>CM050409.1:18873402-19473402 GCA_027580255.1 Therioaphis trifolii
TCGTCCATTTGACATCATCATTCTATATTTGTTCGAACTACAAATACAGTTATAAACAGTCAACAGCTCACACTTTGAACGCTTACGCAACCGAGCCGGTCACTTCTGAATTTGAATTATTTCAATTATTCATGACAAATTTATAAAATTATATTTTACACGTGTGACTCATTCGAGTCTATTTAATTCTGCTTTCTAAATAAAAATCATAAAAAAATGCAACGCGGAAAACAAAATTATCGTTTCATCTAACTCTGAACACATATTATACCATTACTCAATTAATTATTTATTGCGTTATGTATCTTTATGAAGAATGTCTATGAATATCGTATCATAAAATACGATTCAAAAATATATTTTATTAAAATTTAATTTTAAAAAAAACGTAATTTAATTTTAAGTTAAAGAAATTGTGTAAATAAAAATCCATTTTTAATCATTATTTTTGTAGTTCGAGTAACATTTCCATCTTAATAATACAAAGAAAATTAGGGAAAATCTTTAAAGTTTAAAAACGTAAAATATAGTAGATTTATTCAATTAAAAATTAATGTGTATTTTTTTTCTTACGTGAATTTCCTTAGAAGTATTTTGTTTGGTATCATACTTCTTGCCTGTAAACAATCATATTAAGTTAAATTGAGTTAGAGTAACAAGATATAAAAAAAAAATCAGATAATTTTTAATAATATTTTTATGAAGGATTTTTTAACATTTTTCGTGAATTAACGTTTATCTAAAATAATTCGAGGTCGTCTAACAATAACTACACTTTGATGATTCATTATTTATAAACCATATTTTATTATGAAATCAATAATGAATATCATAAGTATTTTTTACAACTTTAAAATTGAACTATTGTGCAATGAGATAAAATTAAATACATAATATAAACACTATGTGGCCACGTGTATTTCGTCCGCGATAATATTTCGATTCGAGTCCGTGAATTTGTGTTCAGTAAACATGTAAACAATTCGATAATCACACACACGGACGCACACGTACACTCATACTTCTGGCGTATAAATTATGTATTATTTCAAGGTATGTGCACTGTGCAGGTAGAGATAGATGCAGCCGCCGTTTCCCCCGTCGTGCCGCCGCGTCCATATAAAATTTATAACGCACACGAATGGAACAATATTGTTGAACGAGCGTAATTGTCGGGAAAACTAAACTAGTGATTTTACATTAGCACATGACACGGGGGTCTTACGTGGACCCCGCAGGGGCGGATATAATATTATACGTCCAATTCTCCGACACTATTGCCTCTCGTGGGTCACATGTGCGCGCGAGAAACAATATAATATCGGTCTACGCCGCCGCGGCCGTCCCGAACGTAACACAATACCAGTCCGGTAAACATCTATGCGTAAATGTCATACCGTGGACCCCGTTGATTGTAGAACTCGCGGACAATCGTACGCGGTGCGTTTAACGCCACTGATGATATTAATATTAGTGGCGGATACGACTAGTGATGGGCTATGGGTAAATACCCAACGGGTAAGAAATATATTTTGGGTAAATACCATGGTATTTACCCACGTCATTTTTTCCTTTGAAAAATTGGGTATTTTTTTTTTTAATATGGCTATACTGTTTTATCTTAAATTGTGGTTGTAACCAAGGTGGATATATTATCTCCACCTTGGTTGTAACATAAATATTAAAGTATATTAAAATATCACATGACTACAATACACACACGGTAGAAATGTAGAATATAGATACCGTTACGCTTACGGCATTAAGAATTGGTTACGTTGGTAACGCGGCATTAGTCTTGCTTTTGCGCCTTTTTTTTCGTTTTTGCTTTGTTAATGAAATACAAATTATTTATTTTTATTGTTGCTTAAATTTGTAAACTATAAAATAAAATTATGGGAAGAAAAAAGGACATGGTGCGTAAATACTTTGAACAATTAATATCTAACGATAAACGTCAGTCATGCTAGTTTTGTCAAAAAGAGTATAATATGAATGTGAATAAAATGAAAGCACATTTACTTAAATTGCCCACAACAAATAAAACAAAAATTTTATTCAAATACAACTTCTAATGTAACTGAAGATCAAATACAAACAGTTGATGAATATTATGCTCATTTAGCTGTCAATTCGCACAAGCCTTTAACCATCAACACATTTTTTGATCACATGAATAAATCAGAGAATGTAAGTAAAATAATTAATTTAAAAAAATTATATTAAATAGTAAGCTTATTTTGTTTATCATTTATTACCAATGTGTTATTATTTAAATACAATATTTGCTTGTTTAACACTAAAAACTTGGTACATACCTGTGTAGGTATAATGTTTAATTATATAAATTGACAAAAAAATTTGTTTTAATTTTACATTATTACATATGTATTTAAAAGGTACAAAAAATCAAAATGTTAAGGATTACCTATATGCTATATGAAAATTACAACTTATAATAAATTAAGTACCTACATAAATAATATTGTATTCATGGCTATTATAATTTATATGAATATATACAAATTATAATTTATTATTTTAATACTGGTGTTGTATCTTTCATAATATTTTATATTTATAAATTTATAAACAATCTATGCTTATTAATTTATGATTTTTTTTTTTTTTATTTCTACTTATCATAATATTTTTTCATTAAGTAGATATTTAGGCTAAGTTTCAATCTATTTGAATTAGGTAACATAGTTCTCTAAGTTGTTATATAATAATATTTATTAAACTTATCTGTTTGAATAAAAATTATAGAACTATACCTAATTTAGGTATTTTGACTTGGATCACCACAATTTAACATTGGTTCGTTGATGAACAAAATTTTATTGAATATTTTTTGTTTGAAATAATTACCCAAATTACCGGGTATTTATTTTAAATATCGGGTAAATAACTAGGGAATTTACCAAAAATATTACCGAGTATTTGCCCATTATTAGATACAACTGAGCGGACTTTATTCGGCGTTATTTTGTTAACGACGTGCCACAAACCGAATTTGACGATCGCGTCGACGACGTCTGTCCCGTTAATGCGTTGAAATTCTCCGATTGAACTTTGTCGGCAAAATACGACTTACGCGTACTAGTGAGTTGGATTTCACCTTAGATCGTTTAATTTTCTTATTCGTAAAAGTTTGTTTTTTTTTTCATCGCCTAATAGTTGACATACAAGACGATTATTGAACGCTAACATTTCGAAATAGCACTAAATCTAATGCGCTTACTTCGTCACATAAATCTATAACCGTAGAATGTTGAGAAATTTTTTTTTTTTTTTTTACACATAAAACAGAGAACTAAGTCAGATTGGTACGCGTGCAATGCTGATATTAACGTTGAATCTGGTAATGGTAATTAAATGAAAATTAAAAGCGGATGCTGAATGTTAAAGAAATTTCGCCGGGTAGCCGTGAATAATATACCTACATTTTGAAAAATATTTGTAAGATTAGTTCACGCTCGGCGTGAATAATAAATAAAACGGCTGATTAAATGAAGAGTCCGCGTTTTAATATTTTGAATCAATTAACAAATCCCAAAAGGTCAATGAAAAGTATCCAGTTGGAATTTGAATACGAATTGAAAATTTCATAATACAATATTAAATTAAAATGAAATTAAACCACTGTTCAAAAACTCATTAACATTTTGCCGGTAGTATTAATGACAAGCGTTTTACAACATTCGCCACGATTTATTTTTACGATACACAAAAAGCACTTTGTATTTTAGGATATTTTACAAGCTCGACTGTACAAAGATTACGTGTTTACATAAGGTTATAGTGAAATTACTTTAAGCAAAGGTTGTACTGTCATTTTTTACGTAATATCAAATTTATTCATACGCCACAGTGTGAATACAAAATTAATTTTACGCAATTTATCGACTGTTTTCCATAAGTAAACATTTTGGCCGAGTTGAATAGATGAGAAAGCAAAACAAAACTTGTTAAAAATTATTGTATTGTCGCAGAGAACCCACGACGTTACGACGATTACTACATTTTCCATACACACGACTTTAACGAGCTTACTGTGCTCGCGAATTTCAACAGTTCTACACAAACATGAACGTACGCACTTTAACTTGTTCAGAGCTATTAGTTCGAAAGATTATTTTGCATCTTGTCAAATAAATATTCTTAATTGTATTTTAACATGTAAAACCCAAAACAACTCTTTTTTTAATAACTATAAACAATGTTGATTTCACTTAAAAACATTAACTAAGCATTCGATCACAACACACGGTAAATAACACTAATGAGCCGTTTTATTCATATTTAAGAATGTGAAAAATGCAAAAAATGTTCTCGGTTAATACTACTGCACAAACAGTATTTGATAATTAATTAAATTGAAAAAACAAAAAAACAAAAAAAAAACAAAATGGTCAACTGAAATCCCACTAACTGAACTCTGAAATGATCAGGTAAAGATCAATTATTGATGAGCGTGTGCACACGTTATCGCACACTACAAAAGTTATAACTGTTTCAACGGGATTCGTTTTCGTCACTATACCTATTTGCAGCAAGGCAAATTCAGATACGTTTTATTAGTACCTAACGGAATATTTCCTCGTTGCCTTTTTTCTATTCTTTTCGGATTTATATTAATATTGCACCAACTCGGTTCTCGTGTGGTCCATTCAAAAGGTTCGCGTCGATGACAACAGTCCACTAAATAAATTTAAAAAGGGCT
Organism: Therioaphis trifolii; assembly: GCA_027580255.1. Taxonomy (NCBI): domain Eukaryota; kingdom Metazoa; phylum Arthropoda; class Insecta; order Hemiptera; family Aphididae; genus Therioaphis; species Therioaphis trifolii. The sequence goes on from CM050409.1 coordinate 18,878,129, forward strand.
CAACCGTATACAGGTATATTCTCACGTCTTCAAAACACTAAGGCCACCGAGGGTCATCCCACGCACCATACGACGAAAATGGTAAAACGATAGGAATAATATAGAATTTCGACGATAACGAATGAAATTTGCGCGTTAACGTCGCACTCTCGTACCAAATAACATTACGGAATCCGTATATATTTACTGCGTATAAAACAGTTTTTTGTTTCATTGTTGGGTGACTTCTCCGTAATTCAGTATACGGAACTACATTTCCTGTCACGCGTAATCACCGTTTTTCCGAAGTCGGTCGTTAAATAAAATTGAATTTTTTTTAGTAAAAAAAAAAGTAATAATAATAAACATTATTTTTCATCGGCAAAAATTACTTTTTTAAATAAAAAATGTTTATACCTATTTGAAATCGACACCATCGAGTAGAGACATTTTTACGACTTATTCTTAATTATTGAAGTGACCGTAATGATTCTGCGAAAAAAATTATTTTTCAAGAACACAAATTGTTAACTTTATCGAATCATAATTATAACGGTAATGTAAAAATTGTACCTTAAACTAATGATTAACAAAAGTCAATAGCAGAACTATTAGACAAAAATAAATCGTAGTTAATTGAAGTTATTACAATCAGAAAACATCAAATAATAATACAAAATTATTCATTACAGGTATTCGCTGTTTGATCTTTAAAATTTTATCGGTTAATAACTCAAGGTGATTACTGCTTAAAATACTGAACAGATTAAATTCTAGTTTTATGTAAATTTAATATAAACGTGATAATTACAAAAATGTTTTAAATAACACTAGTAGTTTTGTAATTACATTGTTCGTAAATCAAAACATATTTTTTTAGTGTGTACCTATTGTGTATTATATACTAATAGTTAAATGAGTTTTTTATTGTTTGATAATTTATTAATATTATTATTTAGCAACAAGTTGTACAAAGTTTCGTTTAAATTCAAATAATTTTTAATCATAATAATAATAATTTCTTTAAAACACAGTAATGTTATATGACTTTACATATAAATATAAATATTTCATTTCATTTTCAATGTGTATACGTTATCCCTAAATTTGATATGATTATTCAACAGATTAGGTGTACTGTCATGGCATGATCAGTTTATTAGAATAATTATTAATTATATCATTATATATTACGAATGTTTGTAAAAAAATTAAGTTTAATTTAGAGTTTTCATAAAATATAATGTAAAACGATTAATAATATACCTTTTTAATTTGACAAATTAAAAATGGCATATTCGAATAATATAATTTAACGTTATTTAATAATATTGAAGTGTTGTCATGTGTATGTGTTAAACAAGCGTACATAATTTCAACAGGAATTCAAGTATTGAATACTTGCGACACTGAGTTTCAAAAATATAAGTAAAATTTTAGACATGAAATGATGAAGACGTAAAAAAAAATTCAATTCAACACTGATAGTGATTTTGAATTAGTTGTTCGTATTTAACGAGAAAATAAATACGGTTTTCCATTACTAAAGAACAAATATTACATCACTGATGTAACAATTTATCTCACGGAGTGGTCATGATTTATGAATGATATCCAATCAAAACGGCATTTCTGCCAATGACTAAACAATTCAAAATTCTCTATCTGAAATGTGTCACATATTGCGTATGATAAAATGATAAGTCCTATAAGTCATAATCAGTTAGAATAGTTCCGTTCGAAAAAGCATAGACAATTATTTTTGAGATAGTAAGATTGTCAATTAATGTTGACATAGCAATAAATAATAAGTATGTTCCTACTTTTATCCAATACATCTTACCTATGAAAATGTAATAAATCTACGAAAAAAAAATTACGTTTAATATAATATACACATTACGTGTAGTGGTAATAAGTTATAAACATATAGTATACTGCTATATATATTTGTAAAATATTCGTTCGTCGCTTAATTAAATTTGTATACCTTTTTTCATATTAATGATATTTACGTCTTTGAACATCGTTTCGCATGTTTGATAGACTCACGATCCTCAACTTTATCATCTAGGGAAATTGAGCAAAAAATTATTTCTGAAAAGGCTTTTATTAAATTATCAACTCAATTTTCAGCTGATATTATCAACTTAGAGCCAAAACTCAATAACATTTTCGAAAACGAAAACCTCAATCCACAAATTTCTTATTCGTATTCAGAACCTATATCTTTCCGAAGATGTCATAACTGTTTCTCTACTTTTTTTAATTATGATAAATATTGTTAGTATTGAGAACAATAAATATAAGAGCAATTCTTACATGTTAAGTAGCATGACTAAAAATTAAATAATAAAGCAAAAAAATCTACTGATCAACGCAATTAGTTTTCAGTGAAGAAATCTTAAAGTGTAAAAGAATCAATATGATTTATTGAATAGACTGAAAAAAATGGTAAAAATATGCAATGATATCATATAACGTTTTGTACATGTATTATATAAAAAAAATCCCACGTGATTACGCATACATTTCAGAGTTGACTTAACTCCAAATGTATGTGTTTAAAAGCCAAGTTTTATACAATCGTGATAAAATGATACCGTTTAGTGTCCAAATTCTTATGCACTGATCGATATTTTATTGTTATATAGTTATCCGTGAACACGTCAAAAAGAAATAGAAGCAAGCAGCGATAAAACATAAATTATGGAACCTTAACACTACCTAATATATTAATTCAATTTAAGTTTTTGGTTTTCCTCCAAAAATTATACTTTGTTCTTGGAGTGTGTAAATTGCATTTGGAAGATACAGAATAGAGAAATTAGAGTTTGACTTAAGTTTTGACATTATTCATCCAGTGTATGAGAACGAACAAAATTATATCTTATCATAAATCTTCAAATAAGCCATATTTCGTAGAAGGAATTTTTGATCAAGCTTTATCACATAGTTTTGTAGACTATGTATTATATTATTTAAATTTTACCGAAATGAATATGGAACTCTACAGCGAAAACTTGAATACAAGTAATCAATCGGCATATATTATATTTAATATTATTCAAACATTATGCATTTTATTATTATTATTATTATTATTATTATAATGGTAAAATACCAAATTACTATTTTAAATAATTTTTGCTGTTGCCCTTCTTTCGTACGCACCTAAGAATATTAAAAATAACTTATCTGTACATACGCTTATGAAATTGTCGCGAAAAATAAATCTCATAAATAATTAGTTAAATCCATTCCATTTAAAGATGATATTTAAATTTACTGGTCACATTTATGTGCCTACTTACTAAAATCACACTATTTCTTTTTAATCTAAAACCTACAGTAATTTAAATTAGTGTGGAAAAATTATTATCAAAATATCAGTTTACTTAATTCTTACCTATATTATTTTGGAATTATGAACTATGACACGTTTTACAACATAACATTTATTATATTAGTTTATATTATCATTTACAAATATTATTAATCGATACATTAAATCACGTTAGTTTTTATCACTTATATTCTTAATGTCCTAACATTTCCGACAGTGACAATTACAGAAATAGAGATAAGACTCATTTTACATGCTTAGAAATTACTAATCAATAAATATTATTGGTAATTAACCAACTATCCTCGATAATCTTGTATGCTGTTTGTAAAGTTTACAAAACCATCACATTTATTATTGTTTAACAATCTGAGACTTGAATTCAATTATTTTTAGTTTCTAGAAAACGTGAGTGTTCAAACAAAAAAAAAAAAAAAAATTAACCGCAGTAGGATTTCTATTAATACGGTATCTATTAAAAACTACTCCTCGTACGTATAAACGTATATATTTCTATAATTTAACATTCTCGTCTTCGACTCGAGGAGTATCCTTAATTTTCAAAAGCCCTTAGAGAGGCGCTCAAAATAACCAAAAACAAACGCGCATGTATAATATTTTATACACGTATATATGTATATAAATAGAACTCTTACTACTGTGCACTATAGAATAAAATAAGAGGTGTAACTGTTTCGATGTTTGCTGTTTTCCCGTGGGCGCTTCTTAAGTATCCTGAGAATTTATGAGTCTAATTACCGTCGCAGGCCGTAGTATTTTGTTTGCTTACTATTTTGACAGGTGTAGGGGGAGGGAAATGCGATTTTTCGTCTGCCCGGCAGTCGCGAGAGCTGACTTCCAAAATTAGAGATAAAAACGAAATAAGTAAACACGCCCTCGTCCCGGGGCCACGGCGCGCAGCGCGAAACGAATTAATACACGACTGGCGATGGAAATGAAAAATAACCCTTCTGTGATGGGCGGTTATGAATATTTTTCGCAACGACTATCATTTCGCTGCGTGTGATTCGCTCACACTCTACGGACAAGGAGAGCAGCGAAAAACGTTTGAAAACTAATTTCGTAGAACATCGTGTGGCGTTGCTGTTGCATCTGTGCACGGAAATCGGACGGGCGTACGTATATTATTTGATGTGTACTCCACGATTACGAGGGAACAATAAAATTAAATTACGTGTCACATATTATGAATAATATAATCGTACCAGATTTAATTTTTTTTTTTTTTTTCATCGTATATCATGATTTCGTGTTTTTCCCCGAGTTTTTTCCCGCACGTCAAAATAAATAATCAATGTATGTTTCATATTAATATGTACGTACGCGAACGACCAATAGCAAAAATAATATGATACTCGTGTATATTATGTTGTATTAAATTATAATATTATGCGTGTGCAGTAATTAAAATTTACTAAAAAACATATCCCGTCCGCTATTGTATACAAGTTGCTCGCAATAAATAATCATAATAATAATGTCTTTTAACTGCTGCATTGTGCCGAGGTGTAAAAGTTTAATAAAAAGTTAAATTATGTTCTTGTGATAACGAGTTTCGGTGTGACCCTAATAACCGTCATAAAATATTATGAAATCATAATGCTGCGCTGTTTAAATTATTAGTATTTACCGTTTTAATATATTTTATAATAATATGTAACACGACGCATCTATTACCGTGAATACAATTCTAATCAATTTCGCGGAGAAATGGAAATCTTTTAACAGCAGCCATACCTATCTATCAATGTTTGCTGTTGGAATTGTTTATCTTTCGATTAAAACGTACCGAAAATAATACTTCTAGATTTTTCAAACGTATCATTTAGGTACAAGGTGCCCACCGCCCGTACGTACTTAATATTCATTCGTGTAGTTGATGTCGTTTTGTCCGCAAAAACATTGTAGATCACAATATAGTTCATATCGTTCATAATAAACAATAATAAAAGTTAACAATAATATGAGAGTCAAACAATGCCCGTTGATTTTCTGACCACGCTCTATCGGAACTCGTAGTGTCACTTTTTCTTTGCCAAATGAAAATATGATTTTCAATCTCGTCCACGCTGGGCGACATCACAATGTCACAATCGAATGCCTGTGTTTCATAACACATTTTAAAACACCGTATCATTGTATAGAATTTATCCTCCAAATATTATGCTTGATTCGTGTTTTGACCTTGATATGTAATGTGAAATTTTCGTCAAAGATAAATTTAAAAGTTATTCTAACTACAATGACGTGGTGGCATACCTACTTTGCAATCCGTTTGTTTACAAGGATATTTTGTTCGACACTACTCTCGCATGTGACAGCCGGCCTAATTGTATTGTTTTCGTATTTGTGCCTACAAATAGTAATAAAATTAAACGTTTTTCGAATAATATGATCGTAAGGATATTCTGACATTTAGTAAAATAGTTCCTTTATTATCTTTTACCAGGCGATGCCTGTACCTACACAGCGAGTGTAATGCGGTTGTGGTAACACAATGTGTGGTTTCTGTACACGAGTTTCAGGGTTATTTTATATTTGTTTGGATTCAGTCAGACTATTTTGTTACCTATAACCTGGCTACCTTCATTTTTTTTTTTTTTTTAAGGAGGTAATGGAGTTTGTTGGTTTCATATATTATACTTCTTGAATGGAATTACATGCATCACAGGTGTAATTTGAATATTTTATTTTACCATTTCTCCGTAATTAAGACGTATTGTATTTGCTCATTCAATACATTATATTTTTAATATTTAATATTCGGTAGCATACGACGTATGTGACACTAGATCATCGTATCAGCAATATTATCTTTTTCGGTAAAAACACGTTGTAACTCAACACTCGATGTTAAAAAAATAAAAAAATACATTTATGTAAAACATATATTACCTAGTTAACCGGAAAAAGCATTATTTAAGTCTTCAGATTCATACGTTGAACTTTAGTTACCAATTATACAATATATTTAAAATAATATAAATAAATAATGTTTTATGTATTCATGAGAACTTATGTTCATAATTCTTAGTAAGTAATAAATCAAAGATTAAATGACTCAGAGAGGCTAGTAAATATATTCATAACTTTTAATTGAATAATGGAAGACAAATACACAAAATTATTTAATCAATGAAATAATACAACTATACAATTGTTTGAAACATAACTACGTATTAAATAATTCTTATCGTTTATTTTTTTTTTCTATGTGCGTGTGTTTAATTAAGAATATCTACTAATAGCTGATATTTATTTTTCCGTAATTATAATATTTTTAATAATAATATTTTGTACTCATGTATTAAGAACTAGATTATTTTATTTTATATTATTTCTATATTTTATATTCCTTTTAAATTTGTTCAAAAATTGATTATTTTATGTAAAACTTGAATTAGAATATGTATTTATTGAATGTTATCAATTATAAAAATACGTACAATAGTTTTTTAATAAATCGAAATAAACAGCAAAGAGAAACAAATATTTCATTAAGATTTTATTCAATAAATCACAATGAGTGAAAACATTCAGTACCTACTAGAGAAGATGTTTAGAGCGAAAAAATTCCATGCTCAATCGCATTGTCAGCTATTAAATTTTTTAAGGTATTGAACAACTCAAAAATCCCAGGAAATTTTGTTTTCATTTTTTTTTTCTATAATGTAGATAAGTATTGGTGATGATTTTGCTGTTTCTGCGTACTTTTATTGGTTTTGGAAACTTTTTATGGTTCTGAGTAAGTTTCTGAAAAATAGTAGAACTCACAATTTATTCTAATTTTATATTTCTATAAGTTAGAGGTTGTAACTAATATTGTTGCTTCAGCTATATAAATATGGTAAACAATAAAAATCATATATTAAATTTTGTAAATGGTTCTAACTGTAACGTCTGTATTTACTGTTTTGGTGGTTGATCATTGGTTTATGATAAGTAAGCAAAATATTTTAAATACCTTATAGTTATCATAATAATTTAAAACGATATATGTAAGGAGCTAACTTATTTCCACAGTCAATCGTCATAATTTTTAAGAATTTGTTTTAACATATATAAATATATTTAGAAAATCAAATTTAGGTACACAATAAATGATAAAGTAATAAATCCTCTCATCCTTAATTTTCCAACAAAAAACTTAAAAGTAAAAATATTTAAGATTAATAATAACAAAATGATTTGAAATTCCTGGAAAAATTCTGTATTTTAACAATGAAAATATGAAAACTGACTGAGAAACGTATGTCTTACTTATAAAAATCAACTATTATAATACATATACAATACCAACAATATGAAATGCACAGAGTTTTATGCAAAACTTCCGTTTTGAAAATCGGAACAACACCATTTGGGTTTATGTCTTGTCCTTGAGACCATAAGACTACTGCTTTAATGCGCCTTCTCATTTGCAATAAAATACAACGATAAAATCGGCCGCTGACATTTTGTATGTGTTCATATTTTTTTAGCAATGAACGGAAGGTACCGAGAAAAAATTTCAAAGAAAAAACAACAACGCTTAGTGCTATAAATATCGATTAAATTAAAGAAAAGACTACGTTATACAAATCCAATATATACTTAAAGAGAGAGAAAGAGAATTTTCTCGCCTAGCTATTCATTAAAAACGTACTCGTAAACATTTATACAATTTTCTTTAAAGCTCAAGTCGATACCAAAAACGATATGGTGACGTAATCGAACGGTCATACGTGCAAAATTGTCTCGAAACCCCACACGTAGACACGTACAAATACTACGACACGTACAGATTGCACATATATGTCTAGATATGGAAAAAACGTACGAGTATGAGAGCGATCCCGCAAATGGGATGGACTAAGACACGGGTGAAAAAATCAGAACTGGAGATTAAGTGCGTATATATGTATAGTATGTATTATATACGAATCACTAAACACCAAATATACGTCAAACGTACTGAACAATGATATACCAATGATACAAAAACCAATGATACCAATGATATAACAATGGTATGTAAGAAATTCTAGGAAAACTGTTAACAAAAAGTTTTTAATCTACTAAAGTAAACATTTTGTACACATGGAAATCTCAGTGTATAAAAGTTTATGATATAAATCAGATAAAATATGGACCACAAAGAAGGGTCACGGGAAGAAAAAAATAATGGAGTTGTAAAATTTAAATGGTTGGAAATTTTTTAATATTTTTTCACGTACTATAAAGCATTTACGAGTATACTATAGTTTTAAGTTATTTTTAGAATATTTTTCTAAATTTTTAATAATAATATTAATTCATTTTTATAGAACATTACAGAGAGTAAAGATTTGGAACATTACACATGTATCACTTTCTAATATTTATATCGTAGTAAGTAAATGTTCTTCGGGTACATAATATTCCGAAAACGACATATAGGATTTATTATTACTATAAAAGCGATATTAAAATTCAAATTTACTGACTATTGTAAAATGTTTCAACATCGCAGTTACACAATAAATACGCGCTGTAGAAACGAAATTGAATTATGTGTAAAAATAAATGTATTTATCAATATGAACTGAAAACATATGAAGAATTATTAAGCATTGTAAAATCCTTCTTCGATTTTGTTTTGTAGCGCTTACATAATATGAATTCTTGTGCGTCTCAATCAAAACAATAATTGATCAAATATCACAATTATGATATGAAAGATTATTATATTTAATGACTAAAAATTATTTGACCTGTAGTTTAATTGACATTTTAATCATTTGTTTCATATTTCTAACGAATTCATTAAAAGAACAGAAAACGTCATTTTCAATTTTGAAACGTCTCAAAAATTATTTAATAAATTTTGTCATGCAAATTCGATTAACCAGTGTTATCATACATAACAACCAGAAAATAGCCGAATAATACTGAGTTCTTGAAATCGAGATTGATTTTATTACCTTCTATGAAATGTAGGTAGTCAAATTTTAGTTTTATAAATTATAAGTAACAAAAGTGTTATTGATGATACATTTGCGAAAAATCAAAATGTTCATAAAATTAAAACCGAGACACAAATAGTTTTATCCATTTTAGTATTAAAATCTAGAAAATATGATGTCGAAGAATGAAATCTTGTCCAATTTGAATTCAAACTCAAGAAAATTGTGAAGATAACGTAAGTTTAAAATAAACGTTTTGAAGAACTTATTAATGTTACAAAAATTATGAAACTCAAACACATAAAATATGTTTCGAGTATTGAAAAGAGATTATATGTTATCGCTTAAAAATGTGTGTTGTTAGATAATTTTATTACTGCTTTATTATTATGTTAATTATAAGCTCGAGCAAATTCAAGTAATATAATTTTACATTATTAAAATAAACAAACTTTTTCATGGCTTCAAACGTTATAGCTTGTAAACATATTTTATTTATTTGAAACCAGACGATTTTGTTCAATGAAAGTATTAATGTACATCCGATATTTTATTAATGTATAATATTATATGACTTTAAGAATATGAAATGAAAAAAATGATATTCACATGAATTATTTGAAAAATATTTTTGTTAAATATATTGTTTCCACTTAAATCATAAAGAAACAGTGGCAGTTTGGACCACCGGGAATTCAAGTTTTTCCGGCAGCTTCTCCCTTAAAAAAAACTCTTGAATCTATTATTATATGTAATAAAATTAATACATTTTTAAGCATGAAATATGATAGTATAAAATTTAAAAAATATTTAAAATTTTAATATGCTTAGAATTTTTTTAGTCATAAAATACAGATAGTAGCCAAGGTGATAAAAATAATTACAAATTAACATGAATTAACCAAATTAATTTCTTATAAGAGCTTCAAAATAAAAGTTAGCCAAAACCAAATTGACTACTTGGAATAAAGTAAAATCATATTAACACAGTGAAAAAGATTTGAATATTTTCAAGCACAAAATCGGTAAAGATTCACTTTAAAATAATTATAGAAAAAAATTCAAAGACAACTAATTACAATCATCACAAAAAAAAGTTCACATTATACTCATCCACAATTCTTTGTTATTAAATCTACAAAATTTATAATTTATTTTATATAATGAGTATAAAGAATGCTGTTGAAATGAAATGCACATTGTTTGGCCATGAATTTGAATGTATAGTATACGTTAAAAAAAGGATAAAACATAAAATACAAATACAATCGTAAAATCAAAAAAAAATTAATTTCATTAAAAATATGTAATAATAATAAATCGTGTACTTCTACAAAATTATAACGGTAATATATAAATATCATATAGGTGTATAATATATCCAGTGGCGTATTTATAACCTATTTTGGGAAGGGGTGATAAACTATACATTTCATTACATTTTTATTTGTTTAATTTGAGTTACCAGTGGCACATTATTTTAACATACAATAGTCAAATACTTATAAATTCTTAATGGTCAATTGAACATAAATATAAAATAAAAGGTAAATAGTTAATAATAAATATAAATAAATATAAAAATAAAATCTAGTTTCCTTTTTTTAGTAGCTAATTCGTCAATTATTTCATCAATCTCAGAAATTAATTATCGTTGAATTGATAACAGGGCAAGGCCATTAAGCCTTTTCTGGAACAAAAGAAACCGAAAATTATTTATTATTGTACTCATAATTAATAATAATGCCTATATATTTTCTCACTATATTTCATATACATACAGTTGATGATGGCATACCTCAGACATTGTGTACCTTAATATTATGTAATATGAAACTAATAACTATGAACATTAGATTTGATTAAATGCAGACGGCCGACCCATTCGGGGTCGTTAACGAAACAGGATTTTCTTTAACGCTAAAAAAAAAGGTCTCTGGGGGGAAAACCCCCTGCGATCCCCCCCCCCCCCGTAAATAAGCCACTGTATATACATTATTTATTTATTTATATTTAATGAAGAGATAACTTTGACATCCAGTTCTTATTATACTCGTTTTTCTTCTGTCATTACTCCTTAGTCGTCATTTTTAAAATAACAAAAAATTAGTGATTCATTCATAAATGGATAATGTATTAATATGTATATAACACATATTCAGCTATGTTATTGATACAAATACAATTTACAAATTAAAACATAAATAATTGTTACAAATTACAGTGTGTCGTTTAAGATTTTCCATAAATTAAACTCTTTCTGACCAAAATATATTCATATAAATAATGATAGGTTCATGATTAAATTTCGATTTCTATACTCGATACTTGTTTTGAATATTGATATGTCGAATATAAGTACCGCCAATCTCTAATTTAAAACATATATTATTACAGTGTGCATAATTAATGTATATATAACTTAACCTATATAATTACATTATTATAATATTTAGGTAATAAAAATACACTTTCACTTTGAACCGTACTATAACTGTACTGGTTTTACAATTATACACAATAAAATAACCTTAAGGTTTTCTGTTATATGTTCAGGGATGATGATCGATGGTTTTAAAAGTGAAACAAGGCATTTTCAGGATGTCATTTTCAGAGAATTCTTCAGAAAAAGTCGTCCAAACAGTGAAATCAATAATTCAAATTATTTAAAAAACCATGTAATACACGGTTTATAATAAATAGCTTTCAATTTAATAACATTCGATGTTATCAAGTGAAGCATGACATTTCAGACTTGATTTTCATTACATAATATTTTATATTGTTATTTAATAAAACGTACTTCTAAGCTATTCCAATACATTTTTCAAAAAAAAAAAAAAAATTGTTTTATAATTATTAAATGTTTTAAACTTGAATTTCTAGTTCAAATACCATAAGATGTATAATGTTACTTAAATCAATTTTTTTTTTACTCATGTATTATTTTCGTGTGTTATTAAATTTTTAAAACGTCCTATAAACACTTCAGTATACTAAGTATGTGTACACTGTACTTCCATTTTCAAGTTAAATGACTACTTCTATTATATTGTTATCTTATGTTAATTAATATTTAATAAAAACAAACAAACCATTCCTTCATGTGTTTTGACATAATTATAACAAATATATCAAAACAATTTAAGCCACAATATCTTGCGATTAAAATAGAATGTTCATACAAATGTACATTTCGATTCATAAAATATCTTGGATTTTTCAAACACAGCATAGCATTTCACCAAATCACGTCATTTTTCATAAAATTAAAACCGTTATTAGTTCTAATAAACAATTCTCATAGGTTTTAACCGAAGTAATAAAAAAGTATTACCCTCTTGTTACCGCTTAGTAATAATCGCGTGCAACTAATCTAAAACGGATCTAGGTACGTGCGAGGAAATTCTTTTCGATATTCAATTTCCGTTAAAATCTCGTGAGTGGCACGTGAACTGCGTAGGCAGAATAACTGGTCAGTATGACGTACGAATCACAAGTCATTTATCTCTAATTAATGACTTTGAATTACTAATTATAGTGAACGTTATTAGCTGCAAAAAACTTACTGAACAATAGTAATATTACAGAACAGATCCACATCATAACAGGTATTAAGTTGCAATTGTTGTGGTAATAATATTGTCTTAAATACAAAATAGTGCATACTGCATAATAATATCGTATACTAAAAAAATGGGAGCGTCGTTATAAATCAAATAATAATAATAATAAAACAAAAAACAAATCATATTTTTAAGATATCTTATAATATTTTAAAAACACACACTAATAATAATATAAATGTAATTATTTGTATTATATGTTATTACATTGTATTACATGTTATACAAACAGGACCAGATTAAAACAAAATATTACGTAAGACAACATTTTTTTGGTGCCTATTCATATGATTTACCTAGTACCTGATATTTTTTTCTTAGCGATTAGGTACATATTATTATACTACTGATTATTATTTATTTTATAAATTATAATATAACATGGAATTCGTAATTGAATGTGTTTTGAAATAAGGTTTTTTGTTTTATAATTTTACTTGGATTCGAGTACTCGAAAATGCATTTCGGTCTATACCATATTATGTTATGTATTTTATTTTGTTCCATTAACTAATTACATTTAATAAAACAATCATTTTGAAATTAGTTATAAGCTTATTTAAGCTATAATGTTATTCAAAACATGTTAAGTTCTTTCATGAATTAAATAATATGCAGATGCAACATCAACTTTTACTAAGTCACGTATTGATAAGTTTTAAATATTGGGTCAGCTAAATATACAAAAATATTTGATACACTCGTAGTGTAAAGGTAAACACACTTATAGGAATATATATTTTCTAAGTGAGTGCTCAAATTTGATAACCCGGGTTCTTAAGTACATCTAATCAATAAGTATAATGTCCAACAAACAATGCGATAATAAGGGCTCATGACTTTTAAAAACTGCGATAATTTTATTGCGATATATAATAATATTGACGTGACACCAATGCAAAATACACGCATTAAAAAGCAAGTTGTAAAGATTTCGAATTGAGGTAACTCATATATTATTTTTTAATTTTATATGATGTGAAACTTCACATGAATAAAAACATTCAATTGGTTTACGGTTCCGTGGAGTCTTTTTTTTTTTTTTTACTTTTTACATATAATGTACAATCAACTGAAACATTGACAAAATACGAGTATTTTACATTTCATATAATTCAAAATGTAATTTAGGAATTTCATAATTTTACTCTAATAAATTGATTTTCTATTTAATTATTATATATTAAAGGTATTAAAACATTGAGGTTTAACACAAACAAAGTGAATACAAATGAGTATATTTTGTACCACATTCCTATAATTAAAAAATCTTAAATGCCTTTCATCATTTTTTTGAATTGATGAACACTAAACATTTAGAAAAAAAACAATACAACAAAACTCTGTAGTTAAATTACGCTTAGCGCGTAATCGAATGTCAAGTATGATAAACAATGATAAATCATTACTTTCAAACGTGTTTAATAACAAAACAACGCAGTGGGTAATATGTCGAGATATTGCTATAATATACTGTTGTTGTACGCTGCAGTATTAATTGTATATTGATCTAGCATTAGTTATACTTTGTTTTTTTTCTCCATTTATAGAACCAGGAATAGATTACGAGTTCTGCTGTAGGTTCCTGGCTTTGGGGTAAATATATATAACTAGCCGCTGTATTTTTCGGGTTCAAAGAAGGCAACTTACAAGAGTTCTTAATTGGGCAAATTAGTCAATCAACTACTATGCATGTATTTATACAACGTGACGCTAATGTTTTTTCCCATAATTTCCAAGTATACATGTAAGTACACGGTTGTATCCATTTTGGTTATTTTTAGTAATCGGTTCATCGGTTCCACAGAAGTCTAACCTAATACCGTATCAAAATATATTTATAGTTCATATAGCCACACGGGATTTAAATTTGACAGTAAGCACGAAAAATACGGAACCACTCAACGGTTATTGTTACCAAATGCTTGATGCGTTAGTATAACTAAGTTATTATTAATAACCATTAATGGAATTGTATAAAATTGTACAATTATAACACTGGTCTACAAAATTAAACTTTTTTTAATCATCAGGGTTGAATACACATTTTTCCAAACCAATTTTTTACGCTGATTTCAAATCTGTAATTAGATTTTTTCTATCACCTTTAGTTTTTTACTTATAGTTATTTTATTTTTTATAAGTAAAGCATATATTTCGAAATTATTACATCAAATGTTTATTTTACTTGTTTATTTTCAATGATTAAAATTACATGAATATTTTACTTACGTTATAAATTAATTCAAAAAAGTATGCAGAGTAAAATAATAAAATTAAAAAAACAAATAGTTTACATATTTAAATATTTAAAAATGTTGTGAAAATGATTTTCTATTATATTTTTTATCAGGTACGTCACGATATAGCATCCAGCAGTAGTCCGCTAACATACTTTCATTCCAAAAACCCTGGTAACGAGTTTCCATTAACTGGATGTCCTGATGAAATCGTTCGCCTTGTTCATCACTTACCGCACCTAAGTTTTCCGGAAAAAAATCGAGGTGTGAATGTAAAAAATGAATTTTTAATGACATACGACATCCTAGTTTATTATATGCATTTAATAGATTTTGAATTCCATCCTTATATGTGAGCGCTTTGTGATTTCCCAAGAAGTTTTCACAAGTCCATATAAATGCCTGCCATGCTTCTTGCTCAGCTGTATTAAGACGACGCACAAAATTATTGTCTTTTATAAGTTCTCTAATTTGAGGTCCGATTAGTATACCTTCTTTCAATTTAGCTGCACTTACCTTTGGAAATTTTTCTTTAAGGTACTGAAATCCTTCAGAATTTGTCTTACCCATGGCTTTCACAAAATTTTTTATCAAACCCAGTTTTATATGTAGTGGAGGTAAAAATATATTATTTGGATCTACTAAAGGAATTGATTGAACACTATTTGTACCGGGCTCATAAAAAATTCGTTGACCCCAATTTTGTTTAATGTAATGGTCTGCTATAGTACGACTATCCCACATGCACAAAAAACAACAGTATTTTGTGAACCCTCCTTGCATGCCCATAAGCATCCCAATAACTTTTAAATCACCGCAGATTTGCCATTTGTAAGTATTGTACTTAATAGCATCAAGTAATATTTTCATATTGTCGTATGATTCCTTTAAATGTACCGAATGTGCAATTGGAATGCATGGTTTTAGGTTACCGTTATGCAATAAAACAGCTTTCAAGCTTCGTTGTGAAGAATCTATAAACAATCGCCAATCAGATATAATATAATCTTGTGACAATGCTTTAAAAAGACCATCAATATCATGAGCATAACAGAGAGGTCCGTCTACCTTAAAATATGAAATCAAATCACGGTTTCTATTTCGGTAATGACATACTCGAACATTTTTCTGGAGCAAATTTTTTTGTTTAAGTCTTGAAGCCAAAAGTTCTGATTTTTCTTTAGATAGGCTTAGATCTCTAATCAAATCATTTAATTCGTGTTGACTAAATGTTTGAAGAGATGATTTATCTTCATCGGGCGTATACGAGTAGTCTGCATCTTCTGGACATTCATCATGATGATCAAATGAATCTTGATCACATTCCATTTCTATACTCAAATTAAGACCTTCTTCTGGAGGTATTGGAATAGGTAACGAGTCACTGTGTATAACTGGTCTAATTGCGGAATCTAAGTTAGGGTAATTAATATTATGTTTATTTTTTTTCGAAAAACCATTTACGTTTACATTACAAAAGTAGCAATCGTTGTAATGGTTTTTTTGTTCCCTCCATACCATTGGTATAGCAAATGGCATAGACGATTTTCTTTTGTTCAACCAATCACGCAGTCCATTAGAACAAGCACTACAAATAGTATGTGGTGCCCATGCTTTATCTTGATCACCAAGAGGACAACCAAAGTATAACCTGTAAATATTCCGAAGATCATTTGTAATTTTACGCCGTTGTGTTTTAATTGCAAACGATCCACAAACATAACAAAAAATATCTGGATGATTTTTACACTGACGAGGCATAATAACGCTTAACATAAAATTAAAATAAATACACGGTTCGTAATGAATTGATACCCTCCGTTTGGCCACTACTAGAACACACGACACGTGTTTGTAATATCGCACTTACTGACTATAACATGAGGTAATACATGGGTGTACATTATATACTGAAGTAATATCAAAAGCAAATGTCATAAAGATAATAATATAGATTAGATTATATTTTAAAATACAATCGGGTACATCGGTACAATATACGTATCTCAATCCGTATACAACATATAATACACAGTATAATACATGTTCATAGAACGCATTTTAATCGACCTCATTTTAAAAACTATACGTGCTAGAAGAAAATGGAAAACAGATTTGAAATCAGCATGAAAAAATCTATTTGGTTTAGTTTAAATCATCTCTGATGAAATTTGTTTGTAGACCAGTGTAATTAATTGTACAAAAATTAACACAACTTAGTACCTATCTACTCGTGTGTAATATTATAGTTTAAACAATACCCAAAACTAAAATACTGATACTTGATACGTACTAACGAACTATTTAAATTAATTTCAATACAAACGCTTTGATATATTTTCTAATCAATAGAGTTCTTTATTTATTTCATTAAGGATCTTTAACAAGGATGAAATTATTATGTTAACATTGGATTATAGTGTTATGTTCTTGTAATTTTTAAATTATGACAGTATTGCTAAATAAAATAAAGTTAAATTACTCCAAAAAAAAATTGTATCTATGCTTTTGTATCATGTCATTGTCTAGTATTACTAAAACCTGTTAATGTCCAACATCGTTATAGTTGAAATACTATCATAGATATTATGCGATGTATTTATAAATTATACACAATATTACACAAAATACGATAGTTCATCATTCATCTATTGTTATTATTTTAAACGTACTAATTTTAATTGCAAGTAAAATAAACTTTAATTTCAATAATAAAATATTATTACAGTGCCTGAACGGACGAAAAAGCGAGGCAAACAATTTTATTTTAAAGGACCTTTGAGTATCCGGCAAAATAAAATACGCTTATACGCCTCTGTATAGTATAATAATTAATAAGTCAGTCACAGCCAACTGATAATTTCCTTCTTATATAATGCACGTCTGCATTTGACAAATCTTGTATTACAATAACAATAAAATATAGACCTATCATTTTTTTTAACAAAACAAAAAGAATCGCGTTCATACAATGAATGCCTACATAGTGTACGCCATATTATTGTTAAACCTATATCACATTATTTTTGTACTGAGTTCAAAAGAAACAAATTTCGTTTTGAAAATAGTTTCTGAGCAGGTAGTAATAATTATATTTAGACTTCATACATGGTAATAATAATTAAAATTAAATAATCGAAACATACGTAAAATAATATTTACAACAGAAAAGTCCATTTAAGCCAAGTTGAAAGTTTTAACGGGTGCGAATGTTTTTTTTTTTTGAGAAAAATCATATTAACTATTCTTCAAACAGTCTACAACACGTGTTGCAGAGTATTCTGTAGTTTTCGCAGTATTCTACGTTCCCGTCAAGATTTTAAATGAGGAACATTTTAGTTGTTTGTAATTTTGTTTTAAGTTAAAAAACAAAACAACTTTTAGGTGTACACTTTTTATTTGGTAGGTATATTTAATTAAAAAATACTTTTTCTCTTAATAAATTAAAACTCCTGTGGATTTTTCTTAGAAATGTTCACTAATAGTTTAGGCTAGCCGAGCCCGAAAATAATAATATCTAAAACCTCCATGTATACATATTATAACACCTAAAAGATATTTTGCTTATATATAAACCACGTTGTTAAACTTATAACACAACTCATCATTTGAATGAAATGATCGATGTAAGGTGTTAGCGAAAATATTGTAATATTAATTAATTTACGTCTAGTATACTTAAGTAAATAATTAAGTAAATTTTAAATCCCAAAAATACTTTTATGGTACGATACTTCGAACTTTACCTTTAATTTGCTTTTCTTACCTCACCTCTTCATTGCATTGTGGGACTTGGTTTTTTCACACGATTTATTATGATTTTTGAAAATTGTATATTCAGACCGAAAATTGTTTTTTCAAACGTAATTAGATAAGTACGAAATTCCACTTTAACTAACATTCTTCTTAAACTAAACCATGGTAAACCTATTGACACTATGAGAGTGCTTTTTATTTTGAAAGCTTTTGTATTTCATTTAGACGTATTTCAGGTATGACAATCATCATGGTGATCATGGTGTATAATATAATGATATTTACTTCATCCATACTGTTATAAGCACTGACGGTGGCTTTATATTTTGACAGCATTATATTTCTTGAATTATTCTGTATGTTAGATCCTGAAACATAACTATACAGTGGTTTTATACAAAAAATAAATCTTAATAGACTCCATAACATAGCTCATGTATACCACCAGTGTTTGTATTTTATATTATGCAGTCGATCCGCAGATATCTATAATATATTGACCCTTTACCAATAAACTGAAACATGGCAAAACACTATAATATGGTTCCGCAGAAAAAAATATCGATATTTTTTATTCAATCACTCTCTGCAGTGTTAAGCATATAAAAGAGAAAATTTAGTCTTCGGTTGAAGTAGAGTTTTTATATCGGTGGCTACTGTAGTTAATATGATAAATAATCCTCTTAGAAATTCCGATTTACAAGTTTAGCCTTTCTTTCACAAGGTTTTTTTACATTCAAAAATAATCATTGATATAATTTTAGGTCATTTGAATAATATCATTCGACATTCAACCTATGGAATCATTCTACGCTGGTTTTGTACGTCATACCCGTATATGTACTTTTTTCCGTATTTCATGAAAAATGTAGATGAAAAACATTTAAATAATAGTTAAAAAAATACATTAAATTCAACGCACTACCATCAAATATTTCAATGATTTGTTTTTACGAAATAACATTTAATTCAAAAAAATTTGTCCAGCGCCGTATTAATCTTTATTTTTATGGCACCAATAAAATTGAAAAAAGAAAAATGCCATTTATATGATAAAAACAAATACATCTGATAAAATGAAACTTATTTAGTAAAATAAACTAATAAATAATAAGATAATAATGAACATTTCCAGCAGAAGTTAATGTTTCATTCTGAAATATTACTCCATTGAATATAATAATAATTACCCTTATATAGTGATCTCATATACAGTACACATTATTCATGATAAATTAAATACTTCTCTTGGTTCTTTTATACAATATATTTTTCTATTTATGTAATATTATTATTTATTATCATAGCCGGATAGCGATAAAAACAATTTATTTTAAACATAAATTTAAATATTTAATTATAAAGTCTAATTTTTCAAAAATACTGAATTATCTTTAAAAAATTAATTGCCGGTTATGTAAAATAAATAATGGTTATTATATGCATGTTTTTTTTTATTATTATTATTAAAGATGTGTTAGTACTAGGAAATTTAGTTGTATTACAAAAGTTTTGAACAAATTAAGACGCCAAAAGACGAAATTCAATATCCTTGTTATATTAACTATAAAAACAAAAATGCGGGGAGTATGATGGCAAGAACAAGTGTATTGATTTTTGTGATTATTATCTCCTTCTATAAATGTTTATTTCATATTGGATTTATAATATCGTTTATATGAGTAAGCAAATTATTCCATAAGAATGGAACTTCCAATGATTTCAAAAACTTGAATACTTAATAATTTCCAGCTTAAAATTTAAACTAATAATGTACAATAAAATGAGGAAGTACACAAAATATACGACAATAGAAATTGTATAGCATATACCTAAATATAATATAATATTTTAGTAGATTTACTGTTCTTATTTCTAGACTAAATTCATAAAAAAGTTTTAATTATCATTCTAAATTTCTTTAAAAATATTTCAATTTTATAACTTACTTTTATCATTTGATGTTATTGTTCCACTTTTATTATTTCTGATTTATATTCCAAACAGAACAAATAAAAGCTATTGGTTTTACAACGTTTATATATATATATAAACTTTCTTTTCAGTAAAACACTCTTAAGTGTGCAGTAATCGTGTTCCAAAAGTTATAAATATAGGTAGATGCAATCAATTGAAAATTAGATCTAGATTGTACATTGGTTAAATAAAAACTGCGAGATTTCAATTATTTTGTGAGAGAAAATAAAAAACAAAAAAAAACATAAAAAAACAGTGAAATTTCCGATAAAATTGTCGTAAATTCTTCGTAGTGTCCATAAACACTTTTAAGAGTATTGAATGTGTGCCAAAAGTTAGATGTGACGTATATGCAATCGATCAACTGTGAATACAGTTTTTGTTGAATAGTGAATTTAACAATTATATTGTACACGCTGTATTCAGTATAATATTGAAATAAATTAAATATGTATCCATACACTTTTGATTTTTAATTTTATAATTAAATGCTTTTCAAATCCATTTATAATTTATATTGTAATTGTTTTGATCTAGACCGATATTTTTATTTCGATATTGTTCAAATATTATTAGCGCCTATGTTAAAATTTAAATCATCTTCAATTGATCTAAATGAGTCTTGAAATGCACATTTTAAATAAAATACACATTCAAGTGAAATATAGTAGAATACTGGAATATTAGTAGTAAAATGCAGATATGTCGTATGCGATTTGAATGTAGAAATATATATTTATTTAAATGTCTATATTGAAGCAAATAGTTTTAGTTAAGCGCAAACATATTTGTTTTCACAAAGTATAATTTAATATAATTTGTATGCAGCAATGTCACGATGAGGGCGCATTGACATCTAAGACCACACATTCACAGGAGCTCAAAGTGTATCATAACCGTTTTAAAATTTTTTAGTTTAAAAAGTTAAAAAGTACCGAAAATAATATAAAAATTATTAAAATATTTTTTTCTATTTTGTAAAAACGAATGTAACAGTTAATAGCAATAACAATTCCTTTGATAACGTAAAAAAAAATATGAATTATGAAATATTTAATAAAGTCTGTATAACGTAACTTCTTAAGTCTCACAAAAACAATGCATCGAATGTTTCATAGTATCTATCGTTTGTATTACGTATATTTTTTAATTTTAAATACCAAGGTATTTTATTATTTACATTGATATAGCATTAAATGTGTGTAAAGCATTTTTTCGTAATGGTTAATATTAATACAATTTAGTGGAACACTGTAAGTATATACACTTGTCTTACATAGTTGTATACCAACCATTACTTATATGCTAAATATATACACAAATATATTATACATATTTTATCTTATTAGAACATAGTACTCGTATAATGTTAATTAATTTGGGTTGAAAGAGATGTTTTGAACAAACGTTGTGATTTTGGCATTATTAAAAAAAAAAATGTTAATCTGCGTTGCCGTCTCGTAGTCTGATGGAATATTTTTGATTTTTCAGGCGTAAACCTATGAAACAAATGAACAATAAATGAAATTTATGAGTTTCAAATAACTCGACTCTCGGACAATAAAGAATCTACCACATTTTGAATGAAAAATGGATATAAAATAATATATATTGATACAAAACTATATTAACGTGTTATCCTTTCATAAAAGAATATTTTATATTTTTTCAAGCAAATCCAAACAATGTTTCTATAAGTAAAGGTTTTTTCCGTAGTTATTTCCTATCAGCTGACAATTTGACAGTTTTATTAAATTCTATCGGAGTTTCTCTTTGCTGCAACACATAATTCAAAACACCGAAAAAAGCGTTCAGTCCCGTCGTCGACGGTATTATGGTGGTTAAGAAATAAATAAAAAACCACAATCCCGTTTTCTCATTATATGACAATGTAAAATATTATTTTAACGTCGCGTCGCGCCGCCGTGTACATGGTAACCCGGTAACGAACGTCACAGTCTGATCGTCCGTCTCCATGCGTCCGGGGGGGACGGGGGACGTATTTCTACGAAATCTGCATACGGTTCCGACGAAAGGGGAAAACCTTTAGAAATCATGATGTTCCGTAGTGGGGGAGAGGGCAGTTGCCCCTCCCCCAGGTTTTTTTCTGTTCATCCAAACGTTATCCACCATTTTACCATGGTCGGATTTACAAATTATTCAATATTTCATTCAAAATCGTATCTAATAGTAATTTGAAGTGATGTTTTCACTTGGCAATAAATATCGCTGTAGTCACTACATGCAAGGCCGAACTAGCCCACCGGGAGACAGGGGAAATTCCCGGTGGTCCCTGACCATTTTTTAAATACTTGGTATATTTCACTGGATCACACTGGCACGCTATACGTTTTTTTGGTTCCCATAAACCACTGCACTTAAAACAAATAAATTAAAATTCTAAGTGCGTTAACACTGACATAATGATTTATGCGATAGATTTTTTTTTTGTTACTTATCACAATTACCTACATACAAAATTTAACGATAAACGAATAATATCGTTATTATTTTTATGTGTCATCTAATTTTCTAATGGAGAAAGAAGAGGGAATAATCTTTAAAGCATCGTGCTTTATTTTTCGAATGATTTTGTAGCATTTTAACACAGTTCTTTACCACATCAAGTTCTAAGCAGCAGACGTCTCATACGACAACATAATAATCTACAGGTATGTACATCAACGTATACCTAATGTATTATGAGTTTTAGTCGACCAAACCTATTTATGCGATTTATATTGTATTATTAAATGTAAATTAATATTAATATTTACATTTAAACTCGTAACAGCATAGTGTGATAAGCCGAAAATAGCCTATCTTTAAAATTATTTTCCCAGTTACTTAAAAATTATTTTTCATTCCGTAAATAAAATATAGTTATACATTATAGTCATATATTTTATATTCATACTTTAATTTTAAATTCAATATTAAAACGGTAGTTTAAAACTTTTGTAGATATGTCTTTGTATTCACTTGATTAGTACTTATTGACTTTATTATGATCCGAAAAGGCAAAAAAAGATTTAAAAAGTTTTTAATTGATTTAAAAAGAGGAAAATTTAAATATCAAAAAATTAAAAACTAAAAGTGAAAAATTTGTAAAAATGACTCAAACGTTACAAAAATCTTCTGGTGGTAGTTAGGTATAGTCGAGTAGCTTTGAATTACCATGCATCAGTGGCGTACACATATTTTCCAATGGGGGTATATTAAAAATTATACACACGCACATTAAAATTTGTTTTAAACCATAGGTAGTACTCTCTCTTAGGGTTCACGCCTAGAAAAATGTTTACGGACGCCCATGATGGCCTTAGAAGCCATTAAAGGTCCAAAAAGGCCTCGAAGGAAACACCACCACGACAACTGCACGTGCGCGTGCGTGTTGTGGCATGACTGCGACGGCGACGGAGCCGGTTGTCGTCCCGATGGTGCTCGCGTTTTACCGCGGTCGCGTCACGCGCCTCTTCCCCGCCCGTCATCGACTACGGCCGCCGCCACAAACACGGTGGCGGCAGCGGCGACGACGACCATCGCCAACACCGGCCGGTTACCGTTTGAGTCGTTTGAGAGAGAGCGCGCGGCGGCAGTTCGTCCGGCAACACCGTCGCCAACGGTTCTCGGCTAGTAGACAGTGTTGTGCGTGCGTGCGCTCGTTCGCCGTTCGTCCGTTCGTCCGTAAATAAAATATTATATTGTATATTTTTCAAATACATAGTTTATTCGATCTCTCGTGTTCTCGCGTTCCCCGGTGCCGTCCGCGTTTGTGATGTGCGTTCGCCAGTGATCTGTTTGTGTCGCTTCACAGAATGTAGTTGTAATATACGTATTTTATATTATTATTATTATTATAGAAATAATATTAATTTTTTTGTTTTGTTTTGTTTTGATTTTTTTTTTTTCGTACGTTCGAAATTATTTAAATTGTAACTTCTGTGGACGGTAAAATAATTGAGTCGTTTATGAATTCTCGCCCGGAACGGATACGGACGTCGACGCGGCCCGCGTCTGGATTTTACCCCGCGACACGTAAGTAACTCGCTCGAGTGCTATATAAAAACGTTCTCCCCCCTCACGGCAGCGAAACGGCGCATTCGTCAGTTCCGTGTCGTCGACGCGGCAACGATGCCGCGCGCGTTGTACCGACCGTCCGCCCGCGTCGGCCCGTGACTTTTACTCCGCGGACCGTGCGGCGGAGCCGATCCGGCGGCAACCTTGGACGCCGCGTGTCCGTCCGCGGCTAATCGGTTTTCTCCTCTCGCGATCCTCCGACGACGACGCCGATCGTAAAACGATTTGGGACGCGCACCGTCGGACGAAACGCCCGAATCTACCGCACGCCGCGACAACAATAATCGTAATAACGATAAAAATAATAATAATGTGCGGCTTGTCAGTGGTGGCGGTACCAGGCCACACGAGTACGGTTCGGCGGGACAACACCTGTCCTCGTGTCTCCGCGCCACGGTGTAATAATACCTACCCGCACACACCGCCGCGACTAACCGGTAGGCGAGCGACGACGGGTCGTACCGAGTCTGCCGTGTACGGGGGATTCGACGAGTGTGTTATACCCGAGGGTCGTGGTCCTAACCGTCAAATCGTTCGGGTGGAATTCAAATCGGGGAGTGGGGTAACGTTTTTAGGCGGCAATCGCTTTTTTTTCTGAATTATTCTCGTCGTGCCGATGTACTGTGAGTGTGACGATTTTATTCCACTACTGTCGCCGAGATTTCTTCCCAACTCCGGGTTTTTCTTGGACGCACGCCGATTATCATAATAATATTGACGAGTCGATAACGGCAATCGGGCGATTCGTTTTCGTTCGCTCGTTGTTTTATCAAACGTTTTTAATTTTATTAATTTGAGGTCGAAATAATTAAAACAATTCTATTCACGAGTGTCGTAAGGATATTTCTGATTTTGTGCATTCGTAATGAACGTATTCAAATTTGGAAAACATAACTTACAAACATTCGCTTAATTTTAGAGAATATGTTTTAAAAATCAAGTACCTATTATAACGTTTTCACTAGATACCTCGTTGTATACCTACTTAGACTTGGTTGTGGTTGATAATTTTTAACATAATGGGTACACATTGGTACTATAGTTTAGAAAATTAACAGACGCAAAATTATTAATAGGTATATCTTTTTTTAGTACTTATACAAAAATTTACTATTCTTTAAATAGTGTTTTTTTTATATATTCTGTATTGTTTTCACATTTTAGTGAAACTTTAGTAAACGTTTTAATGTTTTATATACGTGAGCCGTGAATAGTAGTTTTACCGTTTTATCTTGTTATTTGTCAATTAACTAAGTATGTGAAAATATTATCTTCGGAAGGCACCTACTTAAAAAAAGGGTGTAATTATTATTTGTAAAGATACCGTCGTGGAAACATATCAATTAACCTCTGATAATGATAAAATAATGATAAAAGTCCTATTATGTAATTATGTGTATTAATATAAACTTATATAATTTTTTTTTTTTTTTTTTAAAAGAGGATCAACATATTTTTCCCAAACCACGAGAATGGGCATATATAAACTGGTATCCCAGAAGATAAAATATGCAATTACTGTTCTGAAAAATACAGTTTAATAATAATTGTTATTCATTGTTTTTCTTCTATGACTATTTGTATTCTATTTATCTGTTGATACTTGATATTCTTAAATAATTTACTTTAATATTGCTTTTAAGATATTGTATTTGTCAATCAGTGTCAATATGATAATATCAGTCTATGATTTCATTTTTATATTTTACATAATTTACGCTCATATGTAAACTAAAACTATGTAGGTACTATTTATTCTTCATCAATGATTGTGCAACCAGTTACATTTAATACAATTTTTCAATCTATAATAATAGATTATATTTAAATATTCTCATGGTACATTTTTAACTGCAAAACCACGTGTGTACTTACAATATTAAATACTTGGCAATTAATTTGTGATAATTGGTGGTTATTGGCCTACATTATATGTACTCAAAATTTATCGCATTGTTTATGATATTACATAGAGTTATATTTGCGTGCTGTTTACCAAAATACAATCAGTCGTCTATTATAGATGTTATTGTTACGTGATTTTATGTAGGTACCTTCATTAAAACATACATATTATTATCATTCTTTTAAAATCACTAGCACCACGTGCCATGAATATTTTAATGTTAAATAAACTAATAATAATAACGCTAATAATACATTGGTATTTTATTTTTCGTAATTTATAATATTTATTATTTACACATAATTTAACGTAATTACTCAATAGGTATCCACGGTTTCATTGATTTTCTCGGTAATGTGGTATATCCTATGATTATATGAATAGATGGTTATAATCGCATTTTTCTCAGTTGGGTTCGGTTGGGAATATTTGTGTGTGTGCATGTGTGAAGAAAGATATTTTTTGGAGGGTCCGGGTTTCCGTCTGGGTATTTACCATATAAAAATGCGCTCATACTATACATACTTACCGTCCTGTGGGGGAAAAAACCGAAAAACACGTTTTTATTTTGAATTTAGGTAATCTAACGATATTGGTCTAGGCATATATTATGACCGAGATGTTACAAAATATTGGATGTGATTATGCGTTATTTTGTCCTGTTATTGCTTACATTATTAAGTTAGATAATAGAAAATGCATTTTATATTACTTTTAACTATCATTTAAATTTTGAAATAATGTCTAGTACCTATCCTACCCTTGTATTGTGACTGATAAGTTTCAGGTATTCGAGGTATTTAAAAATATTACCTCTTGTTTGCATTAGATTATGAACTAGATTTGTTTTTGTGTTGTAACCAGTATAATATACAAGTATTAAGTACTAACAATTTATTTATTTTTTAATTTTTGTAATTAATTTGTATTAAATGTACTAGTGAGAGGTACTATTAATTTTATATAATAGGAGTGTTTTTATACTCATTTTCTATTATCTACTCTGTTAGCTATTTTTTTGAACTTCAAAAATCGGAAAACATAAGTTACTGTCAAATAATTTCAAATAATATTTTATTTTAACTGTGTTTAAAAATATTTATAAGACAAATGTGATATCCAAAATTATAGTCTTCGTTTTATCATGTTGTGTAATTAACTCAAAAACGTATGTACCCTGTAATCCTCAAAGCAATGATCAAAAGTCTTAATATTCATAACTCATAAATACATGGTGATATTATAACTGTACATAAATCTAGATGACTGGATAAAAGATAAATTGGTCAAAAGAATACTGTGATGTACGATCACGATGATACCAACGTATCAACGAACGTTTGATAAAGTTATATAGTACGTATCCATTTTAAAACGTACATTTCGACTACCAGGTTTTGTTTACCAATTTAAAATCCTTCAAATTTAATCAAAAAAATTCATCTAGATTAAACTTAAATTATTAATGGTCCCATTGATAAATCAATAAAAGTATAATATAAGTTATGATTTTTCGAGTGATTTTTAGAATATAGATTCTTTAAAAGTTTTATTGAACTTGTTGCATATAAACAAAACAGCAAGATTGAAAGTACTCTTTGGTAAAACTAAATTGTATTTTAATTGCTATAATACGTATCTAATGTATTCTAATTTTTTTATTTAGAGCGTATATAGTATATACCTCCTACAGACCTGTTAATTGTTTAGTATTTGAATTATATTTACATTTGTTAATTATTTTAATTATATATCGGTGTCATCCTTGTATTATACAATTGTTTAAATATCATTTGGTATAAACCGTGTATAATCTATATATATATATATATATTAGGTATACCTAAAATGTATAAATATAAGTACCTAGGTATGTGGTACTGTGGTAGATATATTTTGTTAACTAATATTATTTACCAATATTCAGTTGCATGTTAATACAGCTTCATTATAATTGTATTTTTTTTTCTTTGAAAAACGGATACTTACTATCCAGTATCCATACAATACAATAACGTTGAATACGTGTTTTTTTTTATTTACATTTTCAATGGGGAGAAATAACTGATTGAATTGTAATTACGCACGTATTCGTTTATAATTAATTACATAATATACCTATCTGTTTGGTAGGTTACTACCTAGCAGTTAGTAACTGCCAATTTTTCTTTTGGGTTTTCTCCAATTTAATTTTTTTGGTGTGGAACGGCCTTGGTATTCATTTCTTTATTTTGAAATAAAAAAAAAGTTAGAGCGCAAAAAATGTATTTTTATATTTGAGTATCTACCTTTTATTATTACTAAATAGATTGATATTTATTTATCTGTGCGTACCTACGTACATTTTATTTATATTTATACCTATTATACTACATTAATTTGTAATATTTTTAGTTTTGGTAAACAAAACTAAATAAATATTGAGTAAAAGAAATGACTCACGTAAAGTGATATTATACTTCAGTTGAATATTATGATAACGTAAAAGGTATTCCTTGAAGTTTTTGAAACCGTTTTTTTTTTCAAACAAATTCTAGCATAGGTACCTATATTTAAAAAAATCATTCAAATTATAACTACTACAATGTAACTTACCTGTCAGCTCCTATATCAATACGTTGGTGAATTTTTTTGTCATAACTGCATATTATTCAATTATTTTATACAGGATTTTATACGTATATTCGTGCTTTCATAACTCCTTAAAACAATATTGCGACTCACGGGCAATATTGTAAAAAAAAAAACAAACAAATTTAACACGTATTTATAGGTACCAAAGTTGTTTTAATTTTTAATTTCAATTACTTACCGTTTTTGATATTTTCTGATTTCCGTACAAAACTAAGGGTGAGAGTACCTTTACTACTTATGCGTTAAGCTGTTACATTACCAATAAGTATTACGAATATAATGTAAATAATTCTGCTCGTATCTCTTTTAAAATTGGCATGAAATAAATTACTTCTTCGCATCGTAAAAAAATATTAAACAAACATATTTATTGAAATCGAAAAATTATTCAGTATAATCAGTACTGTGGACTGCTGTATTGGTGCATAATTATTATAATGTTATTAACTATTATAATTCAATTGCAAAAATAACTGATATATTTGAGTTTTTTGGTAAATAATATGATTTTTTAATAAAAAATTTGAAGTGCCTCATTTTGATTAAATATCTGCATTTCACTCATTCATTATCTATTTAATTTCAAATTTTGGCGTTTATTTCAACAAATTCAAATGTATTGATAGCATTGCCTCATTTAACATTATTCAATAACATTTTTTGCATTTTCTTATAGGTAGGCATAGGCACCTACATGGTACCTACTTATAATGTTAAGTTAAATGATTACAGTAAATTTAGCGTTAATGCATTAAATACAGTTCATTCTCTTTTATAAAGACATCCAGTCGTCTATGCTGTGTCGTTTAGACAGCAAGTTAGACCCTATTTATTGCTCAGCTTCTCTTACCTAGTAACCATAATGATATTGATTATTTTATAGTATCAAGAGGGACTGTAAATTCTATAGTAAATTTCTTTATTATAATACTTAATAATAACTTTATGAAGTAAGAGGAACTGAACAATAGATTTGACAATCGATGCGCTAATTACTATTTGTCTCGGTTCAATGGCTTTTTTTATTTCCATCTACCATTCGTGGCCTAAGGCACCAATGCACTAGTTCAGATAGTGGAAACGATTGGAGGACGTTCCTGGTTTTAATTTCATATCCATTGTCGTCGCCGTCAGTAGTTGAGGATGCCTGCAATTCGTTCAATCAATCTGCTTTGTCATGTGTTCAAACTGAATAAGGGGAAAAAGAAAAAAGAAGTACCCTATTTTTTCACTGCAATCTGCAGTCTAGACCAAATCTACTAAGTTGAAACTCTTATTAATACCTCGATAAGTATGTAAGACAAATAGTTTTTAGGTTATAATCATTTCTTTTTAGGTAAAAATACAGTTCTTGTGAGGACTGGTAGTAATACAAATACATTGGAAAAACGAAGCCCTCCCCAGTTCTCAGTTGTACCTATGTATTTAAAATATTTTTGTAAGGACGGACACCTCATATTTATACAGCTCATGTATGCGCTTTTTCGTGTTCAATGATTAAATAAGTCGAGGAATAAGTCATCATATGTATATGATTATATATATAACATATAACATATATTATGTTATATATATAACATAATATAATATAATCAATGAAGAATACCTTCTTGATGTACCTATTCAACGTACTCGAATGATGATATTTTTATATGATTAGATTCCTTGTTTAATTATTATTTTTACACTTTGACTTTATCTTTTAAATTATTGTACAATTTTGTACGTCAATTATGGGATTAATTTATTATAAAACTCTTTTGTTACCTACCTACTCCGTCATTCACATAACATACCAAGACCAAAATATATTTAAAATAAATAAAATTGTTTGAAACAATATTTGATCGTATATTGACTATTAATTTTATAAAAGGTAATTCCATATTTTTATTAAAAATTTGTCATTTTGTATTTTACAAACATTTCGGTAGTGATTGGTTATATATAATGATACTAAGATAGTTAAGTAATAATTTACAAAAAATTTAACTAAACTAAACTTACTAATTTGATGGCATTCGGTAATTTATTATATTTTAAATGGATGTAGAAAAATGTAGATACCTATTACCTCGCCTATTACCATTAAACATTATTTAACACCTAAACCTTATATTCTCGTAAGTTCAATCGGAAACTTCAGCAATATATCACCCTTACAGGAGAACAACTCTGTTTAAAGTTTTTATGCTATCTTGACTCTTGAGTCCTGTGACATAGTGTTTTGCTAAGATGATGAGAGATAATATACGATCCTATAATGTCCTCTACGCACAAATTAAGATAGCATTAAAAATTAAAATACAAAGTATTGTAGAATATATTATTGAATAAAAACGCATTCACTAAAGTGTTTTGTTTTAAATGGTACAGATTGAAAATATAATTAACAAAATTTGTATTTCTATTAAAATATTAATATCATTAAGTGACACACATTATGGCTCAATAATAAATCACATGCAGACGGAATTAACTGTTTTATTAAATTAATCTCCATCTACTCTTCGTATTGCTTACGTTCGTACACGCTGAAGACATAAAGCAGTACTCGGAAATAGCTTCATTCGCAGGGATACGTTTTATTTAACAATTCTAATAGAAAAACACTACTTAGATACGTAGCTCAATTTACTATTCACGTGAATTTAAAACGTACTGTATTATAATTATTATTCAAACTATTAATGTCTCCTTAGGGTAAATACCAATATTTTTCTCCAAAATGTGTGTTAATAAATCGTTGTATGAGAATTTCAAAAACGACTATTACTATTACTATTATACTACAGTACCATACAACATAGTTAACCCAACTCTTCTCAAAATTAGATTTTGATCATTTCTGTTGTTTTTTACTTTCAATAGGCTAATATCATATATGTAGAAAAGAGTGATTTCGTAAGTTTTGTTGAAGGATCATAACCTTGATCATAATGATAAAAATACGAGTAGAATTACTAAAAATCAG
This sequence comes from Therioaphis trifolii, assembly GCA_027580255.1. Lineage (NCBI taxonomy): Eukaryota > Metazoa > Arthropoda > Insecta > Hemiptera > Aphididae > Therioaphis > Therioaphis trifolii. The sequence goes on from CM050409.1 coordinate 18,910,592, forward strand.
TTTCTAGGTGTTAGATAATTTATGATTCGTATTGTCTTAGATGGTTTTATAATTTGGATCTGATGCACGATTGTATTATTCATAATCAAAATTGTAAAAATACACTCTAGACGCTTCATTTAAATATGAATTAAAAATTATGACGATCAAAAACACAGAATATAGACTAATTATAATCTCAGTCTAGATTTTGTGTGGAGCTGTAAAATCTATAGTTTTACAATTATGTAATTATTTTATTTTTTTAGAGTGATCCATTTGTTTTTTTGCTTTTTTTTTTTTAAATAAAAGTTGCAACTAGTTGCTACTTTAAGTCCTGTGATATCAGTTTTAATTATATCAGCCTTTTTTCGGATATTTTAGAAATCAGTTATTTTGGCCATTATGGAATTTCACCTCATTTGACTACAAATTAAACTATTGTTTTCTAAATATTTCATGTTTTTGTAGTAAAAATCTATAAATACATTTTTGAACTATAACTTTGGTAAAATGTAATTAAATGTTTAAATTAATTTATGACTGTATGTAGATTTATATATTCCTTATATTTAAATTCTATTTTTGTATAGAGTAATACTTTTTATGTCCGCATTTTGCAATGCTTGTTAATTTGTTGTTATCCTGGTTTACTTTTAGCACGTTTTTTTGATATAACACTGTTTCTTCAAAAATACTGGAACTGTTTTTTTTCCTTTTATTTTATGTTTTATCTGAAGTAAGATGAAAAAAGAAATTTAAGATCATTTCACTTTTAAAATAGTTCAGGTATAATCTCGGGTATAATTTACTTATTAACAAATTACATTTACTACCAATTTAATGAACGTTTTAAAAATCTTTGGTAATTTTAAAAGTTATTTATGGAAATCATGTTGGAAAATATAGCTAACCCGACTGTTAATATACCTTGTTCGGTGTTCATAATATGTTAAAAATTGTTTTGATCATAAATAAAAACAATCTTAAATGTCCGCATAAATTAAATGTTTAAATATTGTCATGTTTTAAACTTTTAACATCATGAATAGTTAACTGTTCTTGTCAACAAACAATGTCATTGACAATGCCCATTGAGTACATAATATTTTATTTATTAAGTAAGAGTCATTCATATTTATACGTATTTATGATTTATCATACTCAAAGAAATAGTTTTATCGTTTTATTTCAAACATTTAAATTGTATAGTTATTTCCATAAAATATGAACTTTTTTCATCATATTTATGTACAAGAAGTAGGTATTCTAAAGTATGCATGTTAAATTATGATTTTAAAAGTAGTAAACTGAATTAATAATTTTCCACTAATTTTTGATATTTATTATGTTATCATTTTTGGTCATCAGATAAACTATATTATATACTAAAACGTGAATCATACTAATAACCAATATTGCTTTATTAAGTTTCAACCGATTTGAGCAATAGTAATGGCTACATTAAAAACGTTATATTTTCGCATTTTCTATTAATTAATTATTGTAAAGGGTTGACGTATAAGATACCAAACAGGTTTACATCTAATTTTGTAAATCTTTTTGCTCTACTTCTAATTGTATCAACGATTACTGCCCCTGTGTTTATTTTATAATTTATGGTACAAACTACAAGATATCTCTGGAATCCTTTAAAATTTTAATTTTAATTTTTTCCTTTCATATAAAATTTCATATTTAATTATTCATTTATGAATTGACCATAATTTAATAAAATGAAATAATGTGCACCATTAAATTAGTCGTTTAGACATAAGCATACGTTGAGTAGTAGTTGAGTGCGTACATTTATTTCAGCAAGTGCCCTACATCAATTTTGAATTTTAGATTCTGGGTGAAGCGAAGGATCTTATGGTTTTCGGAAATTACTTGTCGATTGTATTTTAAAGACTTGATTTTTTTCTTCTCTTAATAGTTTTTCCAAGGGGGGGGGGAACTACTGAAATACCGAGTAAAAACCGTAAATTTGCCGTAAATGACACTTTCACTAAAGTGGTTTTAATTATTTAGTCATAACTCAGAAATTAATATTGATGAAAATTTGAAATTTTTAATATATATATTAATGGTATATTGGTACATAATTTACAAAAATTAAAAAAAAATTGAGCTTATTTTGAATACTTAAAAAAATGCTTTATTTTTGAACAGTTTCTATTATCATTTTTTTTAAATTTGACTAAAAGTTTTGAAAATTTATTTTATCACACTCATTCATTTAACTAACAATAGTGAAAAAATTCTTAATCAAGACTTTTTTTAAAAGCTTTGTTGGAGTAAAATATTCTACGATTTTTACAGAATTGACTATTTTTATGTCAAACTTCAAATGTTTATAAAAAATTGTTCATCTAATCATTATGAAACTTAGGATATATATATATATATATATATATATATATATATATATATATATATATATATATATATATATATAGAACAACATGTTTTCAATCTTTTGGTAAAAATAATTTCTCATTTGTCAAACAAAAAAACAGGTTTAATTAAAAAAAAAATATACCGACAATCAAACTAAAAATAGTTGAATATATAAATGGTATTTTTTTATATACTGAAGCATTGTTCATAATCGGTAAACTAAAGAAATGATCTATTATTTCTTTAAAATTCAATGCACTTATCCCCACTATCTTCTTTAAAGAACGAAGATTACCCCATGGTAGAAAGTACGTTTTTTTTTTTATAATCTTAAAATTATTTTAAAAATGAATATTTGCACAATAAACGTAGATGCCTTTTTTGTTGTTCTTTAATTATCTTTTTGCTATAAAACATAAATTCTAAAAAATAAATGTAAACATAATGTAGCAAATTTCTAATATAAAATCCTCTTGGAACACTGATTCTATCGTTGTATCAATTAAATAAAAAACAATACGTTACGATTACTAAACTAAGGTACTTCTCATGCGTCGCAAGTTGTGGTTTGACAACAGTACCATTGTAGTGTTCATATTAAAAATCTATTGTTTGGAATGAAAAATCGAGTTGGGTGAAATGAATCGAATTACCCCGGACAGCGAAAACACTGCTGTGTAGCGAGACTTAAATATATAATATAATTATAATTTCTAAGAAAACAACCTACCTTGGAACCAAGATGAAAATAATAGCTGTTTTAATTGAGTAATTTTTTAGTAGTCATTAAAAATATACGAAATAATAATCAAAGAAACTACATGTGCATCACCAATAATGAAAGCCTATTTAAAAAAAAAATCAATATTTCAAAAGTATTTTAATTTTAAAAAATTGCCTTTGTTCGAGTTCAAATAACGCGTGCTTAAATTAATAACTCGCTTTAATATCGTAATATGCTCTTAAATGCTCCAAAATAACTGGTACTCTCTAATAATATAGATTCAAATAAATTCAAAAAGAAACTTAAGTGTAATGGCGTTTTCCTAATTAACTAAGGGTATCTATTATAAAGACCAATTAAATATTATTCGACTGATTCTGTAATAAAAATATTGAGCATTTTTATATAATTTTAAATTGGAACTCGGACGACGGACATATTTATTCAAAATTCTTAAAAATGAAATCATTTTATATTTTCATAGATCATTTTTAACGATATTTTCAATTAACTAATGATTAATTTTATAATAATCAGCCATATTATTTTAATTTACTGCAATACTACTCATCTTTTTAAATTTTAAATAATGTTTATTTTTTACAAATTAAATTGGTTAAAGAATATTTAAAAATCGTGTTATTTTAACCTATTCTATTTTCTCTTCGATAGTTTTGTAGAGTTACTTGAAAGTAAATAATGTAATTGCTAAACGTTTTTAGTTTAAACTTACAATCTTAATGTTTTACTTAATCGATTAAACTTGCATAGGCTTTAAATAAGATACTTATACTTAGTATGCAAAACGAAGTAAATTGGCTGTACAAGCTACGTATACCACTTGCATAAGTGTTACTTAAATATTTAAGTAAAATGATAATCATTAGATAATTTAAAATTACTTACTCATCAAAGAAACTACATCTTTCAAAGTATTGTGTACATAATGAAAGATTTTGATCTTCCTCATCTTTTACTCAAAGACGGTCATCTTCTTATTTTTATCTCCATTTTGCATCTATTTACTTACTTCAAAACCTTTTATAATCTATACTTTCCAATTGAGTATATTTTTAAGTACACTGTCATGACTTTTTATACTCTTTTGGGGTAAGTAATTTTTCTATTTTAGTTATTAAGTGTTGTTTATTTATTCAGTTAAGTTACTTACTTTGATACCTACTTATTCAATCTTTAAAAGTATACACAGTGTCATTATTTTTGTAAATTCTAAGATAAAATTGTTTCATTGAGTGTATAGGCATAAATTAAATAAGTTTTTTCTGTGTTATTACATTTTTTGAAAGATACTTCAACATTTATATTTTTAAGCCGTATTGAAACCTATTTATTTAAGGTGTAGTCTGTTCAACGCGCAATTAAGGAACGTTGTAAAAGCATTTTTTATCAAAGCACACGGGAATCGTGGACAAACTATTTGGACCAGTTGGAACATATTTTAGGGTACGAACGTCGAAACCAAAAGCATACACTTAAAACCCATGCAACAATTTTACCGTGCTTTCCCTAATTTAAACGATTTTCGGGGTTGTTGCACACAAGAAAGGGAAAGGGAGTTGAGGGACGAGGGGTCCATTAAACCCTAACGTGAGGGGAGATCATAAATCCCCACAAGAAGCATTATCATCATAGCCACATATTATGGTCACTGCAAACACCCAGTGGACTCGATGAAATATGACATAGTTTTTTTATTTATTTATTTTATTATAACAGTTTTTTATTCTTGCTATAAGGAATCTAAGCCCACGGAAATATTTGTGTTTTTTGTTTTTGTTTATGTTATAACATATATGTATTCATTACCAATTGATTGTGTTTTTCGTATCTTATAAAGTTATAAGTGTCAATCGAGGTGTCAATATATCCTATTAATATTTACTATAAATCCTGTAATAAACGAAATTATTCGTACTCGAAAAATTATAACAAACTATTTAAACTATAAATGAACTATGAATTAACTTGTTATTTATTTTTTTATCATTAATTTCAATAGTTTCATCTGATAAATCATGCTTATATATTATGTAATATTAGTCATGAATCATGATGATGAAAATGTTCACTTAGTAGTCTGGTACGACACTTAAGATTTAGTAATGATTTTCTCAATAAGAAATGTATACGATAAACATTCCCAAAAGATATAAAACTTAGTGATTAAACAATTGTTAAAATAAATTAAAATTAAATTGATACTTTAGAAAACAAAAATATTCATTCTGTACCTTCGTATAATTTGGGTGTAAAATTGAATTATCTCATTCATACAAAAGAAAATTAATATTAACTCTTTTTGAAAAATTATCTTGTTCATCGAAATTCTAGATGAATATGATAAAACTAATTTATAATATTTATAGTGGATACAATGGAATATAATAATTTGTATTACTTTCGTAAAAAATACATATTGTTATTTGTTTTTTTATGGAGGTATTATATTATTCAAATCATCTAGATTATAATAATTTTAATTTAAGTTATACATTTTATTCCATGATGCTGATACTAATTGTCTAAATAAATTTCTAAATTTGTTTTTATTAACAATTTTTCAATTTATGTAAAACTATATTGTATAAGTATATGAACATTGAGCAGTATATACTTATTGCACTCACATAGTGAATATTGTCATAATTTGTATTACTTTTTTATTGAGTATTTATTGTTATTTTTTTTCCAGGCGTTCTTGCGGTATTTAAAAACTAATCAAGATAATATGATAAATGTTGGTAAGTAGCTATGACGTCGCCCTGTCAATACTACAATTATTGTTTTTCCACATTAAATAGCTTAAAATAGTAACAGTTTTAGCTTTGAATTTATTTTTTTATTTTCTATATGTGAAGGTTGAGGTTGACACACATTTATTTCTGTTTGTGAACCGCATTAACTGTTCTTTTATTTATTTTTCTTTAGTCCTCACTTTCGTTTTTGTAATTTTATTCTTTGCATTGTTGGTATAAAAGAGATGATTTTTCTTCAACCTTATTTTTATTTGTAAAAAACCCTAACAAAAAACATTTTAGCTTTATTATAAATAAACTTTATAAAATATATTTTATTTATTTTATTCTTAGAAGTATATTAACAATATTTAATATGAAATTAAAATCAATAATAGACTTAACGGATCATATTTAGATAAAAATTTTAAGAATGTTTAGTTTAGCTAATTCAATCGCAATCCCTCTTCTTGTACTTATTAGGAAGCTTTACTTAATGATTTTTCATTAATTTAGTTCATATTATATTTTTTGCTGCACATTTTGTGTGTGTAAAGTGAACAGAGTGAATTTCTATACACAAATGTATACATCCGTATTCTGGGCAACACCGTACTAAAACAATATAAGAAAAATCAAAAATAATGTAAGGAAATCCATTGAATAATTAAAAGTAAAACTTAGATGTTAGAATCTCAGGTATATGAATAAGTTTACATGATTATTAATCGAATATTCAATTATCAAGCTCGACATTGTAAAATTTAGTCTATTTTTAATCTCTATATAATAGAATTAAGTATACATTTTTTGTTATAACCAATGTACTAAAAATGAAACAAATACATACATATATATTTGGTTTGGTATTTATTGAAGGCATTTAAATATTTCATGAAAAAGTAAGTATATTATGTCATACGTATACGTAAATAAACATTACAAGCGCTTACAAAAAAAAAAAAAAAAATGACTACCAATCATCATGAAATGTTTAAATGTAACCTATCCGTGATATTTTTATAAAATGTAGAAGGTCTTAAAACAAATTAATAATATTTTTAAATAGTTGGTAAAAAATTATTTTTAGAGTTATGAATGGTCATCTTGTTTAAAATTTAACAATTAAGTTCCATTACAATTATTTTGGATTTTAATAGGTTAACTAGAAAATATTACCGTATTTTTCCTTTGTCGTTCGTTTTATTGAAAAAATACGAGAAAATCCAAAAAATACCTGCTTTATTAATTACCAAGGTATAGGTATCGTCTGTTATATAAAGACAACATTCGATTTTTAATTGAATTCTTCTACAAAAAATATATTGAATCATACGTATAAAAAAAGAATAATTTTCATTGTAATATTAATATTGTTGTATATACTCTCAATTCCTATCTATTTTACGAATTCGTGAATCCGGTAATGATTTTTTTCTACGTCGATAGTTACAGGGGCTGAGCAGTGAACATTAACAAATACGCGAGTTCGTTTCCTATACCTACTTCTAACCTGTCTAGATTCGTGGTATGAAACACTAGCTAAATTTACTTAATCGAATTAAAAAGTGAAGAAACATTGTGTACTACCGTCTACCTGGTTATCTACAATCCATGTATATAGAATTTTGTTTTATAAATTCACAAAAGCAGCGAGGTTTCTCTTCTCGTAATATTTCGATACCCTACTGCCGGTGTTCTTGTGTGTATCGTGTATAATATTTGGTGTACACCTTATCTAATCTACTCGTTCATTGTTGTGTACGCCGGAACAGCCAGGAGTAGATCCGATCGTAAAGTCTATGGATAATGCACGGGCAATGTACATAAAAATGTGTTCTTTATGCTTTTCCCGGATACAAATCGGACCCGCCACCGATGTCCTATATGATAATACCTAATAACCTAGGCGATCGGCATTTCCGAGAGAAAAATGGATTTCCATATGCCACTAACAAAATATACAATCGATATATTATCGTATATCATGTAATAAATAATAATACTCTATAAGTGTACATTAAGCTCTATAATGTATATTCGAAAATAATATTTTATTTAAATAATCATGTGAAATTGTAAAATAAAATTGTATTCGAATAATTTTCAATTATGATTATATGAATTAATGAATTTTTATTAGGAAGGTATTCATAACAATTAAAATGTTTTTACTTTATTTAAACTCGTTATTATACTTATTAGGTTCAAAATCACATAATATTAAAAATGTTTAATTAATACTTAGGCATCTATAAATATTGATTTTTATAGAAGTTATATTTAAACGTTGTACAAACACGAAATTCAATCACAAATTTGATAATATGAAATATTGAATAATTAAAAGAATTAAATGATAATTATTACTGTAGTTGAACATTATTTGAAAAAAAAATTATTCAAATAAACATGTTCAAAGTTGTTCGGATGATTTGGAAAAATATATTTAAATAATTATCTATATACAATTAGGCCAACACTACCAATAGATACGAAGGTAAAAGTCTAAAGTAGGTAACCTGATTATTTTATTGAATCGGTATATCAGGAAATTTATATCGATTATTATGAAACCCATGGAGATAATCTTAGGATATTTGTACCACCGATACTATATTTCTTGAACTATAGTATCCCTCTTCCCTCGATATAGAATATGGGAGATGATATATACCGGAGGTAAAAATATCCTGATTCCTAATATTATGGTAACCCCGGTAAAAATGTGAGAGATACTAATTTCTTAGATGTATAATATTGGGAGTGAAAATATCCTAAAATTATGTTACCCTCGGGGAGTATGAATATGTGGGGTGTGGTTTTTTTTTTTACATCAATTTTTTTTATTTACCATGCATGTATTTATCAATCTATATTTAAATTTATTATTCTTATCTATACCTATTCGGTTTTATTTTGTTTTAATCATTGAAATAATATTTAATTTAAGTACTTGGTTTAAATGGGTATGCTATACGCATTATCATATTAATAATTTATAATATGTCAATGCATCATACTAATTATTTATATCTTGAATACACATAGACGATTTATTAGTACCCATATTCTTAATTTTTACTTTAAAAGTATTGTAGGTTTTTGTTTTTTCATGGTTTCACGTAAATCGTTCATAATTTTATATTAATAATATAAAATATTTCTTTTCATGTGGTAAATATTCATGTGATATGTGTACTTTCATGGACTTAACATAATTTTAAGCATAGTTAATTCAATAAATTTATCAATTTTATTGATCTTAATTTTAAGGTTTGGTTGCAAAATACTAGTAAACACTGTATTATTTGACAACTTCCCCTACATGGAAGTTCTTGATAAATTGTATGGCTTATAATCTTATTATTCAAACGGGAATGTTACCACCCAACAATGATGGTACGTGTTAGCGCGAAGTTAGTAGATCATGATACGTCATACCAACGAACACATTAAAATGTTAAATGTGACTCTCATAAATATACAAAAAGCAATAAACGTAATATATTTTTAAAATAGTTTTATGCTTAGGTCTTAGGTACCATTTTATTTTTATTCGTACAAGTATAGTAAAACCTAAAAAAATAATTTCGTATTGATTGTTACAAACAATGTAATTTATTTAATATTTAACTTTAGGATTTAAATATAATCGGGGAAATAGTAACTATACTGTTTTTAACGTTTATTTGTTTTTATTTTTAGGTTCGCAAAGATAATTATTTTTTTCAGAAAAACTAAAGAGCAGATGGAACTTAATAAATTCATTTGATTAAATATAACCAAATTAATATTGATCATTGTTTCCCTGGAGATATAATAACGTGTGCTGTAATATATATATATATATATAATGTTTCGGCAGTTTTAAATTCATCTATAAAACCAAGATGGTGACCGTAGACCCTTTATATTCGATATACCCTCCAAAGTTCAGATGACTCATATTTCCCCTTCCCCTTGGTCATTTCCTGTATACGCTATGGGGTAAACTCGTTCATTTTACACGATCTCATAATAAGACTTCTCCATCAGTTTCTTTTGTGTTCACTGTTGACTTATTGCTAACAGTCATTTGCAGAGAACCGATAAGACCTGACCGAGAAACAAACGGATTCCTGGACAGTAATAATTTATATAATGGAATTATCTTAAGAAAAAAATATTATGATTTGTTTTAAAAAACGTTTTGCTGAATCGAATTAAATTGTTTATTTATTTCAAATAAATAAGTATTATATTTTTGATAATGTTATCCATTTGTGGTTATATTACCATAGTATTTTTTTTACCTACGTATATTTATGAAACTGTTACAGTCAGAACTAATTTAACTAAACATACCCTGATACATCAAATTACATTAAGTAGCTAAAATTTTCCTTTTAAGATGTTTAAATGGCACATTTAAACCGGGATTTTAATTGTAAACTATATGGCATGACTAAGTATTGGGTATTTATTTATTTAAAACCACGGCGACGTTTCAGTTATTGGGAGTAAATTTGATTGTTTGTAAAATATGTATTTGCATAATTTCACGCCATTGACAAGATATATTTACTATTGTAATCAATGAATAAAATAAAATATTAGGTTTAATGAAATACATGAATTATAAATTACAGGCTCTGTAATTATGGTCTCTTGATCGCATGATTAGGTGTATATGAATATCATTGATATTATTGATAGGCTATTGATTGGTGTATATGAATACGATTTTCGAACTTTTAGGATAACATGGGTGGACTAACTTCACAACTTTGAAAACTTTTAAAAATTCGCCAAAAATACAATTATCGTTTGCTAACTTTGAAAATGGATTTGCTATTATTTGCTAACTGTTTGCTAAATTTTGGCACATATTTTGAGCGAATTGGAAAAAGTCGGTGGGTTGGCAATTTTTTGTTCGTTTGTATAAAATGGGTGGGTAAAGTTCATGCACGTTACTATTTCGTTACAATAACGTAGACAGTCGAATTTTGCTGAAAGCAAATCTGTAGTTACGAAAAAAAAAACCAAAAAATATAACTGATATTGTGGAAAGAGTTGGGTACTAAATTGAAGGTAATATCTCATCAAGTTATTGAAAAAGAAAAATTAGAAAATATGTTTTGTGTTATAGAGATTTTTCCGAGGATTTTTCGAACTAACGAAAAATACCTGTATTTTTTTTTAATTTGAATTTAAATTCATTATAAAAATTAAATTTTAAGCAATATTATTATGAAATCGGGGTTTTGCAATCAAGTTTATAATTTAATCGTCGGCCATAACAGACTACTGCCATTTGTGACAATATGAATAAATTAATTTGGGAATTTTTTTCTTATTTCTGATTTCATTATCTTTCCGTTTATCAATATTGTATTTTAAGAAAGTAAAATACTTGTACATTTAAATAAAATATCAGCCTTTTAATTTTTTTAATTAATATACCTAAAACGAATGTTTTACCTTTTAGGCAATACCTAATATATTTAATCTTAGAAATAGTTTCATATATTTGCAATATGCACAACATATTTTTTATACAAGTATGAGTTAAACTTCACTAAATTTATTCAAAAAAACAAATCAAACTTAATTGATATACCTGCTGATGAACTTCAAATTTACAAACCCAATAAACGCTTTAAGGACGAAAACTAGATTAGGTTTTAATTATAATTTATCATGAATGATATAATAATAATACCATATATAATAATAATAATACGATATGAAATGATTTTTACTTAATTATTTTGTTACATTATAAAACCCGTTATTTTCTATTTTATCAAACTTTAAATAAGTTAATTAATAATAATTCACGTATAAGTGAAATTGTCATTAATCTCATTTATGTAGTCTTATGTCAATATACGTGAAATTAAGTAGTAGCGCAATCTTGACCTGAATAATCTTTTTAATTAATCATTTTCATAACCGATTATTATACACTAAGTATGCACAGAAAAAATGATTATTGGAGATTCTAAAATAGTACTAGAAGGGGAAAAATTCGAAAGAAAATCCGTTTATGTTCACTTAATAGCTGTCTGGTTGATTTGTAGTCTGTTTAGCGTTAAGACCGAGGATGGTTTTTAAGTTTTTGGAATTTTGACAAAACAAAACCATTAAGAAAATGAAAGTTTGATTTATTCAAGCTATGGCAGCGTTACTAGGTCCGTCTATTGTAGTGAAATATAGCGGTCGATTGTGTTTAGCGCCTATTTTGCAAATAAATAATTTTTAACTCCATTGTTTTTCCCTAACCGATTTTACCTCTTTTTCACATTGTCGTTTCTAAAGTGACCAAAACTACTGGACACGGGTAGTTAGCCACCATACTACAAAGGTTTGAAACTTTGAAAATAAAGTCAAATACTTCAATAAAACAATAGAACTTTTCAAGTTTTCAAGTATCATTTGTTAAATAAAATACATTAAATATCTCATTGTCTATTGTGTTAAAGAACTTTCAAAATTTATTTATTTCATTTAATTATTCATTAAAATGCAATTTTGTTCTATTAGGTATAAATAAAGAAAGCAAATTTGAAGTTAATTTTTGAAATATACATTGACATAAATCTGCTGCATTATATATTTTGAAATTTCCTTAAAAATATTTACAAAATGTCTAATATTGATTAATAATTATAATACATATAATTACTTATACATTTATGTGTTATAAGTTTATAACTGATATTCATAAATTAATTTTTGACGTTCTGGTATTATAAACAAATGCTTTTGATTTCTATACTGTTTTTTATTTAGATTTGGTTTTACGATGTTGTGTTTTTTAGGTTTTATTCGTGATAACGATATTTGTAGATATAACGGTCCATATACATACTTATTTAAAATAATAGTTTCTGTGTAAAAAAAAAAAAAAATTATATATCAAAATCTGTTATGATCTTTAGTTAGGTTTTTTTCAATTTTTATAACATTCAGTTGAAATATTTATTTTATAATTGATTTTAGATTATAGTCAAATGAAAAATGTTCATAAATACTGGAATCATCTTTATTTATTCATTATTATTCCAAAATTAATATTGCGACTTGTTTTAAAGTTAAAGTATTAAAAGTATTCAATTAAAGTATTTAATTATTAAATTTTCAAAAAATGTTAGATAGTTAACGAGTATTATATCACAATAAATTTAATTTAAAAAATTTTAGTTAATCAATTAATTACAATAACAAAAAACAATATTTTTAAAATACATTGCATTTTTTGTTAAATTTAATTAATTTTTATCATAAATCAAATAAAAAACTTAAATACTTTATTTTAATTGAATAAAATGTTTTATTATTATTTTATGCTCACGTTTAGAATTGTATTTATGTTGATTTAAATTAAAAAACTTAATTTCATTTAAGTGTTGAAAATGCCTAAATCTACTATCCATAAGTACAGTAAATATACAACTAAAATATGTCCGTTAAAGTGGTTAGGTCATAGTACTTCACACTCACCACTGATATCTATTTCAAGAAATGAAGCGATAAAGTATCCAACAGTGTTTCCTCATATAAATAATATGCTTGTTTAAAAAATAAACAAAGTTAGTAATTATTTTTAATATTCAGATTTTTTCAACTTTTTTGTGTTTTCAACTTTATATTTAAATAATTACGTAGATTTTAATGGTTATTACATAACCCAAGTAATGTATTTGTTAGGGTAATGTGTTGAGGATCTGAATAACCGTACAACCATCTTAAATATAACAATGGTACAACCACAAGGTCTTGTGTTTTTCTATTGGTGATTAACACGTAATATTGTAAAAAAAAAATACCTGGTTAAAAAATAACTTACAATATTACCAACCACCACGCAATACCCCAGCGTATCTTTTCAGTTTGTTCTTCAAAAAATAGTAAGCTCTTGAAAGTTTTTTAATCTAGGTTTTATATTTTAATTAATAATATACATTTATTCGACTATGTAAATCATACGGTATATGGTATACGTTTGAGTTTTTTCTGTATAATATGAAGATGTAACTGTTTTTAAGTATAAAATGTGGGCTATTAGTTGTGTTAAATATACATTAGACAATATTTAAAATCTTATATTTTGTATTCTCTACAAATATTGTTTGATATTGTTAATCATAATTTTAAATTAATTGTTAGTTGGTACATGTTTCATTTGTCTGTATTAATGTTCTCTCAAATAAATATTATGAACAAGGGATTCAACGTATTTATAGCAATTCTATTACTTGATTGTACTTTTACTACTTCACTATACAATTTCTTTGGAATATCATAAACAATAAATTAACTTTATGGAATTATGAACATTTTCCCTTCCAAATAAAATATTTTTAGCTGTAAGAACTTATTATATTTTGTTATTATATATTAGAACTATTATAAATAATATTAACTAAAATAATTTTATAATTTATTATTAGTTTCGTAACTACTTATGTAATAAAGGTATTTATTGTTTTTATGTTAAGGCAATTGATTCCAAAATTGAAAACCATATTATTTTATATAAACATAAGTATAATAACTTATTTATATTTATTTTTGTAAATCCTATTTGAATGATAATCGTAATTTATTTTAAAAGTAACTTGAGTTGATACTTTGAATAATGAAAATAAAATGTGACCTAAATAATCAGCTTAACTTGTTGTCCTCACTCTCTGCAAAATAATATTTTCAATATATTTGTATCATATTTTTCTGTATATTGTTTTAATGAGTTGTTAAAATTGTTTTATTTTAATTCTCATTAAAATATTGCTTATTTATTATATTTTTCAAGAATTAAAAAAAAATCTTGTAAAACGATGAATTAATTATAATATTTTCTTTTGTGTGGTTATTTGTTTCAATAATTTACCCTAATTAATGTAACATTGTAAAATGTTGAATGAATTCATGGTCTTCTTTTTGTTGTTAAATTAATACCTAAAATATTTTAATATTTTTACATTATTAATCAAATATGAACTCTTCAAACTATTAATTAAGACTTGAGAACTATTTAAATCAACGGAAATTTATTTAAATGTCGACAGTAAATGTTTATTGGTCTAGATTCAGTTTAAAATATTTATTATACAGCTCAATATAGGTATTATTCTTGGAATTTTCTTAGTATTTATATAAAAGTTAAATATAGTATGTCTTAGTAAATAATAAATTATATAGGTCAGTTTTTCTCAATATCTTCGCACCATAACTCAATTGGAAAAATTGTCCTCGTATAATTTCACAAAACAAAAAAGTAGTTCTAAAAAGACAAAAATACTTTAATGATGAATTTTCATTTTTATTAATGGATATAATTTTATTTATGTTGAGTATAATTAAAAAGACACATGAACTTCTCGAGACAACAAAAGTTGGTTCGAAACTATCAGTGAGCTGCGCTCAACAGTTTGAGAAAGGCTGATATACCCACATATATTTACAATTACAAGTAGTGTCAGAATATCACAAATATTTATAACGAAATATTGTTAAAATATGAAAATTATGTTAACTGTTTAATATTATATATATATATATACCTATTATTATATAAAAATAAAACTTTCTTCAAAATTAGAATAATAATTTGGTGTCTGAAATAGCTTTATACACTAATCATTAATCACGAAATTGGTGCATCTAACCATTATTATCATGTGAATATTGTTTTGTTTATTTAGTCTGACAGGCGTCTATATTGCATGTTAAACAAGTTGTTAAGCGTAAATATTAGTGTGTATCGTTTACTTGAGTATTGTTTCTAAATAACGTATAAGTTACTTTTGATATGACCCAAACTCTCGCATTCGATAGTCTGATATTTTAATATACGTACATGTATATGTACATGTACAACGTACATGTAGTTAAGGAGATTACCAATTTTAAAATAGTTTATTTCTACATTCGATGTAAAGAATTAATACGATACTCGATATAATTAAAAAAGTTCATAACAAACAAAAAAATAAATAAATAAATAAACGCCATTATAAAATCAATAGATACCAATAATTTAGTTAACATAAATAATTAAAAACATTCATCTTATGTACAAAACATAAACTTCATCAGATAGGTAATAATGTATTAATGTAATAAGATTTATTGTTGATTTTGTAAACTTTTTTCCTGAGGGAATAGAATAGTCTCGTGTAAAAAACATTATTAGCTAAGCCATATTTTGGATAGAAGATAATTTGAAGTCGGTGTTTATTAATCCATGTATCAGTTAGATGTATGATTTAGATCAATTAGATCCATGTAGAATTAGAATTCCATATTTTATATTAACAAAATTATTTCATAAAAATTATCTAAATGTTTTCTGAATATGTGTAATGAAATTGGGTGTTCCATTACAATTTTAATTTGGTTTTAACTTAAGTATCATATTTTTTTTTAATTGTGACTATTCGTGAGTACTCAGAGACTGATTCCTAAAATGACATCTTGTATAATAGGTGTTCATTATCTGCCGTGTATAAATATTTTTAAGACGATTAAATACTGTTGCGCTGAAGAGTTAATAACACTGTTATGTCTTAAAATAAAATATAAACGCATTCTATGAACTAGTATCATTAATCTCTGTATTATAATAATATTTATATTTCTATAGTTGACACATCATGGATCATCTTTTCGTTAAATCCTGCTGATTTGACACCTTAATATCAATGTCGCGATCCTAATTTAAATGAGTCCTGTCAAACTCGATTCAGATTCATTTATTCAGTTATTGTATCAAGTGTGTCACCATGAGCTTTTAATCCAATTTGAATCCGTATAGAGAACGCGCGTGGATTCGTAAAAACACACACTGCAGCTATTCTACCTGTGTGTGTGTGTGTGTGTGTGCGTGTGTGTACATTTATATATGTATATATATATATATTATATACGTTATGCGTATAATGTATACCTATATCGTTCCGTTCGGTATTGTTTTTGTAAATTTGTCTTCTCCGCGTCCTGCACGGCCACCGTTTGTGTTCGCTCCGCCGCCGCCGTTACAGTTTATGCATGCACAACAGTATACGTCGTTTACACCACGACGACGCCGCGGTCACGTACCATACGGCTCTGGTGTCGCCGTGTGCGACCTTGACCCGAGGCGTGTTTCGTATGGTCGCTAGTGGTTTTATTATACACGCCCGGCCGCAACTCACGACGACGACGCGCGAGGTTAATGTACAGTGTACACACTATAACTGCGTACGGCGACTCGGTCGGTGGTGTGTTGTGTACCTATACACGCGAGAGGGTTACCGCGAAATACCTACGCCGCGTGTGCCCCCAGACCACCGAGCACGGAGGTAACGTGGTGTACTCGGCGGCGTGCGTGTGTACACTTACCGAAGGGTGTTTTGGCGAAATTGATTTACTCCCGGAGTTGTTGCTGTGTTCAACGATCGCCGTGGTGTTGTGCGGTAAGCGTGGGGCGTCGGGATCCAGAAATAACGCGCCGAAAACATCGTAGATTACCGTCGCTTTGAAAAACAGAAGAAAAAAATCGGTAGACTTTTTTTTGGGTATAGTTAATGAAGTTTTATTCAAAAAAATGTAATTTTGACGAAACGCACGTGTGGAGTTCTCAATTAAATCCCCCCTCCTCGCGTTTAACGTATACGACGCGTCGTATACACGATTCACCGAGTTATATACGTGTTATACAAATACATAGACCTACTCAGTTTAGTGTTATAAATAATTTGTCAAATACAACGTTGCGGTACATTTTAACAACAAACATTCATATTTACACCTTGTGTTTGAAAATATGATTATTATGTATATAAAGTAACATATCAATGAATTATCTAATCTATCTCGACTATGCCTATGAGCAATTCATTATTTGAATTTTCATGTTTTCAACAATAAATTTGCATATGCGAAATCATTTTTTTTTTTTTTAATTTATTTGTCCGTTCCATTAGTATCTGAGGATTCTCGTGTTTTCATAACGATCCATATAATTTTTAAAATTTATTTTGGTTATCGCTTGGTGATTCCACATACTCTTACTTGAGCGGCATATTCTATTTGGAATTGTTATAATACTATATTGTTCAGTAAAAGCACGTAAATACACGTGTAATATTTAGACGCAAGAAGTAGCTAAGTAAACAATAGTTAATTTCAAAACAACGATACGTAATAAAACAAATATAATAGTGATATTTTATTAATTAAACTCCGAGTGGATAGATGAGCAATGGTAAAACTGAATTACCAAAACATTTATTTCTAGAGTAGGTTTCCATGCTATTTGTTCATAGCATAACGTGGGTACTCAGGAATTATTGTCCATTTCAAAATTAACTTGGTTTAAATGATGTTCGAGGGAGTGGAACGATAACTTTGGTTCTCTCGAAGGATAATATCATCTCGAAAACTTATATAATATTGTTTCTATGGAATTTCAAAATTACAAACATATTGACCCAGGTGCTGTGCAAGAGTTTTTGACCCATTTCTAATAAAAATATTTACTATTTTTGTTGGTCGTTTTTGCAGTGTGTATTTAAATTATGTTCCGAACTATAATTATCGTCAAATATGACGACTTTAGATAAATCAATAAACATCCAAATAAAGCGAGTTAGTAGTTAAAGAAGGTTAAATTAGTTCAAGTTTTTTTTTCTGATACTTACAATATCATTATCATTTGATTTTTGCTTATTTTAAAACTATAAAATGGTGTAGAAACTGAAACAATCATTATTAACCAAGTTCTTGGAGTAATAATTATTCTTATACCTAGAACGAACTTTTTTCATAGACATACAATTTTGCTAAACAAAAAATACCTCCAAGTAAAAAATACTTTATATCCTTTGGAAAAACTTGCCATCAATAATTTTTAATATAATATATAGATTCACAGAATTTTTGTAACCTTGAATACATCCATTATTTAATAATTGTTAATTAATAATGTCTACATCATCGTTAAAAATATTTGTACTCGAAATGTTAATTATTTATAAATAGCTTACAAATTAATTAACATTCAGCCACGATTGAATATACATAGAACAAAATGTGTAATTTTTTTTTGGTCATACAGTAGTTTTTATATATCATTAAGCCTGCTTGAAGTATAATTTGAAATTATCATTTTATGCTCAGTTTTATATTGTCTACATATTCTGAATCAACATTATCGGCGATGAAACATCATTAATATGAACAATGGTCATCTGTGAGAATTTTATTTAAAGTGACACTAAATAAATGTTTTATTTAAAAAACCAAGTTCGTACAAGCTTTTGTGTTTGTAGTTGTTTTACATTTATATCAATCGGTAGCCATTTTTTTATAAGTGCTTTATGTACCTTTTATCAGTTTTTTGTAATCTATATAATAGTTTTGCTTGTCATTTTACTTTAAATTTACTAAAGTTTTATATTTTCTGAACAATTTTAAAAATAACAGAACTATCTACTGAGCTCGACTGAGGATTGCATTTTCAATGCAATAATTTATCATTGCTATCAAATCCAAAATAATTTCATACAACACAACAAAGCACAAGGTGAGCCAATCGTAAAATTAGTTTTCGTGAGAATCTTAAAGGGTGCTTAAGTGTACATCAATCACCAGTATTTTTCAAATCAACAAAAAACAAAACATTTACCAGATTCTTACCGAATTTGATTTATTTTTTCTATACTTTTTGTGTTAGTCTATATTCAATAAAATAAAAAATTGAGGATATTTAAATTTTTATTATTTATTATTT
This sequence comes from Therioaphis trifolii, assembly GCA_027580255.1. Taxonomy (NCBI): domain Eukaryota; kingdom Metazoa; phylum Arthropoda; class Insecta; order Hemiptera; family Aphididae; genus Therioaphis; species Therioaphis trifolii. Next base: position 18,930,213 of record CM050409.1, read on the forward strand.
ATTTTTTTAAATTATCGTTCTAAATAACTGTATAATCTAATCTCATCAAATGTTGTTATTTATTTCGCGGCAAATAATTCTTTTTGTGTGCACGTGTCTATTTTTCACCTCAAAAACTAACAAATAACATGTACAGGTTTTAATTTTTTAATTTTTTTTTTTTAATTCATTCATTTGTATTATTTAAATCACGCAGAAAATATTTTCACATCTATTCGTCTGCAAAATTTCTTTCGTCTGCCTCGTTATAAACATTAGTCCTGTAGTAGTGTGATCCACACGCTTTGGTTTTGGTTGACCTGATCTAGTCTTTATATTGTTAATTATACTTAGCTAAATCATAATAACAACAATAATTGCATGCTTGCGTTTGATAAATATATTCGGGTCATCAAACCTTTAGATAACAATGACCATAATAACATTGTATACCTAAGTATAGTATATACGGTATGCCTACCAAGATAAGTTCAGCTGTAGTGTCAGACATGTTTTGTATCTATTTCGTAATGCCGTGTCATGTCATAATTTATTATCGTGTTCGTTCATTAATTCGTTTATTTCATATTTACCATTGGCTTGATTACCGTCCTACGAATATCTGTAATTACATAAAATAATTAATATATCCCTGTCGACCAAATGTATTGTATATTTTTGAATTGTAAACATTTTACATAGTGATTTCATACGATATATTATAATTTTCAACATATAGGTAGTGTCAAAGAAATCGTAAATTAAACGATAGGTATTAAATTAACAAAAGAAATTATTTTGAATATATTATGATAATGCAGTTACTCGAATGTGTATTTCGTTAAAATTAAGTAATGAATTATACATTTATTAAAATAATACGGCGTCTATTACGTGTAATTAGTTTTAAATTACTTCACTTTCGATACTCTCTCCTCCTCTTCTCACTCTATATTATTACCTTTTATACTAGTTGCATTCGTTTCTATGATACTAGTTAAGTAATTCGTTACGAGTAAAAAAACACTAGAAAATAATGAAAAAACAGGGAAATGCATACGATTACACCGATCCGAATTATCCCAAAAGAGAAAAATTACTGTGAAATGAACCGAACCTCATCGGATTTGTAAAATTTCACCAACTTTATTATAGATATATCTATGTACCATAACTTCACTGTTTGGTGTATAATTCGTTTTAAATTAATCACTAAATATTGTTAAAACTTATTGTTTTTTATTTAGTTTAAAATGAAATTTCACAGTTCATGCCATGGAAAATCAATTTTTTAATATTGAAGATTGATTATTTCATTTATCTTTTAAAAGTAGTTCTTCTATGTTGTACGATATTCACTCATGTTTGTTTTACATTGTATCATACGTAATCCAGGCGTGGATCCAATACTTCAAGTTGGGTGGGGATGAATAAATGAAATAGATCTAATTCATTTAAATTTTTACTTTTTATACGCATTTTTCTTTTTTATTACTCAATTTCAAATGTATTTTTCAACTCGTTTATTTTAGTTGTATGGCAAAACTATATTTAGTTGTTTAAAATTACATTTTAATGTCCATGAATATTTTAGTAATATTTTAAAATTCATAGGAGATTGCCTCTCCCTCTCCTGTAGATTTTCACCTGACGTGTTCTCTACTTAATCATTTTTAGTTTTTACTTCGAATCGCATCAATTAATATTGCTTGGAGATATTTAATGCACTATCTAATTAAATGTCCCTGAAATGCAGTTGACATGTAATTAATGTATGTTTTAATTATCATATTTATTGACGTGTATATTAATACATGTAAGTATTAAGTAAATATATAGAGAATTTATTTAGTTTAAGAAAACGATAAGTATGAAATATAATATGTCTTATATATTGTCGTTTGATGAAAATAAGCAAATACTTATATTTTTATACTCTAAAACATTAAAATATTTAGTTTTCTCTGAACATTATTTTCAAATATTTTATCTCATTTTCGTCAGGTTTTAATGAAATAATCACTTACTGTTATTTTCTTAGTCATTCCGTAAGAGCGTTTAGAATTCTAATTCATTATGTTAATACAAAATTATATTTTTATCAAATATCGTTTAGTTTAAAAAATGTTTATATAATATATTTAAATCACTTAGTGATAGTGTTCTGTTCAATTTTTAACTTCATAATAGTGTGATTTGACGTACCAAAGTTGGCTGTGAATTATCATAAAATGGCGAAGTTGATTAAATATTTTTCAAAAAGCAATCATTTTATTTTTATAATATAAAAAAAGTAAGTAGACCATATCATTTGAATAAGTTAATAACCTGAAGTGTAAATCTTGTAGCGAGTTATGCAAAGTAACATTTAAAAATATGTGAATATTTTACTGAATATTATTAAAAACACTGTCAGTAGGTGGTAAGTGTGGTTTATGTAATAACAATATTATACCTTAAAATCATCCATGGATTTTTCTTTTCAAAAATATATTATAAAAATATTCATACCTAAAAAATCTTGTTAACATTAAATACCATATATATATATATATATATATATATATATATATATATATAACATTAAATGTTTTTTTTTTAATATTCTTAATTATATATTGGTATGTATTAAATTATATAATTTAAATAGTACCGTTTTTAAAATATTATTTCGTTGGTAAATATTAAAATATATGACCCAAAAATTTGGTTTACCTGATTGTGATTACGAATATTACTTACTACATTTTTTTTTTCGTGAAATATTCTCACCTGTGAAGATAAATTTATGTATATATTTAAAAATTGCTGAGGGTGGTATTACGAGTAGTAAGTAAATGTCTTAATGGCTTTCACTTTTACAAATTTATAATTATAAAAACCGGAAATACTTTGCACCGTCGGTTTTCTTCTCTCCACAGACAAGATAATAGAAATGCAAGGTGTATTGAATTTTAAAGAAACGATACATCATTTCTTCAGTTAAGCGGCCCATACACGTTCAATATTATTGACAAAATATTAACGAACATTGACGATGACCATCAACGTATTGAAAAATTATTAATCATTATCAAATTACCTGGTCCGTTATCAAATAGTAAATCAGGTTTAATTCGCTTAAATAATTTATGCATTTTAATTATAAACATTTTTTCTGATAAATTAGAATAATTAGATAATACTATAATGGCTCTTGCTCTAGCTATTTCTTTTCTTGATAAAAGGAAGAAAAACCGAAAGCAGAGGTTTTGGGCTAAAGAGTGGCTGTAAAAGCGAATAAGTATTATTATTGACAATATCAAATATTGATCAATATTATTGAGCGTGTATGGACCACTTTAAGCAATTTTAGGCAAAGCTTCTTTGTAAAAGTATATCAATAATATGTTTAACAATTTTTCGTCTAATTGTCGACAGATTTTTTTTTTTATCAAAACATTTAAATATTTTTAAAACAAAGGAAAATAATGACCAAAAGATTCAAAATATGTTTTTCAATCTAGAACCAAGTTTTAAAATGATTGAGTTGACAAATTATTATTTTTAAATATTTTAAATAGAAAAATGATGTAAAAATCATTTACGATTTTAATGAAACGCTTATAGAAAAAAAAAATCCTGAATAATAATCTTAAAAATGTTATAAGTATCGTTTAGTTATCTGAGGAATGTATGGGTTATCAAATTAATTTGAAATTTTCAAGTTTTAATTTAAAAATTAAAAACTTAATTACAAATAAACTTTCAAAAAATAGAATATTTTCAAAATTATATTTCAGCTTAAAAGTTATCAAATTTTTTTTTTAACTTTTATTAAGTATGAAACAATGTGTTATTGATTTATGATGTAAATTTCAAGTATCTAGTAACATTACTTTTGAAGTTATGACTAAATAACTAAAATGAATTAGGTGAAAGTCTTGTTTACGCCAAATTTTACCGTTTTTACCCGGTTTTCTGCAGTTTTTCCTCACGCTTGAAAAAACTTTTAAGAATAGTGAAAATAAACCCTTTATGAACGAAAATTTATAGGCAAAAATATCCAAATACCACTTAATCACTGATCGCTGTTACTCAAAAACTACGCAACGTATGAACTTGAAATTTGGAATATAGGCTCTTCTCATATTTTCACCGTGCTGTAAGCAAGGATTTTCAAAAATATTGCGTTTATGTGGAGTAATTAACAATAATAATTATTTACCGCCAATACATATTGTGTGGCACGGCGACCCGTGGTTTTCTAGCTATCTGCAATTACTTATCCTTTTTGTCCGTCGTGTAGATGAGGAAAGTTCCGAGAAGTTTATCCATAAAAATAATCTCATGTATCGTGCGTACACGAATATAATATACTTAATATAATATACCAATATAATATTATACTCCTACTAGCTGAATTGAGTGCAATATATTTTTTATGCTTAGTAAATCGTTTTTGCTTTTTTTTATAATTATCCAGCTTCATCTATGTGTATTTTTTTACCACCGCTAAATAACACATAATATTTCGGCTACCGCGAGTGTCCGGTATTCAGAGGTTTCACTGTATTCAAATTAGAGGTCATAGTGTGCCGTGGAAATTTTGTGGAGGGTGAAGCTAGTATATATATACACACATACATACATACATACATACATACACACATACTTACACATTAAATGTCTAATCGAAATTTCTGTTTTCATTTTGTTACAGGTTAATTAAATCAGAAATATGTTACCGGAAACCACTTTGAATATATGATATTTTAAGAAAATGTAATCGGTAAGTTTATAACCATTTATTAGCCTATGTGTAATATATATTTCATACCTGTATAATATAAAATAAAATAATAAAATATATAAATAGTAAAAAGGCATTACTATTTTTTATAGATATTCTATTAAAGAATTCTTGATAATGACTGCCTAATTGTTGTTAACTCATGTTGTGCCTAAAAATCATATAATTTTAATTTAGGTTTATTTTAGCCAGAATAATTCTGTTTTTATATTTAATGAGTATGATACTATGTATAAACTATAGTGTGAGTAAAGTACTTGAACATAAATAAACGATATCTCACAAAGTTTGGGTTAACTTAGGTTATAAAATAAATAACCCAATTTAGTATATTATTTTAAAATTTTTAGAACATAATATTATAGTATTTTACGTAGTAACAAAAATATTTTTTTAAACATATTTTAGTCTTGGGTTATCACGAAAACTGTTATTCTTCTCCCTAATATTTTAATTTTGAATATGTTATTGAAATTGACAAATTGACTAATCGGATAGGTAATACAACCTATCTGACCTTATTATCAACAAAGTTCAATCAAGTTGTGTGCGTGCGAGTGCATGCGTGCGTGCGTGTGTGTGTGTGTGTGTGTGTGTGTGTGTGTGTGTGTGTGTGTGTGTAGAAATTTGTAGATAAATTCATATTAAATTGATTAATTTGTATTTTTATTTTATTTTTTAGTTGTATTACTATCCTTTAAATTTTTGCAAAATAGATTATACTTACTTTTGAATCTTTTTTATGCATTATTTTGAATAATTATTGAAAGTCAATAAACAATTGATTATTATCTTATGTTTTTAAATTAATTTAATTAAATTAAATCAATTTAAAAAAAAAAATTGATCGTTGCTGCGCGCGAAAAAAAATTTTCTTTTTAAATAAATTTTTAAATGAAATTTCGTCGTAGCACGTGGCTCAAGTATTTATTTGGAAAAAAAAAGTTGTGATATTTTTCAAATGGCTCTATCTCACTCTGTATAGTATTATAAATTGATAATATATTTGCACTCAGTACATGAAGAAACCTCTATTTTCTCCTTATGATAGTTTTATTTCATTTAAATTATATGATAATCTTGAATAACTGATCTGAAAGTACAAATGTTTAAGAAGGGAAAATAACATCTTATATTATACAGTGAACGATGCCAATTATGATATAACACAATATTTTAAGACCATAGATTTTTTATTTAATTTGAATTTCTATTATAAACTACACATTGTTTTATACCATACATATAATTTTACAATTATTTCATAAGCGATATCTGTTATCATAAAAATTGAGGTTTGTTCTCAATCTCAGTCTTTTAAATGATTCAAAAGTTGTGTCAGGCCGAATTATTGTGTTTGTGTTTGTGTATACTGTATATTGTGTGTGTGTATATATATATATCAATGTCATTATAATAAATACTAACTATAAGCTCTCGTGAGAAAGTTACGGGCGTTTCTAGAATCGTTAGATAGATTCTCATGGTAATGGAAATTTTTCTTGTCAGCGCACAATTATTCGCTCCTAAGGTAAAATAATAATTTAACTTAACCTATAATGAAATGAATAAAGAAAAAAATATTTAAATTTTTTTCCATAAGAAGACAGACAAGATACAAAGACATATAATATCGTCTTAGATTGTATATGAACAATATTTTTACACGTCGTGCGCAATGAAAGGTTCAAAACCCATTGACCTGATGTTAAACAAGTTGTAGAAAATCCTGGATAAAACCTGTTGTCATAGCGGTTTCATCTATAATAGTTAATTGTACGATATTCGCATGTAAATTAAATTATTAGATAATTAATTTTAGTTCATTTCATAAAAATATGTTCAGTCCATTCGAATTAAGTTTTCACTTCCTGTTGAGTGTTTAAATATAGAATTTCAAATAACCGAAAATAATTTAATTTTTGTAACACAATATTCTGATTTTTATAACTAGAGGTATTGTGGAAAAGAAACTGTTTTATTTCTTTTGAAAATAATATGCATTGATTAGACGATATTTTATGTACTTTATTCAAAGTATATTTCCATAAAATATGATTCATTCCTACTATATATATATATATATATATATATATATATATATATATATCTAAATATAGATATAAATATATAGGTATATAATATCTACCATAAATAATTTCAATGCGAATTATTTATTAATAATTAAAATAATATTTTCTTTACTTTTTTCAGATATAATTTTTTAATAACTCTTAGATCATCCAATTAACCTTATAGCCAGCCAATACAATTATTATCATCTAGTCTGGAATTTAACATCATGTTTCAATTAAAATATATTTTTTGATTCTCTATTTGAAGAGGATAGAATTTTACATTTTTCTGTTAATATATGAAACCAAAATTGATAACCGCGTGTGTGTTAACCTTATCTGTTATATATTTTAATTCAAGGCGAAACTAGGTATATCATTTAATAATTATAAATTAACCCCATTCAAAATAATATGTATATATTAATAAAAGTTTAAACATTTAGCACAAATATTGAAGATGCTTCTAGTGGTAATTTGATAAAAATCGATTTATAAATAAATTTAGTATGCTTTTGTAGATATAATATTGTGTAAAAAATTATAATGCTTTAAAATGATTTTTTGTATTCATCACCATTTTACGTGATGTAAATTTTCTTTATAACTTTAACTTCCACTGTGACGCTAAGAAATTAATTTAATAATGGGTTTCTTTGTTTGTTATTTCTTTCTACGTATACTTTATATTAATAATGATTTATAATGTAAAATAATGCAATATTTATAGTGAATTTTTCTCCCGGGGCAGTACGCATTCTGATCCGTACTATTCTCCCACAATTTTCATTTTCAAATATTATTGTTACAAATATTTAATGTTTAAAAATGTATACATAACTTAGTATGAATGTAAAATTTAAAAAACGAAGATTTTATCTTATATATATTTTATCTTTAATATACCTATATATATATATATATATATATATATATATATATATATATATATATATAGGTATATTAATGTTTGTATTTTTTATGCTTAGCCTGTTTCTTGAAAAATTATTTTATATTTTCGCTAAAAAAAAAACCATCTGAACTATAACTAACACTCTTATTAAGCCTATAATATAATATAAGCCATGAAAAAACTATAATTTTAAACTGGAGACATGTTTAAATTCTTTTAAGGATTGAAAAATATATTTTTGTCGAATTCGTGGGTGATGCACATATCTTACTAGATAAAGAAACGTCCTAATCAAATAAGAAAAAGAGCCGATTAGAGTGATGATGAATGTACCCTATAGAAGACGATTTACGATTGATTCGCCTGACGCACTTCAATTTTATCTAATTTCCAATTTAAAAATAATATTTATATGTTTGTTTCATATGCAATTATAATATTACAAATAACAAATTTATGATGATACGGATGTGTTAAAATATTAGAATATCTAATAAACAACAAATGTTTTTATATATTTACTAATATCTTGAATGCTATTATTCGAATGTATTAACTACATAAATTTCATTATATTGTTGCATACGAGTGATTCTAATTTATATGTATTATTATAACCTCTATGTGTTTAGAGTTATGGTAATTGTTTTATGTTTATGTATACTGATTTATAAAGTTTCAGTGAGTATAATTCATCATAATATGACAACCGACATCTCTCTTAACAATTGAGTCTATGTACAAAATATGATATTTATTTTATTTTTATAACAATATAAGGCTAGGCCTAAAAACAGAGTGGATAATATTACAATAGAGTAATAAAAAAATAATTAGACAAATTAAAATCTATTTTTATTTACCATGCAACTTGCAATTAGATGTACATACGCGTATCTTTAAATAATTTGAACAATTCAAGATCATTCATGAAACAGAATACTTTTAAAGTCACCTTAAAAAAAAAGTTTAAATCGACATTTTTATGTTTGAACATACAACACAAAGTATTCGATGCATGATTGTAATATTTTTCTATAGTTCATCTCCCTCGTGTCTAACAAAACATCCATGTTAAATATTTGTGTTTGGTGCATGGCATGTCAACCACATACGTGGACCGGAAACATACTCTGGTAGCTTTGTAATTGAAGAAGAGGAAAAACAATTTGTTTTATAATATATTTTATACATATATACTCATACGTATTCAATATATATATAATTTACTTTGTAATTTGAATATCAGTGTTACTATTTTTATTGGAATAAAACATTTACTATGAAAATAAGTATATTTCATTGTTCTATGACTGAGCAAAAATAACTTTTGAAATATGTAAAAAAATTATTATACGTACATATAATTAACTTTCTGTTTCTTTTTATGCTGTATAATTATATTGTATTTTTTATGTTATAAGTAATAATAATTCAACAATGTCGCGTCTTCGTCGAAAGATAGTAAATTATTTATGTTATTAATGTTTTCTTTTAAAACGTTTCTAACCGTTCACGCTAGCCGTTCATCAATAGTGACAAATCGCTTGTGTAAGTAAAAAAAGGCGAAAAACGTTTAGTCACCCTCTACTCCCTTTCAACAATGGTTTCACGTTTAATGAAATTCTTGGACGACGGATCTATAACAAAGTAATACACTTAATACACCGGCGAAAACGTGTTGCTTGTAAATCGGTATATTGGAGAAATTTTAATCATTAGATACTAGTGTTTAGTGGCGGAATCATTAAACTGATCGCAATATCCTGTGACTGCCAAGTATACGGTCAAATTGTTTCTTTAGGGCGGAGCGAAAAACAACATAGATTGCGTCTTAAGTTATTTCAAAAAGAACATTCCTAACGGTCACCGGTGAAGAATTTCGTTGTAAACTTTTCGGAAATGGGTTTAAATGGAAATGAACCGTAGGTCCACGGATTTCATTAGGAAAATACCACATGGCTTTCTAGGCACGTGTTATTGAACGCGTAGAAAAAAGTCGTGGCACACCGCCCGTCTAAAACCGTCATCAGTATTTATTACCGGAAATTTCAAAACTTCATACAAATTATATTTTAATGACTTAAACCATATCCTTAACGCCAGTATTTTTTTTATTTTTTAATCCATCACGTTATCTTATTACATATCATTTTTTCACTATCTCTATAATAGGTGTGTATTTTGATTCAATACATTCCAGCATGAAAATTGTATGATACGAATGAGGAGGCAAAAATCACGATATAATATAGGCTATACAGGGTGTTTCACGAAGATCTGACATGTTGAATAACTTTTGTTCTATTCAATATTTTTAACTTTTTTTTTTTTAAATGAATACTATAGCCTAGCGCTACAATAAAATTACATTAAAATTTTATTTTTATTTTTAAAACTCAAATTTCAAAATTTCAAATTTTAATTTAGTTTGAAAAAAATCAAAATAGCCATTTTGTAAACATGATTTTTAGAAAAATTTTGGTGTTTGAAATTCTTATAAAGGTTGATCTGTTAATTTTCTGTGATTTTTTAAAGTTTACAAAAAATGTAATAATATGTATCGTTTATCAGTCATTATCAGTTGTTAATTGAACTATTAAGCAATTTAATTCGATTTTTCGTAAACTTTAAAAAATCATAGAAAATTAACAGATCAACCTTTATAAGAATTTCAAACACCAAAATCATGTTTACAAAATGGCTATTTTGATTTTTTTTTCAAACTCTAAAATAAAATTTGAAATTTTGAAATTTGAGTTTTAAAATTAAAATTAAAATTTTAATGAAATTTTATTGTAGCGCTAGGCTATAGTATTCATTAAAAAAAAAAAAAAGTTAAAAATATTGAATGGAACAAAAGTTATTTAACATGTCAGATCTTCGTGAAACACCCTGTATATATTGTAGGCCATGTTATAAAGTCATACGTGGTCACAGCTACACAAACATTTTTTTACGCAGATGAATAATTATAATGATAATAATATCTAAATTATATTATACGATATTCATAAAAAGTATAGATTACGATTCACTCTACTTAAGAATCCTAATGATGAAATATAAAATAATATGTAATTTTTTCTTTGTTTCTATCACTATAAATTGACATAATTTCCAGTTTAAATTCAATCAAGTATTACAGAAACTATTTTATACTGTTATAACTTATAAGTATGATTCAAAGTGTCTTTGATGATTTACTTTATAAAAGAATATATTTTGTGTTGCAATTTGTATTTGTTTTAGTTTTTTTACATTATATTCATCTATGTAGACTGCTGAGTGCACAATCGCTTAATAGACACTTTAAAAACGAAAAATCACGCGTACAATTAAACATTGTTAACATTTTTCTTCATATAGATGTAGCTTTAATACCGCTTTCGATTATACATAAAAAAAACCAGGACGCTATACATACATAGGACACGCTTTATACATATATGTTAATCTTTATTTAAATTTTCAAGTATAATCGTGAAGCGGTATTTTTTTTTTTTTTAATGTATCAATATATATTTTTTTATTTTTGTTTTTTTATATAGATACTTTGTCGTTATTCTTATAATTTTGGACGTATCCCGTTTAAAAATGAAAACGAAATTAATAATCATAGCTAGGGAACGGACTTTAATGTCATAAAAATAAGAAAAATGTCTTAAAAAAATACGACTAGATGTCTTAAAAAAATAAAATGCCCAAAAAAAACGTTGAAAATGTATTTAAAATTAATAAAAACACAATTTTGAATTTAAATACAATAAAACCTTCTCTTGTCTTTTCAATTATCTTCTGTCCATCTTCTTTTTACCCTAAAAATTATTTTCAAAAAATTAATAAGTATACAATTTAGATACGTATATTCGTTATACTTTTTCATAGCACTGTATAATCAAGTGCTGCTTAATATTCTCAAACATAAATCTTCGACGGTTATCAGCCATATATTATCATTGATTCTATAATCTATGGTAATATGTTGCAACTTGTATGTATATACGTGTGTCTACACGTGTCAACAATAATTTCGTTAATTCGTAACATAATTGATATTTATTTTTATTTTTTTAGAATGAATGTTCATACAATTTTATCGAATTTTATCCATTCCTACATAAAAATGACTTTAAAACATAAAAATGCACTAATAATGTCAAAAAATGCTCTAAAAATGTAATTAAGTCTTAAAATGCAAAATAAAAGTTACATTTTTTAATTCCTTGATATATGAAATAAACTTTGTACTTGGAAAGCAATGTTTTCGGACATTCAGAAAAAATGCAATTTGCATTCAAATCCGTTTCCTAATCATAGCTTTTGAACTTAGGGCTTCGCACATGAGTGGATTTGAACAGCTATTGAAAGTTAAAAGGTATCCAACAGTTTTTGTACTACATACGTGTTAATTTTTATAATGTATATATTTTATGTTTAATGAAGGTATATATACCTACTGAATGAAAAATTGACTCAGTTTTGATATTTTGAAGTTTTTAATGTATTAAATTGAATAAGTATTGAAGTTCATATAATTATTAGTGATAAATGATAATTAACATTATATCATAATTTTTAATAAAAAAAATGTATTACTATCCACAACACGAATCTTCTCTTAACTATTTTTCTGAGTATTTTTAACACGATAATATGAAAAAATAGATAATGCTTCTACCTCTAGTTAGATATATTTTTAAAATCTTATTTTAATGGTTTTTATAACTCCATGACTACATAATACATATAAATATTAATTATTATATAAACGTCGATTAGTAAAAATAACTTCATGGTATTTTAAAATCATTGCCCTTGGATTAATATATAATTAATTAATAATTAATTCTTCATTATTTCCTTTAAAACACGTAACATGGTGACGGTTTAATAATATTGTCGTATGTCATGTAATTATTTCTGTGGCGAATTTTCCTCCTTACAACATCACTCATCTCACACGTCATTGACGTCTCGCGTATATTTCTCAACAAACTATCTACCTATTTATCTTATTGAATAACTACTATTTCATGTCAGTAATTAATTTCAGTTATTAAAACTGCTCCGTTTATATTGTTATACTTACCGCAAAATAGATAACGGTTTAAAAATATAGAGCTTGTAAAGTATGCAGTAATTATTTCAAACGTTGCTAGCTATTTGATATTTTCTTCACTATACAGAAAAACATTGAATCATAGATACGTTTTTGTGGATCACTTTTATTTACGCTAAATAAATTGGTTAGCAAAATACTGTTTATTTATTTGTTATTGTTTGGTTGCCATGAAAACTATAACGCAAAATAGGATTAACCCAAAAAGGTGAGACAAATTGTTTGTATTTAGTCGAAAACATTGAGGACTGAGGTATATGATAAAAGTTTAATAAAAATATATAGATTCAGATATAATTAATTCGATGAAAATTAATGGAGCTGTTACTTGAGATTCATGATTAAAGTATTCATAACTAAAGAAAAAAATGTATTAATATTTCTAATTATTTTTATACGCATATTAACACATTTTTACTCAATCACAAGTGTATGAAAGAAATCAAGGACCGCATTAAAAAAGTATTAATTCAATATGTGAAGTTGCTTACGAAGTGAAAATCAAATATTCTATAATTCGACAGGAAAAATGTATTTGGTTCTTATGTATTATATAATATTTCTTTGAGATTTTTCTATGTGCCTATGTCCGTCAAAGAAAATGGAACCACAGCTTCGTCATTTCATCGGTGACATCGAATGACAACTATTTTCCTTTCAATGAGTATACGGGTATCTTATAGAGATAAGCTTGAACTCAAAGTTCACACACTAAAAAGGAAAATATTGAATGTAGTTCACAAAAGAACCTTGCTGCAAACTTTCTTATGTATGTATGTATATATATATATATATATATATATATATATATATATATATATATATATATATATATATATATATATATATATATGTATGTATATATTAGAGCCGTTTCTCTAAGTTTTCTATACAATGAATGATAGAGGGAGACTGTATCTCATTGAGAAAAAAATTATCATTTCATTTTTGGTTGATGATGTATCATGTCGACTTCAAAAATGAGATGGATCCATCATAATTACCTCCAAACCAAAATGTAATTATATAAAAAATATGGAAAAAATATGAAATTTATCGTGTTGTAGATTGCAATCATAATCTTTTACTTTAACGATGCACTGCAAGCCTGCAAACATCCATCTTCAACTGTGCATCAATAATAATAGAGAAATCCCATCATCGAATCTAGCTAAGATAAATTAATCTAGATAATTAAGTGTATAACTAATAAAATAGAAGTGGTGTTATCCAAGTAAATCTTAAATGAATTAATCGAACATAATTGCATGTATTATTTTTGAAGATACATCTCACAGCACAATCACTAATGATTTTATGTTTCGTCTTGTATTTTACCTATAAACTCAATCACAATTTTTTTTAAATACGTTTAAAATGTCTCAAATATATTAGTTGTATTATCCTACTTTTTTAATACAGCACTCATACCTAATGATTTTTTAGACTGAGTAAAGCGAAGGATTGGTTTTAAAATGATATTTATTTATTTATTTATTTAATTATTTATTAGACACTATGGTTTCATCCTGCAACTCTATAGATCGAAAATCGCATGTATATGGTACTTTAAGGATTCATTTTTCTTTACTCTCAATATTTTTACCAGTAGGGAAAAACTGAGTGAAACCAATAAAATTTGCAGTAAACGACACATTCACTGAATCATTTTTATTTAGTCATGATTTGGAAAGTGATATTGCTAGAAACTCAACATTTTGACAACTTTAGGATACAAAAGAATTTTGAAAATAACTTATTTTGTTAAAGTAAATCTCTAATAACAATTGTAGTATTTAACAAAAAGTTGTGAAAATATAATATAACCATACTCTTATACTTAAGTAACAAAAGTAAAAAAATTCAAAAATCGTTTGTCAGAATTGTTTCTAAGTGTAAGTAAAATATTACACAATTTTTACGGAATTTACTATTTTTGTGTAAATTTTCAACTTAAATAACCTTCAAATAAAAATCTTAAAACAGGTTTGACGAAAAAAAAATCGATTGAAAATATGACTAAAAAGAGTAAAATTTATTAAACGGTATATTTAATATTCTATATTTTTACACTGAAGCTTTGCTCTGATTCGTTTACCTCAGCGATTCTCAATCGGGGGGTCGCGACCCCCTATATCATTTATCATTTGAATATCATATGAAATCGTATATCATTTGAAATTCGTATTTTACATTGTCAGAATAAATTCTTATTATATTTCGTATTCTAAGATCCATTAGTAAACAATATCAAAAATTGGTTGTTAATAATTCATCAAAAAAATCAATTTTTATATTTTATGTTATATAAAGCTATTGGTATTGTTTCCAGTCGTGTATTACCGTTTTACTTAATAATTTACTTGGTGTATTCAATATTTCACATCGGCTATTTATTGGTGGTCCAATCCGAGTTTCAATTGTAAATAAATTATTTTCTCAAGGATTGACTTCCCCACAATAAACTTAGAACTCGGGATGATAATAAATAGTTTAGATTTATTTGCAGTCTCAAAATAAATTATCCAACGCTGGACACGAATTTGTTGACCACGAAATCGGTTGTCAATCAATATGCTTACAACTATATTCTCAAAATTGATTCGAATAGTCGTATACATACGGTAATTTGTACTTGTCTTACATGTATAGAATCAGCATATGGTTGTGTACGTAATTTATGATAGCAATAAAACAAAGAACGCTGCGCTGCGGCGGCAGTTTAATTCAGAACGTGAATGCGGCGCATGTGAAACATTGATAGCAGGACGGGAGTCTATTATAGTTACTATTATATAATTATGTATTGTAATCGTCTCTGTAACATCGAACAGTGTCTATCCTGCAGCGTACCGTCACCACCATCAACCGTTCGAAATACCACCGCTCGTCATCCTGTGTGGCTATGTATTATCTTATTCGCTACGAATTCTGATAACATGAAAAAATTATCTAAACAATATTGCCATAATTGTGATTTTTCAAAAAAACGAAGCCTAGTTGGGATCAATGACGTATTAGCATCGTAACTAATGTCTTAATGTCAACGAAAATAAACATAAACATTGATTGACCAACTTCGATGGATTCGTCTAAAATCTAAATGAATCGAATTTATATTTAAAATGAACATAATATAATATTATGAAGTTTAAATTTATATATGCATCAATACGTTATAAATAAAACGTGTAAAATCATTTAGAAACCTAGTGAGATGGTTGAATAGTTAATAGGCTATAGTGTATGTATGATAATCAAAAGAGTTACAGTAGACGGATGAAATGTTCTATAATATATCAACTCAATATAATATTACATTCTCTTCGAGCGTTATACGTCTGTCATGAATACATCACACGCTTCGCGTATCTTATTCGTCTGGAGTCTAGACCTGTTGGCATCGATTAGTGGCCTCCTTAATACTCACTGTATAATATTTTTACATCATAGGTACATATATCGAAATGTGAAATGGTGTATGTGATGTGGCTGTTTATTATTTTTGTATAATAAATCGTAGTTTTCCAGTAAAAAAGTGGATTCTCTAATGTAATATAGACCTAATATTTAAGATTGTATTGAAAAGGGTAAAATAGAAAATAATTATAGTGACTAAATTGTTGCGAACAATAATTTGTGCGTTCTTCTCTCGTGCCGTTTTAACGCGTTGTTGGAATCTTCAGAAAAAGTATAGACTAGAAACAAACACGCAAATAACCCTGTTAATTGTTTATCACGATCATATTTCTTTAATGGTGTTGGAGGCGCCCCGAATTATCGTCCAGATTTAACAACGTAATTTACATTTTCTTTGTATTTCATGATATAGTAAGAGTCGTATTAACGACTCATATTCCAAAATAATTCGTGTCGTATTCGTATAGTGTTCGAATGATATATTTTCATTGTCAAAATGAGTATAATTTACTATCATAATGATTATACGACTCGGACGTATTCATCGTATAATAGCTCATGACATCGTCATAATAATATAAATGCTTTTAAAGTTAGAAGTCATTTACAAAAAGAGGGGTATTATCAACAGCAGTCGCATAAATAATTTTAAACCTATATTCTATGTTTATTCAATACCCAGTAAGTTTGAATGTTTGATTCATAATACACGTGGTATTATTTAGGATTCATTTCCACTTATAACATAAATATTTACGTCTTTTTTCTCCTTCAATAGATTTTTGATATTAAATAAGACACGTTTATTTCAATCATCCGCATATATATTATATACTCGTATATATATATATATATATATATATATATATATATATATATATATATATATATATATATATATATATATATCTGTGTGTGTATTATGTATGTAATGAGTGTGTTAATACTGTTCTACATACCGACCACGATTGATGATTTACACTAGTGCACAAAGTATCTTACACATGTCTTAAAATACTTAAATCGATTTTGTAATTGGATCTGAAATCTCCAAGAAGGTTTCTATATTATATTTCAAAAGTGTTAAATTTCATTGAACCTTAGAAAGACTACTACTTGAATCCGATTTTCCTAATTATATTCGTACTGTAAGAAAAAAATTTCGATCGTATCGTTGGGTCGTGTCATCAACAGCTATTATAATAATATTTATAATACATGACCCCAGGAACGGACGGAACTAATTCCAGGTAATAGGTTACACTTAAATAATAATAAGAAACCGAGGAAAGGGGGTTGTAAGAAAAATCGAATTTAATGTTAAAACTTTGATGGTGGCATAAAAGTATAATAGGCTGGTGTTAGTCATATTATATTTATATAGGTTGTGGTGTGCTAACGGCATTGGCAATAATAGGAATAATAATAGTAATAAATTATAATAATACACTGAAAACACGTGAAAATCGAATTTTCACCTTACATACAACATAAACGTAATAATATTTCGTCGTCGATTGTAATCATTTTGCGTGTTTTGATGCGTGTTGTGGCCGAATTGGAGGAAAGGGGTGGACACGAAAAAATCTGACGCCGATTTATTCGTGGCGCCGCAGACAGTGCGGTGTGGTGCGTGTACACGGCGATCGCGACCGCGTAAAGTGTACACTGTCGCAGGATGCTGCGCCGAGGTTTTCCGGGCAATCTCCTTGCGAAATCTCTCGCTGAATCTCTGTTGTCGTCTCTCCGTAGTCGTACGCTCGCGTTCAACGACTGACGATAATACGCTCGCGATTTGCATTTGGAAAACCTAGCGTGCGCGACGGCGCTCATTGTTCCTCCCTGCACACACATATGTCATTTAACGTTTTACCGGTATATACGTTCTATCGCCCCACACTATACGTAAATTCTGGGCGTGCTCGTTATAAAATAATACCGAGAGAGAGGGGGTGTTTGCTGCGTGTATATAGTTTATATAGTATTGTGTACGTGTATGTATATAATATACATATATATACATACATATATATTATGTAGAATTGTAGATGTACTCGTTTGCAATAACCGGCATTAGCATAACGCCACCGTCCCCGTCATTGTCGGTAGAAAATCGCGACTGCCATCCCGCGAATGCGAAATAAACGTATGTGTGCGTACGCAAACGTACGAAAACGGCGAACATTTTACCTAGATTATGATGGTTGTGTGTGCGCGTGTGTGTGTGTGTGAGTACGCGTGTGCGTATGTTTCGCGTGACTTTTAAACTTAATTTAACGCCCACCGTGTCCGCTCTACTTTAATCCTCCTTCCTCCCTTTGTATGTTCCGCGTTCTCCTTCACTGGCTGCATAATTATACAGGAGCTTTTCTTCCACCATACTTCTCAATTATTTAATAAATGATTTACCTATCGAACATACAATATTTTTCACAAACAATCGCACCACCATCACCGTCTTTACATTTATACGTATTATATTCAATTGCTTCTAAAAAAAAAAAAACCTTACACTCGCATACTTATAAATAACCCACCATCGCGCTATCGTTTTTATGTGTATGTGTATTTATACACGTACATGCGAATGTACTATATATGTATTAACTACACTCATTCATGTACATATCATGTACACATAAGACACATGTTCGTACTATGTTGAATCGCGTGACGAACACGCATACAAATGAGATAAAATCCCGTTAAGTTTTATTTGTAAACCTCAAGTGTTACGACCATGTTATTTGCTTCAAATGTGCGAGTATTGTAAAAAATATAATACTCAAAATTGAATTATTATATTTGTATTGGTATGCTCAATTGAACCTTTAAGGTACATTTGTGAGTATTCGAGTAAAATTATGTTGCTTCATTCGTGTATCGTATTTATCCATTGTAGTATGAATATGTTCAGTATATACGAATTAATAATAACTACACGGATTTTCGAAAATCTTGCATTGTTTTATTGCCACTCAATGTTTTTATCCTAATATAGTATATTAGCCTCTTGATGCACACAATTTTTTTTACAACTCATAATTTTTTTTTCGTTACCATTTAGCTTCAATATGAAGGGAAAATTATAAAAAAAATTTTTAGTTTAAAAAATTTTATGAAAATGAGAAATTTATCAAATGGCGTCATATGTGCCACTATGCGCGTAAGGTTCATTTTGATACCAATAAAATAATATTCAAATATCAACACAATTTTCACTTATTTATTGTATTATTATCACTTAATAAATTGAGAACATTCTATAATTAGTTTATAATTACTAATTAGTAACAAGTAACAACCAAATTATTTTTAAAACAACTTATTTACTATTTGTTTTTTATTTCAAACAATAACAAGTTTATACTTTTAGAGATCATAAGTTCGTGTAACTGATCACTTTCAAATTATCACAATCGTTTGTTATACAAAATGTTTTCTAACTTAAGATATAAATAACTTCTTACTTTATTTTAATTAAAATATTTCATTTATATATTACATTCCTTTGTAATAAAAATAAAATATCAAAATAAAACTGTTAACAATATTATAAAAATAACAAAAACTTAACTATATATTTATTACCCTTATTTTATTTTTGAGAGTGGAAATGTTCCATGCATTCTGGGCATACAGGCTCGTCGCATTTTGAACATTTATAGCGAGTACGACTTCTACACAGATCATCATGGCACCTTAGAGCGCTCTTCATCTCATATTTTTTCGGCCAATGATTTTTCCCATCATAACGAATTTCCGGAATACTTTTATTTTGTCCTTCTCTGGTTTTTTTTTTTAATAGAACTGGAGAGGGTGAGGCACATGGTGAATTCGAAGGTCGTCCTCTTTTTTTAAGACGATCAGATGTAGAATTTAACTGTGTCAAACTAGTTGCTATTGAAGCTTTAAAATGTAACAGCGATAAAGGGGGGTTTTGACTTTGTCTATATAAAATCCATGAGTTCACAATCGAAATATTCAAAAACTGAAAAAATATCCGAAGGTACCATTTTTTGTTTTTAAAGCCGTGAGGATAGTGAGATATAAGACGATCCATGAAATCCACACCTCCCATACATTTGTTGTATTCTTGAATACAAAACGGTCTAGTAATTGGTATCTTTGTTTTTTCTTTCTTGTCGTAACGTAATATTTCATCAAATGGTTCTGCGCCAGCATACGAAGAAATCATGTGAACTTCTCTTTTATCTATCCAGCGCAAAACTGTTATGTTGTCTTTTGACGTAGCCATTGTACAAGAACCTCGTTGAAGCATTTTACCTGGTACTAGAGAAGTTTGTATTTGACCAATTCTATTCATTCTGACCGTTCCTATAACCCATATACTCAAGGAACGTAATTGTCTTATAAGTGGTAATGAAGTAAAAAGATTGTCCATGAACAACTTATGATTTTTACCATGCAAAGCATGGCATAAGTTCAGAACAGAATCACCTATTGGACCATATTTGCTTCGATCCTGAGTAGATGCTTGATATGGTTCGAAACAGTTGACGTATCCATTGCTATTTGCTTGTACCCATATTTTAAACCCCCACTTTTTCGGTTTTGATTGAATGTATTGTTTTAAATGACTTTTACCTTTAAAAGGTATCATCATCTCATCAATAGAAATATTTTCAGTTGGGGACGCACAATCGTGAAAAGTTTTATGAAGTATTTCAAGAACCGGACGAATTTTCCAATAACGATCATTTAAATTTGGAGCACTCAAGTTATTTGTAAAATGTAAATAACGTTTTATTTCACTAAATCGATTAACGGACATAACATTTGCAATTTGATCCATTCTTAGACCAGGCTCACTTGACCAATACATTCTAGTGTTTGGATACTTTATATACGTCATAATAATATTAATAGCAATAAAAGCTTTTATTTCATTTTTAGAAACATGGTATGAAAAATTACCATTTTGGGCTGCATATTGACAACTTTCGTTAGCAATAAGTTCAAAAATAGAATCTGGAAAAAGTTGAATAAAATAGCCATACGGTGTAAATGCTTGAATTGAACTTAATTCACCTGTAAACTTAGGAATGTTTCCTACATAGTTATTGTCTTTACCGGGGTACCATTTCTCAGGTTGTTTTTTGGTTTTTAATTTTTTTACAAGAACATGATCTTTTTTTTTTATCGTAGCTACTTTATTTATTTTTTGATGTTTTTTATTTATTTTATATCCACGTAGTAATCTTTTATGATTTTGTTTTACTATTTTATTGTTATTACTCGCTATTTCTGTACTTGCAGTCGGTTCATCAATATTAGGGACATTTTGTTTATTTTCGAATTTTTTAAAAGATGCCTCGTCAAATACCTGATAATTTTGTGCATCTTTGTCATATTCATTCATCAACTGCTCAAATTCTTCGTGATCAAAACACAAATGATCAGAAAAATAATCGTCATTTAGATTTTGATTACCAGCAAATAAATGTTCATCCGTAATTTCTACGTCGTCATCACTTAAATCACTAAATTCGGATCCACTTGGTGGATCACAGGCCAAAAACCGTCCAATATCAACATCTTTTAGTTTTTTAAACGCCATTCTAAAAGAATAAATATAATAAGAAAAAACAATTTCCTAGGCAACTACGCAAAACATAATTATTAAAACATTCCGAACCTGCACAGTGGCACATACGATGCCGGCTGAATAATACAATATTGTAGCAATACAAACGTTTATTTCTTATAAACTTATAATTATTCCAGTTAAATAGTTCTTAATAATTAAAATAAAAAATATTTGGACCTCGTATCTATTAAATTACCAAAGTTATAATATTTCAAAATATACAACATAATGATAACACGGAACGTTCGAGTATTATTAATTCAAACTTACTTTAAATTGTGATATCAAAATAGTGCGTGACCGAATGATATTTTTTTATCACACTTATATATATTGACAGTGTGACCAACAGAAAAAATCATGTGTTAACGATATCGAGAACGCATAAATATATGATTTTAGTTGATGGCATCATATGTGCCAAGATGCATCAAGAGGTTAGGTAATTGAGTGTTTCATTAGCAAAAATTATTTATGTGCTTCAGTCATTTCAAATCATTGATTCATAATAATATTTAAATTACCATCAATTAAAGATTTGTTTTGTTTTATTTTTGAATTTTAAATATCATTAATATATACACTGGCGTTGTTTTGTACTGCGAGAAATTTCAGTTTTATTAAATAATATTGAGTATTGACAAATCAATTAATTTGTTATGAAAATATAAATGAACCATCAATGGCTTTCGAGAGGTTTATTACTGCATTTTATATTATGTCATTAAATATTGTATCTGTATTATTTTATAAATAAAAATAATAATAATATGTATATTCTTTATATAGGTATTCAATATTTCAATGTAAATAACTTCATTATATTTTTCAAAAATAGCCTCTCATATAACATACTCATAACTCAAAAGTAGAGGTAGGATTTTTATGATTTTACATATTTGTTTCTAGTCTGTGCAATTAAATGGGAGTGAGAAATCTTTACGATTCATGAAACACAGAATTCATAGGAAATAATTTATTTTACATAAAAAAGCATATTTTAGGGGTTAGAAAATATTTGAGAATATTATTGTAATATCGGCATATAATAAACATATTTCACGTATATCAGCACTTTGATAAATACAATGTTCACTAAATGATTGATTTCTGGATTTTAATAAAAAAAATTCTCCAGGTACACTTCCGGAAAATTATTCACCGACTATGGTAGCCGACTTGCAATATTTTCCAGTGACATCGGTTGATGTCGAACGGTCCTTTAGCATATACAAAAACATTCTTACAAACCGGCGTACTAGAATGACACCGGGACACATTGAAAAATATATAGTTATTAATTTTTATTTTAAAATTAATAAATTAAATATATTTAAAACCAAATTAATTTAAAACAAGAATATTTTGCAAACTAAGGACATAAAACATCATGTATCTGGTATTTTAAAAGAATATTAAGAGAATATATTGCCTATTTATGCGACATAAAAACATCATATTTTAAAGATTTTAAGAGAATATAAATCCGACCTCTACTCATTAGTAATCAAATAATTTAAAAAATCTTACGAGTAACATCTGAAAAAGAACTGCAATTTTTCGTTGTATTAATTAATTTTTTCAATAGTTGATAATATATTCAATGACATTTTAAAATTACAAAAATATAAATGTATGGAATATTAAGTATTCATATTGAACAAAATACAATACTTTAAATCATGTATTTTAATACCATTTAAAAGTAATTTCAAACTGAAGGGGATATATTTACCTCATGACTCTCTTTTTTATTTGTAAGTGTTATCAATTTTTGTCTTAAACAAACATAACTATATATATATATATACTTCTATAAATAATCAAATACTTCAACTACCTTCGTTTTCTTAAAGGCTTAACACTTCAGGTAACTTTCAGTTTTAGTATCATTCTTTTTTTTAAATGTTTAAGTAATATAATAATAATAATAATAATAAGTTTATTTCGCCAATATATCATATTATAACAACATAAAATATAAATATCATATAAAATTATAATATAAATTATAATACAATAAAGTTACGATAATATATTGACTCACTTCTAAAAAGCTAAAAGCTTGTGCTAAGAAGTGAGAGTTTCTTATAGTATTAAATATTAACAATTAATTAAATATATAACAGTATAAAATCTAATTAAATAGGTAGAAATAATGAGAAATACAAAAAGAAAATATATACTAAATTACAATTCATAATTAATTGTAACATTATCTAACTGGTTAAGCTTAATATATAATTTTAATGAGTTAATATTATTAAAATGCATAAGATTTAAATTTAATTTACGACACAACAATGTGCATTTGTAAATAGTACTCTGAGAAGTTACTGTCTTATAAAACATAATAGAATTAAGATTAGAACGACACTTATTTCTAGTATTATAATTATGTTCTATGGTTTTTAAACAATGTCTACATTTATATATAAGTAAAAGCAAAGATTTATAATATAATATTGATATAGGTTGTACATTAAAATCAATATATAACTGTTTTGTTGGATACAAAAAAGGCTTTGACTTATTAAATATAATTTTAATATTTTAACTTTATTTTTAAATATCATTTAGTTGATATTAAATTTTTGATCTTATCATCCTCCTCATCCTCCGTGATTTATTGACTACTTCTGATATAATAAATACAGTGTACAATTCAGTACAGTGTCACTCGTTAATAATACTTCAGATTTGTAACTTAACCTGTTGCTAAGTATATTATTTTTGTATACAATATATTACCTCTGACGAGCATCGTCTTAACCTACTCATTCAAAGTCATAATTTTCAAGGTATATAGTGTTGATATACGAATAAATAATAGGTACATATAATGTGTCGGGCCTTCATTGTAACGTCATATATAATCCAAGATTAATTAAGCTCGCGAAAATTACGATGAAGTTTTCACTGTGACAGAGTTCCCGTGAAAATAATCCTCACCCGAGGAACACGAGCAAACAATATAATGTGGAAAACTTATGCGGGTTTATATCAAACTTCAATTCGGTTACGGCAACAACAATAGGTATAATACAATTTATAAATGGGTCCCTGTATACAAAAAAAAATAATAATAAAGGATGCTGATGGCGGCGGTCGCGGTTCCTTTAAAATTAAGCTTGACAGTTTTTAAAGCTTTTTCTTATTCGTTCACCAATAATGACAAAAGAATAAAAAAAAATCAGAAAAACCAACTTGTTTACAAACTTATCAACATTTCACTTCGAAAAGATTATAAGTGAAAAGCTAAGCTATAAAGTGAATAAAAAAGATTCTATTTTTTGTCAATTAGTTTTAAAAATCCTTTTTTATTTTCGGGAGGTTTCAAAATATTTACAGACTTAAATTGCATACAATGTACAGCCTAAATCTAACCACTGATATGGTCAAACATTAATTTTACATCAACCCTAAAAGTAATGTAAACATTATTTTACTATCTGTAGGTAAAAAATGTCTTTGTAAAGTCTCTATTTTAATGTTTAGTACTTATCCCTGTATATTTTTTTTGTACTTTTACTTTACTAACTACTATAAAGGAAAAATAAAACCAACTTTTATTGAATAGTTAGAGTGTTATTCTCATTAAATATGTTTTTCACTTTCAATCTTTCGTGTCATTCGGAAATTTCATAATAAATATTTTTAATTAATTTCAAAGTCTACTCTTAGCATAGAATGGGCGGACGTCAGCAATTTTCCGCTTATTTGCAATTTTCATAATAAACCTACTTTTGAAACTACATCGGGTCAAAAATAAATTAGGTAGAATAAACTTCCACCATATAACGGATCATAACAGTGTCGTTTATTGTGAAAAACAAAGTTTTGATGGCCTCGTTAAATACAAAAAGTTACGTTCGTGTATTTTTTTATACACTGTTAATATAATTCTTAAACTTACTCTAGTTACTAACCTTTATTCTGACTTACACTGTTATGACCCAAAAAATCAAAAGCCGGGGAGTCGTGCAATTCTTCAACTACAAAAAATACAGCAAAGTGACTTGTCTAAGGTTCTCTACACCCAATGCCATTATATTATCTGGGAACCGAAAAACTACATTTATTTTTCGTATTCGATTTAAAATCTTAAGTATCATTATTTGTATATCCAATTCAAATATTACAATTTATTTTTAAACTAACTTTATGTTTTAATGTTAAAACAAAATAAATGTTCTCATTTAAAAATGAAACACTGGCATACTTACCTAATTACTCCAAGTATAATCCTTTTGTGAAACCCTTTTTAGTTATATACATTATAATAAAATTTTATCTGACATTTTTAAATCGTGAATCTGTCATAAATGCATACCTCTCACGTAACTCTAATGTACATCATTTTTATCAGTTTTAGCATTTCATACGTGATGCGATGGAAGTGTAATTAGATTTTGAAAAATGACAGATTTTATGGTAGTATGGTGCTCCAGAGGATCTCGTGATGAGGAAGTTAACCGTTATAAATGTAATACCGAGCTCATGTGTAAACGTTGTTACTTATGCTTAAATGATAGTATAATATATATTCTTCAATTTGTTTGATATTTACTTGTGTAAATAATGTAAGATTCACTCAAACATCAAGCAATCCTAAAAATATTCAAAAAATTTAAAAAACTTCAAATTTACAAAATATGAAATCTATGATTAGTGTTGAGGTAAATTGTATTTTGAAAATCTCCTGAACACACTTTATAATTTCAAAACTATTTTCAAAAATATTTTCTGTTGTACCGCCATCACGTATACTACTGATACTTCAAAAATAATCAATAGTGTATTTACTCAGAATACTTTTGTTAAATTATAAGTTGGGAAATGTAGTTTATTTATTATTAATTAAGTTTAATAGATTAATATAGCCTCATATGTTATACGGAGTTCATTAATCTTTCTTTCTAGTTGAACCTAAAAATACGTTAGGAATATTCAAAATCATATTTGATATTCAGTAACATGTATCAACAATAAAAATCAAAAATTGACGAAAGAGAGTAAGTTAAATATTTTAAAATTGAACCTATTATTTAATTTATAAATTAGATATACCAAATATTAAGAGTATTTTTTAATAATATCAAACTAATTAAAAGTGATTGTGATTTGCACTTTGTGTGCAATACGTATTGTACTTCTAAAACTTTCAGTTAAATTTAATATATGTCCGTGTATATTTCCAAACTAAATTTGTTCGTTCGTGTAGGTAGTGTGAATACTCTAAATATTATCGTAAGTTTTGCAACAGTTATTCATTTATTTAAATCACATATATCCAATGATATATTAAAAATAGTTTCTTTTCTTGTCGTGCACTTTTATTTCGTATTACTTTTTTTTTATTTGGTGAAAATCTTAGCAAAAAATAATTGTATAAAATAATAATAATAACTAAATGTACAAAATTCCAAAAGTAATTTTCCAGGCCATTTTGTCTGAATCACGCTATAAAACTTATTGATGCATGTTATAGCCTCAGTAATTGTCGGTGGTTAAAGAATTTCGTGTATCACTTCCCCGCGCGACATCATTGAAACGAAATATATACTGCACGCTTAAGTCACTGGTCGTTTTCTTTTAATAACTATTTCACAGAGTGGTTATTGTATATTTATTATACTCAGACATTCGTTTTCTAAAATTGTCTTCGTTCTTGTACTGTACTATATGTTCTCTTACACGTCACGTACTCGTATAAATGGCGTATAATCGGTACCACATACGTCGAGTTTATTCACATGCGCCAAAACACATATTAATTCGTTAAAGCGATTGTAATCCTAAGTTTTACTATAGTAAAACACATCGTTATTATTTATAACTGCCGAGTTTCATTTTCGCTGCACATAATACTGTAACAAGTACGTATTAAGTTCAAGGTTTCTTTAAGAATTGGTACACACACATCCGGATTTCAATAACTCTCAAGGTTCATAACATCGACACTGTCTGCGGACAATAACAACATCATTGACTTCAACGATAGTGTAGTTATATAACTGAATCATTTTTGTATGACCAGTAAAATTTTTGGTCATGCGATTTTAGTAGTTTGTGAAGAAAAAATCCGCTTGAGGTACAACCTTTTTTTAATCTATAATCCCCCTCCACACAGGTGTATCGCATTTACGTTAAACGTAATTTATCTAATGGATTCTGTGCTGCACCGCGTGTTCTTCATGCACACAATGCTTGACCTTTCACTGGGATCTCCCTGAACAATGCGCAACCGGTTTGTTCACGGCCGACGATTCGGTCTTTGTTTTGTCTCCGGCAGGAGCAGCAACCCGTGTACAGCTCTCCCGAAGAAATCGCTATACATTTTCCACCCACTAATTGACACACCGTCGTATAGTATATTCGTATTCGACATTGTTGCCAACGTGGCTGTCGTAACGTGGCGGTTTGGTCATATTTTACCCCATCGTCACATCGTACTCGTTTTAGGTGACCAAACAACACATAGTGTGGTATAGTTTCAAATAAACCTATAGCGTATAGACAACTTGAACTTGTAGATTATGTATCACGCAATAACAAAAACGCATTGGTATTCCAAACAGATGGCCAACGTTTTCATCATCTAGACGCTGTGAGGTATATGTAAAACTGTCAAGAAATGTGGACGTACTCATGGACTCATCACTGTATTAACGACAGTTAAAATAAAAAACAAGTTTTTAATTTTGAAAGTTAATGATTTATCTCATAATGTGAAATTCACAGTCAATAAAATTGATTATCAATATATTAATAGATTTTTCTATAGTAACATTATACGTTTTAATTTCACGAAGGAAAACTTCAATTTTTTAACAATTTGAAAAGTATAATTTTAAATTTATTAATTAATATTGTATGTTGTTTTACTTATTATTGAATTTGTTATTTGAATTATCAAGTATTTTAGGTAACTTTACCGAAATGTTAAGTGTGCAAACTTCTAAACTCTTAGTATATTTTGTTCAATTTTAATGCTATACTCAAAATTGTTTTTCTTGCTAAACTTTTTGGTGGACGAGATTTTGATTATGATTTTTTAGTTGTCCCTTGTACAGAGTTTTAACCATAAATCATTTTTCATCGCATATATAATAATTTGTCATGGGTCTTATATTTTGGAATCGCTCCAGATATTTATTTGATACTCGTAGTTTCCGTTCATAAAAGTCTTGAAGGGTATATGTAACATTCTTTAAAAGAAACTTTTCTCTTCTTTTTGAGGAAAACACTAAACCCATTGGGAGGAAAAAACTTTGGCTTTTATTTATAATAAAAAATAAACAAAACTTATACCTAAGAAAAAATCTAAAGTCTAAAAATAAATTTTTCACTGGCATTCATAGTAAATAATTATTTTACTGCTAGCCTATGTCTAATGAGTGTTTCTAATTGATCAATTGTTGTTGCGACGCATTAAAACATGACCTATCTATATTAATTGGCAAATAATTACCAAATTTACTAATGAACAATTAATTAAGAGACCAGTATCTATTATAATGTATTGACATTCAACTTTGAAAACATTAATTATGTATATATTATACGAGGATGAAAAATAAAAATAAAACAATTTTGTTTCTGTTGTTGTTAACTAACTCATTGACTAAATAGACAACCTAACCCTAAATATGATATCAATAGACAAAACTACTAGTTTGAATGGAAAAAAATAGAGTTATAGCTAATTTTGTTGACTTATTTATTTTCAACACAAACGATGTTTTAACAAATATTAGTAGTAGTACCTACGCAATTTTTTTCTTATTCAGCGCATTATTGTCAAAGAGTTTTATTTGTAAATGATTATTTCCTAGACTTGATATGAATTTGAATTTGATCAACAATGATTTGTTTTTACCCAAATAAATATATCTCTTAGTACGTACAATAAATTATAACACGCCGTAAAACAATATCTTAATTTGAGTTTTACCAGTCAATGTGTTTACAAAATGAGTTTACTATTTCAATTCACTATTGATTTGCAAAGAATGCGTTTTAACTCAGCACTATACCGATGTATAGGATAAAAAATATATTTGCTTATCTGGGATCTTGAGAGTCACAAAGTTTCCGGCTTCCGGTTTTAGGTTCTCCAAAATGTTATGCTCTACCTCACCTGTATAAGCAGGTGTTGTTCTCTGCGCAGAAATTGTCCGCAGCAAAATCGATACTTCCGTTTTCTCTTCGACGTTAAACATAATAGATTATACACACCCCTTGCCACAACTTTTAACTTATCTCCGTTATAAACAACTCTAGTTTGGATGAATATCCTTAAAACATCATAATACAGGTCGATCGTCCGAGACCGCTTGACCGATACTGTGTGACACCCTTTATACTCTGACCCGAGCCAAGCCAAACTATATATATACGCATTTGAAAGTTACTTATGTATTAGGGACTTTATACCGGTGTTTCCGTCCCTTTTTTTATGCTATTGGGATTCCGCTCGGGATTATTTTCATAAAGGAAATTTCGAATGTAAAATAAATTATGCTTTATTTATTTTATTTTAATATCCAAACATGTGAATTCTAAAATATCATTTGGGGTAAAATGTAATTTTTGATTTTACTCGGTAAATATGATGGTTCATGTTTAATGTGTTTTTGGTGTTTATAAAAAAAATAAATAAACTCAATAAAAAATTTTCCCTAGAAAACTAAATTATTTATTCATTGAATTCTGCCATTTTCGATGAATATTTATCGAACATACTTAGAAGTGATTACGTGGACATAAAATTGTTTTGCAGCCATAATAAACTTCGCACGCAATTCTACCTTTTAATGAAATCCTACCGGTTAAATGGTAAAATATTCTCTTTAATGTGTTTATAAATAAAACAATCACTTGATACCTATTTACAGTAATAATTAAAAATTAAAGTTGCATCTAAATGAGTGATTGCCGATAAATTGTGTTAATTCAAGTCTATATAAACAATCGAATCATAAAGTAAATATTTTTCGGCCGGGTTTTTTACTAGGCAATCGTGATGTTTCCATTAATGATAAAGTCACAACTATCAACAGTCTCATATTCAAAAACGCATCATGTACATTTTAATTAAAAATCACTAATTTATTGGTAAACCTTAAGTTTAAATTTTATTCAAAATGTATGTTTTGCGAATTTGGAGTCAATAGATTGTCGTTTTCAAAACAATTTATGTGTTACACATATTAATTGATTTAAAATTCACTTTCCCTAGTGCGATTTGCCATGTCATTCATTATATATGGTAGACTTGAATTTATATATTTTATAAGCATGTAACTGTATAGAGTTTACTCAAGTAACCAAGCAAGTACAAACTATAATCGAAAATTTGCGAGCTACATAAATAGGTAACTTATCGGTTACTTAACGTATTTAGATGCGTACGAAACAGTAACATAAAAAAAAATTGACACAGTTTATAGCTATTATATTGACTAACAATGATGGGATGGAGAGGGTATAAATTCAAAATTCTTAAAAACTATTAATATTTTTTCGGAAAATCTAACGTTTTTTTTCTCTATATATGAGTCCAAACTATTAGTTTATTTAAAAAATAACTTCATTGTAGTAGAGTCAAGATTATTGAATTAAATGAATTATATTACTTAAATTTTTAATTTTTATTAACTCAGGTACTATTATATTACTTACTTAGATATAATTAGTATCGAAATGATCATTTTTCCTTTAGAAATTTAAATTAAAGTATAGTTTTATCATGAATATTGAATCGTATCATAAGTATTTCATAACGATTAGTTAGTAATTGCAGCGTAATAAATCGTTTGTGCAACGAAAAATTGTAAAACAAATGCAATGTTATATAGTATTAACGCATTAAAAAGTAATCCCAAGGTATTATCAAGCCAGTTATATGTCTACAGTTTTAGAATTTTTAGTTTGTGTGTAGTACAATATATTACTAAGTAGTCAATAACTTACATACACCTAACCTCGATGGATTTAGTCGTCGCAGGTATCAGTGGCATCTGATGACAAGTATCTTTATTCATAAAGTGTTCAAAGGACTAAACGAAAGAGATTTCGACAATTGTATGATTCATGATGTGTAAATGTGATAAAAGGTGATTTTCGATAATATTTTATTTTATTCCGAAATACAATGCGTTCCTCCATAGTGTAGAATGTCGTAAGTACGTTCATGACACGCAATTTGTTGGCGCTAAATTCTTCTACCGGCCTTGAAAATGCACCAACTCTGACTGAGATGTACGTATAATAATATTATATTCTATCAATATGTACACCTGAGAGCGCGCGCGTGTAGTGTGTATGTATGTATGTGTGTGTGTGTGTGCGCACGAACCGAACAGGTTCAGTCAGTGAACGAACGTCGCCCGACGTTGTAACGACAGCGTGCATTTGTTGATATTCGGTATCGCGGAGGAAGTGTAGTTGACGTGTTTCTATAAATTTTTTCAAATGGAAAACTTTGCGGTCCGTCGAATCTCGTCGTATTTTCAGTGCACACACGCTGCACGTACACGTAGTACATTCGATTACCGACGGAATTCGATATAAGTCTTCGTTGGTCGTATGGTTCCCTATGTGAATATATTGTGTATGTACCAATATATATATATTTGTGTATATAACTTTATTGTTTGCCAATTTTGAGTCGAATTCTCCAGGCTATTGGGTCGTGTCCTCGTCTTCACTCGCGTCATCCGCAGTGAAACTTTTTCGTTGTCTCTTGTTGAGAAATCCGTCGTCGTTGCCGCTGTCGTATTATTCGCACAAAAGTTCTCATTTAATATTATTATTATATTATTTGTTATAATTTTTTTTCGCTTCGTCGTTTTGTTTTTAAAACATTTATTTCCCCCGAGCTCGAATGAATAATCGTTGCACGCGCGTTAATATTAATTCACCGTGGGAATAACTGACAACTGGTTCGTCTCTTTACCATCAGGTCGAGGGTGTGCGGTTTAATTGTTTTTATTTAAATAAGAATTTCTAGTCTGTTTTAAAACGTATAATATAGCGATGACGGCGGTGCGCCAGCCGTGGTCTAAATATATTTATGAATATTACACGCTACTTAAATTGACCATTCGTATAAACAGTTGGAAGTTCTATTTTGCAATGTGTACACACAAGATGATGCATGATAAACGTAATATTATGTACAACCAAATCAAACTATTTATTTTTTACGCCCTATATACGCATTTCTTTGGCTTGGAACAACACATTTTATTTACAAACTTAACGATTTCCAAACATTTCTCTGTCATTTGATCCTTCAACAAAAACTTCGCAAAATGCTAATCAGTTATTTTTTACAAATCACAATTTTGCAGCCCAAGTAA
The DNA here is from genome assembly GCA_027580255.1 of Therioaphis trifolii. Taxonomy (NCBI): domain Eukaryota; kingdom Metazoa; phylum Arthropoda; class Insecta; order Hemiptera; family Aphididae; genus Therioaphis; species Therioaphis trifolii. Next base: position 18,963,494 of record CM050409.1, read on the forward strand.
AGTAAAAAAATAAAAGCATTTTGTAATTAAATAATTTTTGTTACAAGTTTCTTATTTTGCGCCTATGCGTCGTAAAATAAAACGATCTTTTACGGGAAAGCGATTTTCTTACCGTTGTCCTCATACCAACCGCCGCGCCGACCAAGTCGATTGTTTGTTATTACAGTCTGAATAACTCATTTATTTTTTCATTGGAAACGAAAAATTTGATACAATTTTGTTTTAATCATTCCAATTACTCAAAAGTTGAAACAGGTACTAAAAACTCATACTCTTTTTTCCATTATGTATAGTTGTCTCTCTAGTGAACTCGTTCGCGCTAAAAATAAGCACGTAAATAACAAATTGCAAATTGTAATCGATTAGCGTTGGCGGCATTAAATTTACGCTTCATATTCTCGTTATTACGTAATCGTTTTTCATCCGGAGATTTAGCAATTTTTTCACTATTACATATTTTTATCCATCTCTGATATCATCGCGTATGTATGTTACAGGACCATGGAACTTGACGACGTAAAATGGCACGGATTGATCGCCGCCATTAGATCTGCATCGAACCACATCCACCGACTTTGAAACGTTGACGTAAGTGTAAACCGCGTTTTATTCAATTCATTTACTGCTGCAGTAACTTATTATTTAAACTTGTTGATTCAATTGTATTGAAACTTTTTTTTAAATTATACACATTTAATTACGCAAAGTACAAGACGTGTCGTTTTTGTTTAATTATCTACTCTACATATTATTGAATTAAAAACATCTTAAAATGTGTTATTGTTATCCTTCATATTATTTCGTATCTCTGACGTTAAAATATGCATATAGTTATATAGGCAGAAATAACTAGTAACTATAGTAATAACGTGCATAGGTTTAAGTGCAATATCCAATAAAATATCGCTCCTATTATCGCTCAGTAAGTTGTTTGTTATTTATAATTCGTGGTATCTTGAAACATTTTCAAAAATAAACCTTACATTTTTTTTTCATACGTTAACCATAAATGTAGGTAGCTTAATCAACAACACGATAAAATGGCAGCACGTATTAGATTACTTCAAAAATATTTTATTTGATTTCAATCATATTTGAACATATTTTCGATGTATATTTCTTTGATTTAATATTATAAATATAAACTGCATGTCTATTATTAGAATAATTTCCATGCATTTAAAAAAAAAAACAAAATTTAGGTTAAAAACAATGTACCTATCAAATTAAAATTCTGTGTTACAAGTAATTATTTTTTAGAACATCAACTAAAACATTCCTTAAAATTTGTATGTAGAATATTTTCACGTACTTTTATCTTTTAATTTTACTTCTGTATTGCGGGAATTAAAATAATATTTTTAATTTAATATATTAATTGATTAACAATTGTATCTACTTGTAATTTTTAACATTACATTGATATTCATTTGATATTCACATCTCTTATGCATCTATAGAATAAAATCACAATCAATACAAAATTGTATTAGAATAATTATAATACAGACTACCTTAAAAAACAAAAATATTTTAGGTAAATAAAACTCTTTATAAGGAACTGTATGAGGATATACGTAGGGTGTACAATTTTTATTCGTCTAAATGAATAATATTATAACTGAATATCATAATTATAGTGTATGGGTAATAAAATGACCTCATTTCAATCCTAATACGTATTTTATTTATGTACAATTTTCATTTTTTTTAATTCCGTTTACTTACACTTTATTTATCCGAGGAACTCTACTTCAACAGTCTAATTGTAGAATTATGCTAACGCTATCAAGAATTTTTGTACGATAGTATTGTTTGTACATGTATAAAAATATAGTAGGAAAATGAGTCATAATATATTATACTCAGGAGTTATAATAAAAAAATTCGTCATGTGAAACATAATTGTATAAACATCTTATACCGATAAGCCAGAATTTAGTATTAATATTAGTATGCAAATTAAAAACAAAACAAATTTTGAATATAGATGAATGTACTTACATGGTACAATATTTAAAATAAAATATTTAGCCTAACCAATCGTCATCCTTCTTGGCGAATTCAACTCGTATCTTAATAAATAATTCACAAGTATACAATTATTAAGATTGAAGTTTATAATTATTTTTACTAATCGGAATTTAATATATAAATAACGTGTACAAAACTAAATTAATACTGCTTCTGTTCAATCAAATTTATATTTTTATGAAATCATTCACGTTTTTAAATTAATTGTCAACACGTTCATTTTTAAAGCAAATAAATATAATAAGTGAATGTGATAAATTGTATTTGTATTACATTTCCATTTTTTACTCTACTCCTACTATCCCAAAGGATTTATTTTTCAATTTTTAAATTATTATTATTGACTCAAAACTACGCATTTACTTAGCAATTGAATACATGTGTGAATTTCGGTTTTTTATACGTTTATGACTATACTTGAATTGGATCACGAATGAACATCCATAGAAACCATTTGGAATTAGAATCCCTTGGGAATTTTTAACTTATGCAAATATTGTGACACGTGCGAATTTAAAAACAGGAAAATTATCGTGTAGGTATATTCTGTACCTTTATACACTTCCTCGAATTATTTATCATCTCCATATTCTTTTTGTTTTCAATCTGAACTCAAAAACAGGTATTTTTATTCTATTTTTATCAAGCCAATAAATTCTTTTTTAAATTACTTAAACATTTTTCTTATAATGTTGTTATTGTTGAGCTGTAATTAAAAAAATTGAAAAGTACATAACAAAAACATAAATGTATACACAAGTAAAATAAATTATTAAATAATACAATTAATACATAAAAACATGAATCTTGTTAAAAGCATAAGGTTAGGTACCTTGCTTTACTACCGACTATTATCTATTATAATTTAATATAGAATAAATATATACGAACTTTATAAACACTAGATTAATTTGACATTGATGCATTTATTAGTACTCATCTTACTTCTTATTAATATTATATAACCATCGTCTTATTCAATAGTGTATGATTTGACTAATGACAATTTAATAAATGTATATTATTCTCAAAAGTGCAATCATCTCGTATTTGATACTGTTCAATGTAATAATAATAAATGATTAATCATTCAATCATTTCAATCCCTAGAACAATAATTCTTGTGCATTTAAATGGCTGCTTCCGAAATGCGCGCCAAAAGAATGAGCAGTTTTGATCAACAACCGAATCGCATGCGCAGTTTTTATATGACAGGGTGGAGTTCCGTGCGAGTATTTTTTGGGACAAGTTCGAATTGCGCGCGTTAAAGTATGAGTAGACGACTAAATTTGATCGAATTGAGGTTGTATAATATAGGTTGTAAATATTTTTTTTATTGTGATTTTTTAGGTTAGGTTTTAATTGTATGAAGATAAAATTATAACCCGTATGAACTATTTGCAGTTAATAGAAAAGTTTGATTTTTATTTGAATTTTTTTTTAAAATTAATTTATTTATTTTTTAAACAATTTGAATGAGTTTAATTTTAATATTAATATTGTAAAAATATCTAAAAATTTGATATAAATATAAATAAATAAATAAATATAAAATTGTGTGGGTGGGGGGGTGCACGCAACTCGACCTAGATAATGATTTTCGCACGCGATTCAGAAACACCGATTTAAATGATAAATGTCATCAAAATTAAATATAGTCAAAATATTGTTCTGCATGAAAATATTATACAACAATATTAATATTTGTTAATATCTACCTTCTCTTCATAACTATAAGAACTATGAACGTAATCACAAAAAAATATATTTTGTGTGTGTGTGTATATATATATATATATATAGTATTAATATTTTTACTAGGGAGGTATCCAACATAAAAATACAATATTTATTTGTTTATTCTTTAGGTGTGTTATGTTTATGTAATTATGGTAAGCCTGTATTCACTTATCGTTACGGTTGTGTTGCTGTGTGCGTCCATAGCACCACAATCGGCTGGACAACAAGACTGGGTCACCGTGTGCAATCCACAGGTGTGTAAATGCAAATGGGTTAGTGGCCAGAAACTGGCCGAGTGCACGAACTCTAGTCTCACTAGCATACCCAAGAACCTAAGTAATGAAGTGCAAATACTCGACCTATCCTATAACAGAATACTAGAACTGAAGAAAGATGCGTTCAGATCGGTAGGATTAATCAACTTGCACAAACTAATCGCCCACAAGTGTTCTATCGAAAAAGTTGACAAGGACGCATTCCGTGGTCTAGAAATACTCATTGAATTGGACTTGTCCGATAACAATATTCACGTTTTGAACCCTGCCACGTTTCGGGATCCGTTTCGGTTGCGAAAAATTTATCTGAACCGTAACCAAATTCAACGATTACAGAACGGTTTGTTCTACAATATGTCGTTTCTGCAAACTGTTGAATTTAACGGCTGTCTGATACAAGAAATTGAACCTAATACGTTCCATAACATCCCCAAGCTCAACAGTTTAGGGTTGAGTGACAACAAGTTAGTTAACATGAAATCTGAGGTCCTTCAATCCATACCCAGCCTGATGGACTTGGAAATCTCAAACAATCCATGGCGATGTGATTGCAATCTTGCACCGTTCAGAAAACTGGTTTGTAATTTTTATATATATATATATATATATATATATATATATATATATATACATTATATACATTAGAAAACATTTTAAATATATTTTATGGATTTTTTTAGGTTATGGAGAGGAATCTTTATATTAGAACAGCGTCGTGCGCTGAACCGACAAGACTTTTGAATAAACTGTGGGGTGATATCAAACCCGACGATTTTGCTTGTCAGCCGGTCATTCAGTATCCTGCTCAGAGTTCCACGTTCGAAATGGAGGACGATGAGCTGACGATAGGTTGCAAAATAACTGGTGAACCAAAGCCCAGCGTGCAGTGGGTTTTCAATAATCGACCCATATCGAATTATTCACATGCTGATTATAAATTCACCGTGTACGAGAGCGTAGACAATGACATGGCCAAGTGGATAAACTTGACCGTGTCTCGATCCCGGTTGACCGGAAAGTCCGAATTCAAATGCATAGCAGAAAATCCAGCCGGGTTGGACGAACGTAAAATCACCGTAATCGTTCAGGTAACCACCAATACTTTTTTCGACCCCTCTCAATTACCGTGGTTATATAAAAACTGTATATCTCTACAGTTGAAAGAATTTCTGATGGATTTTTCTTTTTATTACTCCTGTCACGACGACATATACCCTAGTATATAAATTAAAATACATTTTGCGTTTACAGAGCAACAGCGGCAATGTTATTCCAGTGAGCATGAAAGAGTCGTTGCCCATAATTGTGGGCTTGGTGGCCGGTATTTTCATCATCATCTTGCTGTTGATCGTATGTTGCCTGTGCTGTTGCCGGCGCCGACCCCTGGGAATACAATCGAAAAAATCGCACGCCAATGGGTTTTCCAACGGTGACGTACCCAACCACCACGTTACATCATTGGTATCCGAACCGTCCGAACAGCAAAAGAGTCTTTTAGCCGTCGTGAACCCGGTACAAAAGCCACCCCGGCGATATGAATCTTCTCCGACCGGTACCGAAATGACTGAGCTTAAAAGGAACCTACTAGACGAGACGTCCATCAGTGGTTAGTATATAATTAATATTTTGTTGTATGGTGTCGAAATTACACAATATAATTGAGCACTGCTATTGATGTTAGTCTACGGCATTATATCATTGTTGTGTTAAACACCGCAGTGGTGGTAGATTCTATGGATAAGTACCAAAGCATGTCAGTTAAATAACTGTGCGCTGGTTTTTGACTCCCCGGGCTTCTATAAATCAATAATATCATAGAAACATATTTTTATCCCCGCCATAACTGTTTTGAATAATTTCGAGTCTAGTGAAATCGCCTATTCTGGCTGGCACGCCTGTATACTTAACCATGGTATACTGTTCCACCACGACATGTAGCGGTGAAACGAGCACGTGTTGTGCCCGCGTACCTATGTATTTTGTACTTAACGGCACCCGCGTGTCTTATAGTAATACGTGTGTGTGTGTGTGTGTGTGTGTGTGTGTGTGTGTGTGTGTGTGTGTGTGTGTGTGTGTGTGTGTGTGTGTGTGTGTGTGTGTGTGTGCACGTACGTATTCGCGCATCGTACCTAACCGAAAAGGCGAACCGGGTGGTTTATGTTCTCGGAATAACCCTTTAGATACGCTCCCATGGGATAACATTTCATATATTAATAATATTATACATCGGACTCGTTGTTTCCGTGCGAGTTAAACAATACACCTCTTCCCTTCCTTCCATCGTTGCGATCGATTGAGTCTACAGCGTGCAACATTTATTTATAACGCACTGACAGTACCGGCTTTAGTGTACCTATTCGGCTACTACCTATACATTGCTTAATAATAATATGTATAATTATAGATGTTGAGTATACCCGTGCAATTCGTACGAGAACACCACAATATAATACCATGCTATACGTATATAATATATTATTCGTGTGTGTGTGTGTGTGTGTGTGTGTGTGTGTGTGTGTGTGTGTGTGTGTGCGTGTGTGTGTGTGTGTACATGTAGAAATCGAGTTTATAAACAAATCTAGAAATCATATCGCCCCGAGACATCCGAGCAGGTGTACACAATACCACGCAACGAGCCGACAGAAATTCAATATCCGTCTAATCTGTGTGTGCCTATTGCACGCGGCATATAAACAAACGTCGTTATACTACTGCGCCGCCGTCACCGCCGCCGTGTACCTATCATTTGTTTAACGCGACATTTCTTTTCTTTTCTTCTTTTTTTCCAACTCTAAACGCGAAAGTGTTTCGCCTACTTAAACATTTACAATATGACTTTAATGTATATTATCGTGTTATTACCATGTGCGTGCGTTCACCGCCGTACCCGTGTGACGCGTATTGAGTCGTGCGTTCGCCACGCACACGGATAAAATAACACTAACAATATGATGACGACGATAATAATAATATAATATGTTTGCGCGTGTGCATGCACAAATATTGTGTGTAGGATGAATGAAATTAATATTCTCGTTTACTCTCCTGGGGTGGTGCACGCGTCGTCGTTACCTGCAGTGAATCGCGGCGACGAGTGAACCGGCGGCCGGCCGAATCGGATTCCAGTGGCCGGCGACCCGACGCCGCCGGGCCTTCGACGGTACAGGCAGCGGTGAACGGGCCGTCGTCGGCAATGGCTGCCGCGACGACGACAAAAACGGTCCCGTCTCCCGTCGAAACTCTGCACCGCCCGCCCGTGCATCTCGGTGACGAAAGGACGACGAACCCGGTGGCCGATTAAAGGCCTTTTCGGGGGCGCTAGGTAAAACTACGACGGCGGTTGTGTGTCATCACTACATTACAGACACTTGTTGTGCACGTTATTGTTGTAGAGCCTACTACTATATTATATATTATACATATACATCATTACCTATACATATAATATTATATTATTATTATTATTATTATTATAATCCTCTCGCCTTTATGGCGATGATGCTGTGCTCTCGCTCATTCTCTTTTTTCTCTTTCTCTTTCTCTCTCTCTCTCTCTCTCTCTCTTCTGCGCATACGTTTTGTTGTGTAACTACGAGTGTACGCGACACGTGCTGCGATGGCACTCGGTTAAATCTTCGAACGACGAACGCCCCCGTTGGAGACTAATAAAAAATTCGAGGCCAGTCTGTGACTACTCTCGTGAACATACGCGCGGTGATGTGATGATTAGGGATTTGGCCCCCGGTAGGGGTATATGATTACAATATCCCTCTCATCTCTCCCCTTAATTATGCCACCGAATACACGCGTGGTAGAACATTTGACCCCAATCGTCCGTCCGTCTGCCGCCCGTCGTCGAAAAGGGTGTCCGTATACTGCAGACGTTCCGCCGGGTGGTGCGGGCGTTGGTTAGTCCGTGGTGTGTACGTCGAAAAGGATCGGCCACCGATGCACAGACACAAATATTATATTAATATGTATAATATATAAATAGACGCCCACCCACGCGTGCGTGCATGACGCCGGATAACATTAACATAATAATATTATATCCGATAGACGCAACACGTATTATGATGATACACATATGATTCGTTATGTGTAAACCGAAAGATATTTCCGACATGACGTATAAACACCGCGTCGCCTATTGTGTGCTCCGTGTGCGTGTGTGTAAATAAAATGTGACGCGAACTACAAACGTCGTCGTTGCGGTGCAGTGTTACGTGTAGTCAGTGTATACTTGTATATATATATATATATATATATGATTGTATTTATTTATATACGGTATATACACTGAGTAGTCTGTGTTTGAAAAGTGTATCGCGAAGACCGCTGTCAAACGCAGATGATACGAGACACGAATGTGCCCTGGTCGTATTATATTATTATTATTATTATTATTTTATACAAACAAAACTTGTTGTCCGGAATAAGTGTGGACAATGTATTTTTACTGTCGACACTCGGCCCGTTAGGTTAGGTTAGCCCTCTCGGCTGTGGTCAGTTTGTGTGTGTGTGTGTGTGTGTGTGTGTGTGTGTGTGTGTGTGTGTGTGTGTGTGTGTGTGTGTGTTTGTGTGTATGTGTTAAAATGAGCAACGCAAAGTTATAAACTAATGACCGATATTAACGGCGATATAATGGCAAACAATAGGTCTGTTCCCGCTGTCGGACCAGTTCAGAAACTTATTCATAACAGTTGACACCCATCGAAATGGTTCCGTTTGAAGTTTTTGAAACGTTCGAGACTAATTTTCAATAGTCTGCCCGTAACGAACCTAATTTTCCGTATTCCCTACAGGCTTACGTAGCTGCGGTGTAGAATTATTGTGGTTCAATCGAGCGTTTTCTCCGTTCATCATAATATTGTTGTAATTATTTATTATTATGACTAGGCTAGAGGGAAGTCCATTATTGTTGCGTTACTGGTAACTCTACGGTGTTAGTAATAATTTTCCGAGATATTATTGTTTTTCGTTCCGTTTGCTATTGTCTATTCTGGGCCGCGCGACTGTGTATAAATTGTTGTTGCATTATTTCCGTCCTAAATTCAATATAAAAAACCTCCGATAATGCACGTGTAGGTATTATCATTACATAGAACAAAGTCGGATAAAGCCGAGATCGATCTCTTCTCCTCCTCCTCCTCCCCCTGAATAATAATAATTAATTACTGGACGACAACGTAGGTGGTTATCAATCTGCGTCATGTCAACTATGCATGCGCACGCGCGGTAAAAGGTCGTACAACGTGCAAATATTCTCTTTTGTGATGAATGATGATATACTTGGTACTATAATATTTGTGTTATTATGTATCATTCAAGCGAATTAAATATTCGTAAGTATAGTTACAATTTTTACACTCGCACACACATACCCGCCTAACATAGCTAAAATGACACAGAACCTGAGATTCGCGAAACAGAATTTAAAAAAATACTCTTGGTATTATATTACAAGTTTTCTTGTTACTGTGTTGTGTGTACCAAAGTAGGTTTACAGAGAGCAGTGTAACTTTCTGTTAGAATTACTCTAGTGTTGCGTTTATTATTAAACTTACCGGCCTTAAATATAATTTTAAAAGTAATAATTTTTTAAACCACCGTTTTTATTAATTTCTCTAACATACATTGTTTACCGCTACCGGTAATAAAGTATTGCATCAATCCGCATTCGTCAAAAAAAAAAAAAAAAAAATACATCCGTATTCCGTACATCGTAAAATAACCAATTCGGCTTGAAATATATTATTTTTCTCTTACTGTTATTACTGCTATTATTAGCATTCCCCTTTCTTTCCCCCATTCATGACATAACATATTATTTTGAGGGTTAGTTATAAAGACATTTCAAATCCAAAGATGGTTCCTGGCTAAATAGTATATATTATGTTCGCTTTGGAATATTGTTATCGCTCATTAGTACCTACTCATTTTATAGTTGTTTACTAATTTAACACTGATTTCTGTTAAAGCTATTCATTAATTCAACACATATAAAATTATAAAATAAAAGAACAGTTTATTACTAAAACACAAAGAATGAAAGAACTCAGCACAGAGAGACACTCACACTCCGAGCTCTCCACTTCAACGGTCCAACTGCCTCACAATAACGGTCATGACTCATGTCCCACCTCTCTTCTAGTGTGACCAACATTAACACAATTACATAAAATAATAATTATTATAACACTCATATTTTGTGTAATATCCCGTGTAAATTCTGCAGACCACCAGTTCGATGAAAACCGATACCTTCAGTCCAGAACACCCTACACTAATTCAATTCGATACTTAATTTTGTGTTAACGTAACGGAACTTCTCGGACTCTTCGTTTGTCTTTTTTTTTCTCTCTACCTTCGGTCCATTGTACATATTGACAGTTTTTGTTCGAAAACGCACGTATTCGCCTTGTACTCTTGTAACAAACACGTTTCTGTTATCTCGAAAATGTCCCCCTGGGTGTCGTTTTAGGTGGCGTGTTCTCGTGGTTAGATTTTTGTTATTTATTGTTTTTCCTCCTTTCATTCATTTTTTTCACACGCATTTCATATTATATCCATGCGTAGGAGTGATTTTGAATAGAAATTATTTTTACGACTTGACACGTTGTGAAAAATGATTTCATCCTCGTCGAATTTCACACTGCTATGACGGCAAAAAAATCCCATGCTTATATTAATTAAATAATACGTTTAACTTAGATAATACGTATGGCCGTTGGTTTTATTATACGATTGGTACTTTATTTTTTATAGTATAAAATCAATGTCACTAAAATAATCCATCGTTTCGAGTTGTTACGTGATGGTGTAGGTACCTATATAAACAATAATAATCGTTCCTAATAAATAATCGAATAAATGCTAAATGTAATATGTGATGTGTAGGTATTTATTTTTTTTTATCATTATTATTTTTATTTTTTTGCTATAGCGTTTAGAATGTATAACCTGAGCCGTAGAACGTTTTTAGGTTTGTACAAAATTTATCTCGAAAAACATCTTCAGCTATCGCATGAACTGAGAAAAAAAATGTTGTTATAATAATTTTTTTATTATTATTATTATTTTTTTTTTTTTTTTTTGTATGCGCAGTTTTATAATACTGTTATTTGTGCATCCACACGTCGGTTATATTATTATGCTTGGTTGTTTTATTTTAATTTCGTCGAAATAATTGACACTAGGCGGACGTTTTTGTATTTATTTTCGTTTATCATTATTTTTTAACGGTATTTACGTTTTCACCGATTAAGCACAACGTGTGTGAGAGTGATAACGATCGTAAAATATATTACGTGTTGTACTGTACTCGTAATGTGTTTTTGTCATACGACACCATTTTCGCGAGAGAGTAAAAACCCCTCGTACGCCTTATATGCCGCGACAACGCTAATCGATGTCATTTTTTCGATTTTTGCAGGCGACACGGAGGAACACGGCGGCTACGGCGAATCGGGCGACGAACTGGCCAGCATCGACGGCAGTGGCGGCGGCGGAGGTGGAGGCGTCGGCGTCGGCAACGGCCCTGTCGTCGGTGGCGGCGGCGGCGGCGGTCGCGCGTACCGCAAGGGAACTCATCCGCCCGACCTGCTGGCGTTCCCGCGGCACGGCTCGCCGGCCGGCAGCGTGGTGTCCACCATCCCGGCGTTCCAGTCGCCACTCCACAGCCCCGTCTACTCGGGCACGTTGCCCTACAACCGGTCCCAGTCGCCGTTCAGCCCGCGGCCCGCGCAGCCGCCCATCGGCTACGTGACCATACCGCGGCGGCCGCGCGCGCCCAGCTGGGCCAGCAGCACGGCCGCGTCCACGCCCACCGGCCACCTAGACGATCCGCTGGGCGTCGGCCGGCTGTGCGAGCCGGTCTATGACAACCTGGGCCCGCGCACCACGGCCGACGGCAGCTCGGTGCTGTCGCTGACCAAAGCGGTGAACGCGGACGCCCGGGCCGCCGCCGTGCACAGGCCCACGCCACAATACAGCCAGACGCTGCCGCACAAGACCAAGCTGATGCACCACCACAACAACAACAACAACAATAGCAACGGCAGCACCACCACGGCCGGTGCCAACAACGACCCCGCGGCCGTCCGTCCCAGGTTCAACGGGGCGGACGCGGACTTCCGTATGCCGTCGCCGGCGCCCAGGACGTCGCCGGCGCCCAGGACTTCGCCGGCGCCCAGGACGTCACCGGCGCCCAGGTCCCCGGACAAGCCGGTCGTCCACAACGCGCTGCCGCCCAACTACTCGCCTCTGGTGGAGATGGACGCGAGGAACCGGGGCAGCTGGGCGCCCAGTCGCGTGGGCACGCCGGAGACGGGCGTGCTCAAGCCGGCCAGCCAGACGAACGTCAAGCGCAAGATACCGCCGAAGACGCCGCCGAAACCCAAAATCAAAGGTCCGCTGTTCGAGGACGAAGGCGAAGACGGCACCGAAGTCTAATAATAAACGGGCGCGGGCGAGCGCGCACGCCATGACCTGCTGCACGCGCGCGCTCCACGCGCTCTCCTCTGACACTCGACAACTCAATTTAATCCTTTGTACTTCCACAATGACATTACTGATTTTTACTTACTAATTTTTTTTTTTTTAAATGGAAACTATTAATCTTAAGATGTTTGTATTATTTTCATTATTATATCCATCCTTTTTCCAGTTACAATTTCTTTCCCCCCCCCCCATGTACTCTTGTGAAAAAAATTTGAAAAGGGTTATGTGTGTTTCTTAACATATTGTTAATCATCATGCATTTGTATAGTATCGTTTCGTTAAAAAAATAATAATAAATAACAATAATGAAACTTCACAGTTAATTAAAATGAATATCCACTGTTATATAATGAATCCAATTGAAAAGTGCGTGTTGTTGTGGGTCCTTGTGTATGTGATGATTTATTGTGGGATAACTCACAGTGATGGTATACATTAGGCTACTTATTTTGGATTGAATATGTTGTGTACTATGATAATATATATTGTATTTTTTTATTGTATATTTATTTATGTTGAAAATATTATGTTATATGACCACATGAATCAATTTAAATTTTGTCCCTGTCATTGTCAATCAAAAAATCTTCTGTAGTTGTTTAATACAGAGTTAATAATTTATGTATCTGCATATGTGTTTTTCCCATCAACATACTGTTGTCTATATTACATTGTTGATGTTATTTTAGGTTTTTCTAAAATCCATAGTTAAAAGAAAATAATAAAAATATTAATCCTTGTTCTTTTTGGACCATTAATTTACAATTTAAGTGTATGTTTTTGTGTTTTTCTAGGTTATTTAATTTATTTTAGAACTATATTTAATATTGAATATTTTCAATTTTTTTCGAAACAGTGATAACACGCATTTCAAGTCAATAATTTGTTGAATATCAAATTTTACTCTCATGTGTGTTGTAATCATTTTTTTAACCAAATTTGTTTTTATACCTATTTTAAACATTAATATTATTATTTGTACCGACACTTGATTATACAATCTTTTTTTATATTTACTATGCAATGTTTATTGACAAACATTCAATGAAAATGACAAATTATAATAATTGACTAATTTAAAAAAAAAAATCAATTTAATAATTTTCATATTGTTGTGACAAACATACATTTTTATTGATAACTGATGAATTTGTTTTTTAAAATGATTAACTTTGCCATTAATGCTGTATTATAACTGTAGTGCAATTTTTTATTTTAATCTGTAAACTGATTTGTTAGGTATTTTAAAGCCTCTTCATGACTTGCCAATAGTAAATTTACAACAAATTGAAAAAAAGTTTTTTTTTTAATATTCTGAATTTTTAAAAGTTCCTGTATTTATATTTTATTATTATTATTATTATAATTATTATTATTATTATTTTGTATTTTGTTTTGTTCATAATAATTACTACCTTGATTACATAGCGGTTGGAAGTTAATATGTATATTTTTTTTTTCAATGTTAAGTTTAGATTATTCATCTAAAGGTTGACCATTTAAATTAGAAACCATTTTTATAAAGTATTTCTCTATTATTATTATTATATAAATATTATATTATTGTGCTCGCTAACGACTGAAAAATGTGGAGGCAAAATTGTAATTGTATAATTTATAACTGTTGTAAAAAAAAATATTGTTATTTCAATTAAAAATTTAATTATAATATTGCAAACATTTTAGAAGGAATGTGTATAAAAAAAAATTAAATAAAAAGATTATTATTTGTGTTAATAAAATAGTATATTTTGTATGAAAATAAATAAATGTTAAGAACATTTTGCATAAAATCATATGTGTTTTGTCATTTTATTTTACATTTATTTCTTTCAAATAATTGAAGTCAATTCAAACAATTAATTTATTTTACTGCTGCTTTATAAAAACGATGTACTTTAAGCAGTTACAGTTCACGCTTATTAAAAAAAATACTGAACGTTAGTAATGAACATACTAGTACTTTGTAGTATAGTCTTTTTACATAACTTACATCACTAAATTATTTTAATGTGACTTAAGTTAAACATTTAAATATACTCAATAATGTTTCCATTCCGTATTGAGTAGGTATATGAAATAATGTAATACTAATCAAGTGTTTTATAGTTACCGAGCTAAAATCAAATGTTATTGGAAAACTTTTAACATGAATGATAACCAAAGTTTAAAGACTTAGTTATGAAATAATACACAACATTTAGAGCTAGTTTATTTTATATATATATATATATATATAGATACTTAGTGTTTTTGTTAGGATATCATTAATTTTTTTGTTATATCATTATTATTATTATTATTATCATGTATGTATTTGTATACTTTTTATGATTTTATTACGACCGTGAAATATTCGTTTTTGTCTTATTTTACAGCTGTAGGCCTAGGATTCAAGAATCCATTAAAATATCTGTATTTAAATTGCCCTCTCTGATCGCTATAAATGCCGCTTAACCTATTTAGCTGTGCAAAGTATAATAAGCATTATTCAGTCGACCAGTAATACTTAAGTATGAGTTATTTAATTCTCATGAATTTATTTGTAAAGTTTTTAAAACTTGGCATTGCTCATTTCAAATATTATTTTATACAATTGTTTTTAAGTAGGTACTGCAATAATTTATGACTAAAATTAACCATAACTTTTTGATTTTGTTCTAAACGATTTGAAAAGTAAATATTTTCATCTACATGAAATTTCAAATTTATTTATTGCATTTTGAACCAAATTTTTTTACTAGAATTTGTTAAACTTACTCAATAAAAAATGTTCGTGAATCCTGATGCTTCCTGTAATTATACTTGGCAAGTAGTTGTACGTTGTGTTGCCTATGTTTTCATTTTAAGGATTGTTTTCCCTATCTTAGCCAGGACCCTATCAGGACATTGGATTGAATTATTTGACAATTTATTTATTAATAGTGTCTTAGGAGCTAAATTGAAATTAGTTATAACTAAAATATAATCTAGTTTTTATTGACTTTTTCTTTGAAAATACAAAATCAAGTAACTTGTGAATGATAACCGCCTTTATTTTGTACCATATAAATTGATGACAATTTAAAACTTGCACAATATTGTCATTATTTATTTATACAAAAGCATAATTTTAACATTTAATTGGTCATAATTAAGATTATTATTACTACCCAAATAATTGTTCACCTGAAGTAATAGATTTTGAAAGTTAAATTAAACAAATCAATAAATATCTAAATTAGATAATCTAATACAAATATACATATAAAATCATTTTATAAGTTATTTTTTTATTATAGTGTTAAATTTTGATATTGTCACATGCAAAGTTAAACAGAGATTCAAATCATTTTATTTGTTTTTTTTTTTTTTGTATATTAATTCTATTATTGATTTTGAATACTAGTACTACACATATAGTGGTCTATACTTAATAATATATTTTGATCAAATATGATCAAAATTTTCAAATAATGGATAAGAAAATAATTTAGGATTTTTTTTTTTTTATTACTTTAATTATTCTATATTGAGAAGATGTATCCTAATTTTTTTTTAAGTAGAAACTATGTTTCTTTTGAGTATGAAGTAGGCAGATAATTTTTTTCTTCAAAAATGAAAATTGTGTACATTTTAAATTTCAAAATGAACAAGAGATTCAAGAATCTTTTACCAATTATTGATAATATTGTTAATTTTTCCTTCTTTTTTTTCTAAAATGACTTTTACAGAGAGCAGACTTTGTCCAAAAATAATGTTCAGCCCCTTCAAATATTAAAAATTGCTTCCTTTGCATGTGTTTTATAAATGTCATTTTTCTATTATTTCAAAAAAGCATTTATTCACAGCACTTTTAATCCTAACATCTATGAAAAAAATGTACTGTATTAAAATTATTGAATTTCAATGATCATCCATTTTAGTGGGCAATTTTATATCACCCAAAGTCATTTCACGTTTTAACAAGACATTTTTTTTTTATCATGTGAAGTGTTCATATATTGTCTGATATTCACGACCATAGTTTGTAAAATTATTGTTGTACATACGCACTATAATATTTATTATTTACACAGATTACAGTAATATTACAGTGGAAAGGCGGCCAACCATAAATAAAAATTCTGCAGCACCTTAAAAGTTTAAAATATTTTTGATACTCCCACAGATATATATATATATAATGAATCCTTTACATTGGTGGATACCACAATGAATATGTAATGTAACTTACTCTATGAAACAATTCCATAATACTGGCATAAAAATACATTTTTTTTTTTTTTTTTTTACATCAATATAATGAATTTATGAAATATTAACAAATAATATAATAATTAATATATTAGTGTATTTTACAATAAATAATTAGTAAGTTACTAATATGGCAATATCACCTATTTTAATAAGTATACATTTTTTTAAGACTTCCATGCTAATTTAGTTTTTATAAAATATGTAGTTAAATTATATCTGTAACAACACTACAAATAAAGTTAGTAGACTAAATGTTTTTCTCGTAACTTAATTTCATAAAACCCGATGCTTGTGAGCCATGAATATTAAAACCTAAATATATTATTATTTATTACATATTTTACAAAAATAGAATGACAAGTACTACACATCATGACATCATCTATAAATCCCGTTTTAACATGCTGTCTGTTGGTACCTACTTCAATACTTCATAGTTCATAACAGTATAAAACTAAAACAGAAAACATATTGTATAAATAATGAACAATTTTAAAGAATTTAAGTAAAATCATTTAAAATCTAGAACATCTTAACAGAATACTTTGAAATGTAATTAGTCATTTTAACTAAAATATACCTTTGTGATGATATTTTTTTAAATTTAGTTTTCAAACTAATTTACCCGCATGATGTTATTTCATATTTCAAAATATAATGTGTAAAATTAACACGGTGATCGAGTAAGGAAAATAGTTGTAGAGAATCGTCAGATTCGTGATGTCAACGACCGGCTTTTGGCTTAAACATTATTGTATAGGCTCTGAATACAGTCACAGACAACAAACCATCGCCTCAAACTTACTCCTGTGTAAATTATATTAAACTTTTCATAACTATTCAATATTACCCAATCACGGCATAACCCAAAATTAACCCCTTCTAAAAAAACTACTATTATACATCCGTTATTATGTAATGTCATTGATAAAATACCTACTAACATGTACTGATTGTTACAGGGTCAATGGCCATTCAACACTTTATGAAGCCTGTGCTAATATTTTTATAGGTACACTTGAATTACATAAATAAATAATTTGTTTAAATTATTGAAATATTTTAATTTTCTTGGTAAAACCCAACCGCGTACGGATTTTCTTTTAAGTTTTTGTGATTACTATTGCATTTACCTAATATGTATTGTTATACATAATACATTTATAAATAGCAATATAAATTTCCTCAGTACGGCACAATTGCGTACCTACTAAATAAGCTACACGTAGTCAATTTGTATATTTATTTAACTCGATCAAATAAAATGATTTTTAAACACCTAATTTCGGAGCTAAAATGGATTTTTAATGTTTTCATAGAACACAAAATCAGTAAGCGCTTCAACTTATGTTTCGAAAATAAAATTTTATTGTACCCTCATACGAATTATGATGTAATTTATTGTAAAAAAAAATGTTCCATATGAATTATTAATTATAAATTATAAATTATAAAACATAAATAAATTAGAAATTTACGAGAGCGGCTAGATATCGACACCACCTCCGATCAATTTACTATCTTTACAACACCTCAGGTATCACTCATTTTTTAGTGGATACGATACGTCTTTCGATTGTTACACATTTGAACGTTTTTGTGATTCTTCCTGCAACTTGGATTTCCATTATTATTGATATTACCACTTGTGTATACAAAGAGTTCACAAATCACCTCTTTATGAGATAAGCTTTAGTAGATTTTTTTTTTGTAGAAAACAACGGCAAAGTCGCGTAAAAATAAAATTTTTAATTTAAGTTGGGCAATCGTATTATGAAAATGGTATATCATCGCTTATAACTTATGAGCATCGTAGGCGATTTTACTAGTTTTTCTGACGTTTTGACCGGATTTTAGTAACGTTGGTTTCCCATGACTCATCACGTATGAAATTCCGAACAATTATCGTAATATTCTACTATCGCGTATCATATTGGTATTTTCTTAAAATTCGAATGTTTTTATGACAATAAATTAAAATCATAACAACACTAATTACAGAGTAATAATAATTATTATCATAATATTTTTTGTTAACTGATCTAAAATGTTCGTCGTGAAATTAAATGTGTATTCGAATAAAAATAGCTTTAAAAATACAATTCATAAAATAGAGTATTTTATTTATTCTTAATCAGGTCTTTCGTAGTATCTAAATGAGAGTATGGGACGATCGGGATAGAAGTTAAAAACCAGTCACATGTCCCGGTGTACCGGAACGTATGGCAACCCAAGTGTGGAGAGGAATAGTTTCTGTCGTCCTACTTAGATTTTTTGCAGCCCCTATGACGAATCCAGGGGCATGCCCAGAATTTTGTTTTGGGGGTGGTTTAATTTTTTTGACATAAGTATTAAATTTACATTTATATCCTTAAAATAAGTAGGTATAAAATAAATGTTTACAAGTGTGTACATCAAAACTCGTAATCTTTTTATACTAGTGTCAAATATTCTTCTTCTTAAGGTCAACAACCCGAGGGTTGGTTTGCAACCATCCTAAGAGCAGTTGTAACTAGGGAAGGCAGGGTTACTGTGCAGTGGTTTCCCGTTGCCTTCTGTCAAATATTAAAAATACAATATAAGGGTTAACCTTATAAATTTATAATTTATGACTGTAAATAATAAAATTGGCATGTATGTATAAAGTGTAAATAATAATAATAATAATAATAAAAATGAAACAATTTTAGAAATCAAAATTTTTGCATAATATTCTTCATTGTGAATACTTGGTAGTATGATGAATTATGAAAAAAATAAATAAAATTTTAATAATATACCTACACCGTGACTGTAATGTATTTAATAAAATAATATTATTCCATATTTACCACGAAAAAAAAAGTTAAAAAGTCCTTTTGGGGGTGGTTTGAACCCCTAAAACCACCCCCTAGGCACGCCCCTGGACGAATCACAAACTGTAATCGTGCCCAGTTCAGTACATACCTACTTGCTATGCTCAAACGACAAAGACAGATAAGAGACGATATTCTCTAGGTCCTTGGCACTGGAAGGATATCAGTGGCTACGAGAATTAAACCAATTAATCCTTTAATGCCAGAGGCAAACACGGGGCGTTTCGTCCACTGTGCGATTTCATAGTGTCCCAATATCCCAACGTTCGTATAAAGCCACGCCCTACAGGCCCGTCATTTCAGTTTATAAATTGTTGGTCCTTTGTTTATGGGTTATTTTAAAATCTTTACTAGGTCTCACATAGTCACAAATTTTACAATTTACTACATCCATTAACTATATATTTCTCCTCACTCCTCTTTTTCCATTTGCTTTTTTAATTTAACAGAACACAATAATTCACTTGAATAAACATCTACTAATTAGACATCTATCTCGTTATGAAAAACCAAAACCAAGTCTCATAAAACAAATTAAAACAATATGTATTTGTATTTACATAACTGAAATGTGAATACCTTCGAATTTTTTAGATACAAAGTGAGGTAAATTTTGAATCAATGATTCTACTATTAATACATTGAGTGTTTTACACTTTTAAAAAACCACTGAGGCACTGAATACGGACTCAACATCAGATTTAAAACGAATTGGCGCCATAGGTTTTTTTTTGCGCTTAACAAAAAATACAGGTGTGATGGCACTTGTACGCACCCCCCTGCCCTTCAAATGACTCACTCGATATGGCGTCTCCAATCAGTCCGTGAGAAAATGAGTATATATATATATATATATATATATAAAAAAAACAAATCGAGATTCCGAACCAATACGTATGAGCGGAGAAAAGACGCCTGTTGCCGGCCAACGCCTGCGTAACTGTATGCAAATACAGCGTCGCTCGGCTCGGCCGTACGGTACATGACATAATATCGTAACTGAACGGCGCACACGCGGAGGTGTTCGGGCAGGACCGGTTCGTCGTGTTATCAGTGTCACGACACCGGGACACGGACGCGCTCGGGCGAGGTTGTCGCGCAGAGTTCGCCGAACTGCTGGCCAGAGCTCGTGTTTACGAAAAGTATTCGCTGTCCCCCCGTCCCCTCGCCTCCACCCCGGTGACCGTTCGTCTGTCGTTATTATTCAATCGCGGAGGCTGATGATAATCGTTTGTTGAAGTTACGGCGACGGACCGTTCTGAAACGAAAACACCGCGGTGCGGTTCAGCTGTGGTCCCGTAAAATATACGTGCGCTGTTACGACTGCGGCTGCTGGCGTGGCGTGCACGGCGCGACCATTGATAACGTGCGCGCGAATAATATCGGCGAAGTCGAACGCTTATCCTAAACGTGATCCGACGTCGTCGTTGGAAATCGATTTTCATTCGATTCGTAAATAACATTAATAATTATTGTACAAACACACACGATGGCTAACAATGACCGCGGTCGCTATACGTCTGTAGTCTGTACGTACGGGTCACGAGTGACGACCAACGATGATAGAAAAACGTCACATAGAAAACGTCGAGGTGTGTCGGACGCTATTTGAACGGGCTGAAACTCTCGGACGATTGGCGATTATGGCCGAACGCACGCGAAATGGGAAGGTGGAGGAAAAACAAATGTACTTGAAATGACAATTTTTCGTTTTCCACTCGATCCATCAAACTGTAGATATTATACTACATGTTAGTCGTTTTCAGTTGTTTTTTCGTACTCTATCATTTATCATTACCGTTATCAAGTTTTACGTATGATAATTTTTCAACGATTTATTGTTACTCGCCGGTGTCATGTGCTATTTGAACGAACTTGAACAATATGAATACGACCCGGACTGATACAGTCACTTGAAAAGTTAGCAACAATGATATAATACGCTACAACCTATAACGATTATGGTCTATTCAATAATCAATGCTGTAACTTTTAAATTCTTCAACTATATAGCGTTCTGATATTATACACACATCGCACTGATATGCGTGTGCGTGATACAAAAACGATGAAAAACATAACGGTGGATACTGACGTACAATAATAATCATGAATGTGATCAAAACAACAACAAAAAAAAAAAAGAAATCATCACACAGTATCGGGCTTGAATGTATAATATTATGTATTTATTATATTATGTAAATACGTTTTTTTTCCTTGTAGGTACCTAATTATAATTTACCAACTTCGATAAAATGTGAAATTTGTTTCATAAGATTTTTCATTAAATGAGATTATCTATACTTTCATCTTACATATTATTTTTGTTTATTTCGTAATAAATACATACCTATACATTTTTTACACATTCCGACACATATAAGAACATATTTTTATACATAGTTCGCTGTTTGTCCCAATAATTTCTAATATGATTTTATACTCCGTATGTAATTATCTATAAATATTTTATTCTTAAATGTACCTATTTCATTTAAAATAATACCAATAATCAATTCTATTATCTATAGTCGCAATGTCGCGTTGCAGGATTCAAGTTCTATATAATCTCAATTATTAAATAAGCGTTGTTTAATAAAACATGTGGATATGTAAATATGCACGATATTGATATTTTATTTTCAAATGTATCATAAACTGCATTTGGCTACCCTACCTTTTTGACTTTATGAGCCATTTGCTGATATGCGGTATATTATGTTTGTAACGATTAAAGGTCCACTCAAATCGAAACGGTAGCGGCATCAAAATTTAATATCTATACGTTTTAATACGAGCGCGCTCACTATCGCGAAATAAATACCGCACTGAAAATGTTACCGCAAGATTAAGCGCGATATTTTTATTTTTCGCTGCAGACACTATATTATTCGCTTACCGCTACGATATCAGTTGTAAATTCCCAACTATGAGTTATCAACATTTTATTATTAATATTATATTAATTTCTATAGAAAACTTATCATTACATTGTATGATATATTTTGACTTTATATTCAAACACATATCTATTCGTCGTAATCGTACACCTTGCAGTTGAATCTAACGTCGAGATGTTAGAATGTATGAACGACTCTCTTGTTTAAAATTTATTATTTATAATAAAAATTACCAATAAAGTTGAACAGTTAATAGATATTGTTAAAGAATATTCCATGATATTATATAATATGACACTCCAGAATTCAAGGATACGAGGAAAAAAGATTATATTTGGGATCACGAAATAAGTGACAAGTGTTAAAATGAACGGTGAAAGCGGTAAAATTACTGATCGCGATAATAATAATTATATTTATATGTGTATATTAAATGTACTTGTATTATTATATTATAGTATTAAGATTTTTTTTTTTTTTTTTTTTTTTTTTTATTTAGAAATACGCCTCAACTGCCAGGGTTATTGGCGTTTAAGATATACATGTTACAGTTTAATTGTGTTACTTAATGATACTAGAGCATAAAGAAATAAAAGAAATAGAAAAAAAAAAGTATATAAGATAATTAATATGATACAAATAATATATAATAATTGAATTGTAAGTGGTATGTTAATATTTATGTTATATTTTTTGTAGAAGGTTTGTTTCTTTGAGAATTTCTAGGAGTGAAGATGTTCTTTCCGTGTTTGGAGCTAGTATTTCACAAAGGTTGTTGGGAAGCATGAGTTTGTCTCTGGCATCTTTTGTGAGGAGGCATTCTGTTAGAATGTGTTTGACAGTAATCACGGAGTTGCATGAGGTGCATATAGGTTGTTCCTTTTTGTTCATTAGATGTTCATGAGTGTAACGTGTATGGCCAATTCGTAATCTGTTGAGTACGATTTGATGTCTACGCGGGAGTGATGTGTCAGGCAACCAAGGGAGGGTGGATGATTTTATTTCTCTTAGCTTGTTGTTTCGTACTGATCTCCATTCTT
This sequence comes from Therioaphis trifolii, assembly GCA_027580255.1. NCBI lineage: Eukaryota > Metazoa > Arthropoda > Insecta > Hemiptera > Aphididae > Therioaphis > Therioaphis trifolii. The sequence continues at coordinate 18,987,081 of CM050409.1, forward strand.
GAAGGCAGGTTTGGTCAAGGTTAGTGTTTATAAGGAGTTTTGTATCTAAGTGTGTAGTTATATTCCAGAAATCAGTTGGTTCTTTCGTAGCCCTTTTGGCTATTTCGTCTGCAATTTCGTTACCAGGTATGTTGTTGTGACCAGGTACCCATATAAATCTGATGTCTTTTTTGGTTAAGAATAAAATGTTTAATATTAGGTTGCCTATTGGGTTGTTTTTTTGTGGATTTGCTAAGTTTGTGAGGGCGCTGAGAGAGTCTGTGTATATGGTTGAAGAATGGATATCCGAGGAGGCAGCTAATTCTGTGGCTTTTAAAAGAGCTAGATATTCTGCTGTATAGATTGAGTTGTATGCTGGGATTTGAAATGCTGTTTGGGAGTTTGGCTGGATTATTGCGATTGCAGTTCCTTCCGTGTTTTTGGATGCGTCAATATATATTTCTTGATGTGGTGGAAGACTGTTTTTTAGTTCGAAGAAGTTTGATTTGTAAATGTAGGGATCGGTATCTTTTTTTTTTGTGTGCAGTTAGGTTGAAATAGATGAGAGGATTTGAGGTAATCCATGGTGGTTGTGCAGAGACTTGAGGATTAAGTTGGTTTGTAAAAATAATATTGAGGTCTGAGGCATAGGTGGCTGTACGAGTGCCAAGATTGTTTATATCGTTATTTTGGAATTGGTTGATTGAGTTTCTTAATATTGCGCTGATGGGATTTTTTGTTGATATTAATGTTTTTGAAGAGTATTCCAATGTATGTTTTATTCTTCTTTTTTCAAGTGATTTAGAGCCTGTGATGTTTATGATGCTGAGAATTGGGCTGCTTTTGAAAGCACCAATTGACAATCTTAGGGCTGTATTGTGAATAGGATCTAAAGTTTTGATTGTAACAGCAGAAGCTCCTGCATATAGTATAGAGCCATATTCTAGTGCTGAGAGGATTATTGAGTTGTGTATTATCTGTAATGTTTTGCTTTCTGCACCCCATTCGAGGTTACTTAGTGTTTTTATTATATTGAGTTTAGTTTTTGCTTCATTTTTTATATTGTTTATGTGGGTTCGCCATGTTAGTTTTGAATCAAAGGTTAAGCCTAGTATTTTTATGTTGAATACTCGAGGAATGTTCGTGTTGTCCATTTTAAGAGATGGGTTGTAGGGGATGTTTCTCTTTGAGAAAATAATGAATTGTGATTTGATTGGAGAGAAAGTAAAACCTGAGGTTTTACTCCATAGTAGTAGGTTGTTTATACAATTTTGTATCTGCTGAATTAATGTTGGTAGATTATTGCCCCTGCAAAATATGTTACTGTCATCTGCGTACATTGTGATTTTGTTTGGGGGTTTTATGATAGATGGGAGATCATTGATAGCCAACAGGAAGAGAGTTGAGCTTAGAGGAGAACCTTGAGGACTGCCATTATGAAGAATGAATGGGGAAGATAGTGCACCATTATTAGATACTTGTATTGTTCTATTTGAGAGGTAATTTATGATGAAGTTAATTATGTTACCCTTAAGATTCAACTGTACCATGTATTTAATAAGACGGTGACGCCATATCGTGTCGAAAGCTTTTTGTAAGTCGAGGCTGAGTAATATCAAGTATTGATTTTGGTTGAAAGTTTCTTTAATTTCGTTTTCAATAATTGCTAAAGAGTCCAAAGTAGAATTTTTTTTGCGGAAACCATGTTGAAAATTGGATAATAGATTGTTAGACTCTAGGTACCACATTAGTCTTGTGTTAATAATTTTTTCTAGTAGTTTTGTCATGGAACATATAATGGATATAGGACGGTAACTAGATACGTGGTTTTTAGGTTTGTTGGGTTTATGGATCGGTTTGATTATTGAGGTTAGCCATGTTGTTGGGTACTGGTTTTCTATCCAAATATGATTAAAGATCTTGAGTAGGTAGAGTTTTCCGTTTTTTGGAAGATTAAGAAGAAAAATCGTAGGTATATTGTCTATTCCACAAGCATTGCTTTTCTTGGAACTGAGGGCTGTTTCCATTTCTTGGATAGTGAGAGGACTATTAATGTGAGTATTATCGTGATTTTGACAGAAATTGATAGGTATAATTTCTTGAGCGCATTTGTATCTTTGAAAATCAAGGGGATAGCTTTCAGTACTACTAGCTTTTGAGAAGAAGGAGCCAAGTTCGTTTGCGATTTCTGAAGGTTCTGAGTATACTGTGTCATTTTCGTTTTTGAGGATTTGTATATTGTCGTATTTGTTGATGCATTTAAAAGCCTTAATTTTATTCCATATTTGTTTTGGGTTTGCTTTAGAATTGATTGAACTTGTATAGGCGCGCCAACTCGTTGTTTTGCTGTCTTTAATTGTACGTCTGGCTTGAGCTCTGCGTTTTTTGAATTCTATGAAGTCATCTTGGGATTTAGTGCGTTTAAACTTGTTGAAGGCCGTCTTTTTTGATTTGATAGATTCATTACAATGAGAGTTCCACCAAGGAACTGGGGGCTTTCTACCTGAGAATATAGTTTGTCCTATTGTTAAGTTAGCTATTTCTAGAATAGCATTTGTGAAATTTTGTGTAACTTCATTTAAATTGTTAATTTTTGTTTTTTCAAATTCAATCGAATCTATTTTTTGTTCTAAGAGGGATGTGAATAGATTCCAGTCAGCGGTGTTTAGTTTCCATTTTGGTTTGCCTACTTGAATGTCTTCTGTATTTCTGTACGTTAATTTCGTGATTATGGGCAAGTGGTCGCTTCCATATGGATGAGATAATGTGTCCCATGTAAGGTGAGGAGCCAAAGAAGGTGTTGTGAATGTTAAGTCAATAGCTGATTGCGTACCGGATGCTGTGCCAAAATGAGTTGGTTTACCGTTGTTCAGAGTAATTAGGTTTTCAGAATCTATGACCGATTCGATTATTTTCCCTCTAGTGTTTGTAGTAATGCAGCCCCATAATTTGTTGTGACTGTTGAAGTCACCTAGTAGAATGAACGGCGGAGGGAGTTGTTGAATGATGTTTTTTAAGTCTGCTTCGGTGAAAGATGATTGGTTAGGAAGGTAAAGGTTGCAAATTGTAATCTTTTGTTTGAGTTGAACAGAAATGGTTACGGATTCAAGTGGAGTATTTACTAGTATTTCTTCGGAAGAATATGAGTCTTTTATGAATATTGAGATACCTCCGCTAGCTCTAATTGCGTTAGTTCTTATTTTGGTATAATTTGTATATCCTTTTAGTGTGTTTTTTTTGTAGTTTGTAAAATTTGTTTCTTGTAGACAAATGATTTCAGGGCAGTATTTGTTTATTATTATTTGTAAATCACTGATTCTTTTGTAGAAACCATTTAGGTTCCATTGTAGAATGTTATATTTTGTATTATTGTGCTGCATTGTAGGTTTTATTTTTATAATGTTAGATTTATGGTATTGTGAAGGATTGATATGTGTCATTGTTTAATGTATTGAAATATGAAATTAAGCTTCTGATTCGTTAGAATCATAGGGTTCTGCGTTTAACGTTTTTGTGAAACGGGTTAATCTGTTTTTGATGCTACCATTTTGTAGGGTCGGTTTGATAGACATAATAATGTCCAATAAATCTTCTTTTGATATTTTGTATTCATTATAAATTGTAGGTGGTTCGAAGTGGCCTTGATTATTTTCAAAAATGTGTTTAAAGGTAATAAAGTCGATTTTAAAATTGTTTTGATCGGTGAAGAGTTTTTTTGCTGGTTCTAGATATTCATCGATATTTTCTAAAAATGTTGTTAGTGCTGCTGATTTTGATTTTTTGTTCTTTTTCTTTTTTTTTTCGATAATTTCGTTTTGGGGGGTCACTGGGTTTTGTGGAGCAGGCATCGCATTTGAGTTTCCATTCAGTTCTAATGGAGATGGGGGTGGAGAGTGAGTTAGAAATGAGTCAGGTAGAGATCTTTTATTGCCTGTTGTTTGATCAATATCCATATGGATAACGTCAGAGTTTGGAATAGTATCTAAATTTTGAAGTGTTGGTTTTGATGTGATTGATGATGTTGGTGGAAGATTTGATGAAGATGTAGGCTCAGAAGCGATATTGGGTATTTCAAGTAGAGATGTGTCGGTGTACGATGTGGAGGTAGGTACTATAGGGGTATTATATGTATTTGACGAAGCGTCTAATTTAGACGGTGTGTTTGCAATGGGTTGATCGTTGTTTACCTGTGACATTATGTTGTGTGAATTAATCTGGTTTGAGCAATGAGACGCAATGTGACCTTGGGCCTTACACAAGTAGCAGGTTAGGGAGTCATCTGATAAAAAGATCCTGTAGTTGGTGTCTTCGTAATTTATAAGTATGGAAGGTGGGAGTTTGATAAGATCGTCATGTTGGATAAAAGTTTGTCGACGAAAACTTAATATATGCGTGAAATCTTCAACCTGAATTCCGGCCCTTAACGGTGTTATAGGGCTACAAAGCGGTATATTTAATTTGATAAATTCGTTTGCGATTATATCAGGCGGAATATTAGGATATACGTTAGATAATATTATTCTTTTATTCGGATTGAAAAATTTTCGTAATTTGAATTGTTGGTGTTGTATTGTGATAAATGGGTTATTATCAATTAGATTATTTACTAATGAGCTGCTTGATAGGAATATACATAAGCGACCTTTAGAAATACGGGACGCAAATAGAATGTTAGACGGTTGGACTACGTTGCCGATAGTGATGATGTAATCTTTGAGTGGGATGTTGTCGTCTATATCGATTAATAAAGCTTGATCTTTTTTGGGAATTAAGCTGTTTGCTACAGTTGAGGCGAATGGTTGTTTGTTGATATCCGTGTTGATAGAACTGGTTGAAGTGTTGACGTTGGGTGAATTTTTTGGTGACATTTGATGTAGTGGTTTAGGATTTGATGTGATTTTTAATGAATTTGGTTTGGGTAAGCTTTTGGGTGTAGTTGGTGACGTTTTATTTTTTTGTTTTTGTACATCTTTTGAATAAGGTGGTTGACGAATGGAGGGGCTTTTTGAAGCTGGTGGTTTTGTAAACATTTTATAGTGTTATGGGCTTGCGCCCGCTGGGTGTATTGTATATTAGCTATTAGTATTAATAATGAGCATATTACCTGCGATATGGTGCGTGTATAGTATACTGCTATCGAGAGCTATAAAATCGGTACTCGTGAACGCGATAAGTAACGTGTAGTCTGTACGGAGTCTAACAACGAACTGAGTATTAAGATTATAAGTTATATTAGAGCTATTAATTTGAAATATAATACGAATATTGAATTTTTTTTATGTAATATAATTAATAGCCTCTCTTGGTTTTAAAAAAGCTAAAAAAAAATTTTGTATCGATTTTTTTTTTTTTAACTCAAAAATAATCATTTTATAGAGTTACTTACGTTGATAAAATGAAATGAAAATTCAAATATTTTGAATTAATGAGATATTATATTCAAAAGTACAGTTAATTGTAAAATGACTAAAGTTGTATGGTTTTTACCCATTTTTCTAGATATATTTTTATATTTTTACTAGTAAGCCAAGCCACAATACTAGACAAAAGGCTCGGGCACACAACGGTTGTTAGTTCACAACGGTTGTGCTTATCTTACGTCCTGTCGTATTACGTTTCACAATTATACAGTGCGGTTGTTAGTCGTTTATTCCTACATCATCTAGTTCTTGAAATGTCACTTAATGCAAAATCAGACACGCCCGTGAAAAAAACAGCACCATCTTCCAACTCACAGTCAAATAATCAATCAAAATACACTTACATTAGTAGATGTGATGCGAAAATTAAAATCTATAGATGATAAATTAAATAGTTATGAGAACAAATTTAATATTATTATTAACCACAGATATATAAAACAACTAGATAGCCGACTCAGTGATAAAGTCTCATAAGACCTATGAAGTCTGACAGCCATATGCGAACAGGGCAAATGCGATTGATTAATTCATGAAATATTTAAATACTCCATGATTTTTTTTAAAACAATTTAATAACCTAACTAATAATAAGTTTACGTAAGATATAACAATGTATAACTTACGAGAAAAAATGAACTTTGCTTCCTTTCAGTCTCTTATTGACACAACCAGACACAGAACAAGAAACCACCATGATGTTGAATTACTTGAATTGCACTTTATAGTTTATAGTTTATAAATTATAATCGAAAAATTGTGTTTCAATCCGAATCCATATAGAAAGATAATAGATATATAAAACAACATTTTTATATATTATCTGTGGTTTCAATCCATAGAGTAATATTATAGAGCACGGTCTTAGAAGATCTTCTAAGACCGTGTTATAGAGTAATATTACTCTGTTTCAATCACAGAAAAATTATATTTCATGGAATAATATAAAATGTCATGGATTAATCAATCATATTTTGCCCTGTTCGCATATGGATTCTAGACTTCAATTTTATTCGTTGAGTCGGCTATCTAGTTGTTTTATATATCTGTGTTATTAACTCACTGAGTCCTATGCAAACATCAACAACAGATGAAAATGTTGTTCTAAAAGATGAAATTAGTAATTTACGTAGCAAAATTACAATGCTTGAAACTAATTATAATCCCGACAGTAACTTATCTTCTGATGAAGTAATAATTGAGGCACAGAATAGAGTGGTTTAAAGCTATAGGCAATGTAATAATTTTTAACTTGTCTGAAAAACCTAATGAGACCGCAGATAATACTTTATCTATTGCTAAAGATATGTTAAATGACCTTGATTTAAACTTAAACATCGTCCAAGCTAAACGCATAGGTAAAACTCACTCTGTCGGGCGACATATGGTAATTGAATTCGGTAATGTTTGAAATGTTAACACTCTTTCAAATATAAATCAAAATTACGTTCGATTAATTAATGAAAAAATGCGTGGATTAACTAACCTAACGCTGACCTAACCCGTTCTCAACAAATCATATGAAAGCATTAAGAAACACTCTTCGCCAAATCGATTAGAAGGAGACTCAAATTCATTTATAAAATATAAAAATGGTGTCCCCAAAATTTGCTCAAAAAACTAATTTACCATACACAGTCCATCAAAAATAATGTAAGTTATCCTTGTAGTGATCGTAAAATATTTAGAAGTTGTATCATTAATCAAAATAAAAATTTTAATTATAAATCATTTAGTTGTAATTTAGATAATGTAAATAAATGTCGAAATTGTAATGAAACCCTAGTTAATAAGGAAAAAAATTATGTGATTACAACTGAAATGAAAGAGGTTTACGAACTAAGTTAAATATATTAAGATGTAACATGCCAGTTTTTAGGTATGATTATTGTGTTCACTGAAACTCGGTTGAATGATAATATTTTAGACGCCGAACCCGGCTTTGATAATTATTATATATTATATCGCACTGATAGGAGCATTGGGAGTTAGGACAAGTAAAGGTACTAGAGGAGGTGGTGTAGCTATAGGCACAAACTGAATGTACATTCAGTTATAACTTATAACTTATAAGTAACGATTAATGAATAATATTAGTATATTATATATTAATAATATTAGTATAGGGACACATGCTACTCGTAGAAATTTAATATTATATTTTTATTTCTTTTTATAACTGCTTCAAATGTTTACCTATATACAGGTATGCTATACGTATACTCATTTTCTAAATTTAAAAAATTAGCATACTAAAATAAAATACTCGAGTCTGCAAGTATACACAAAAGAGCGAGCATATATTACATCCACTTCAAAAAAATTATTCTATGCTAAAAATGAAGTGTATTAAGACTAACCTAACAGGTTCGAGAGAGAAAATGTTTTTTTTATTCTATATTATTATGATTTGTGTCCAAGTGCAAGAGACGAAGTAATACAAATTACAAATAATTAAAATGGCAAAACTAAAACTATTAAAATTTAAAATGATTGATATTAATATAGGCACAGTGTAACGAGCGACTTCAGCCGGCAGCCGCGACTTTTTGTACTCAAATAAGAGTTATTTCTAGATTAGCCGACGCCGGTTGTTTTAATTTATTTAATTGAAGGGATGATTATGACAAGTCCCCCTTTAAGCCACTACTCATGTGACATAGGTACCTATGGTTTAAAGTAAATCCACTAATAATTTTATGACTACATTCCCGCAAGTAGTATTAATATTATAATTTATAACAAATAAAATAAAAGCTGGTGAGATGATGGTGGTACAAGTTCGTCCTTCGTCCCTTCGGTCCTCGGACAAGATATTGATGATGAATGTATTAAGTTTTAAAGAAATGATGACTCATTTCTTTAGTATAAAACGATTCTGAGCAAAGCTTCAGTGTTATATAATATATTATTATTTAAATACTGTTTACGTATTTTACGGTTATTTGTATAATTTTTGGTGAGTTATAATAATTTATTAAAGTGTGTATAAAAAAAAATCCTGACTTACGATTTTTGAATTTTTGTTAGGATAATTAGGTAGGTATATGAGTAAGGTCATATTAAATTTTCAGAACTTTTTGTCAAATATTTAAAATTATATTACATAAAAACTTTCAAACAATTTGGTAAATTAAAAGTTCTATATTTAAGTCAAAAGTGCTATAATTGTTCTGAAAATGTTGTCCAATATAAAAAAGTATGTATTTGATATTGGATAAAATTTTCAAGTTTCTAGCTTTAATACTTTTCGATTTATGACTAAATACCTAAAATCTGCAGTGAAAATCTCGTTTACGGCGGATTTTTACCGATTTTACCGTTTTTACTCAGTTTTTCGATCGTTATTCTTGATTACTGGAAAAACTATTGAGATTTTGGAAAAATGACCTCTCTAAAGTACCATCTCAGTTCAATTTCGAATCTAAAAAGTTGCTGGATTTACAATTTTTGGACAAGGATTTCTATACAAAAAAGTGTTTACAGAAAAAAAAAAAAAAAAAAAACATCATTGTCAAACCATAAAATCCTTCGCTTCACTTAGAATCTAAAAAATATTTCGTAATTATATACATTTTCGTCGAATAGCGAGTTCTTTATTATTAGATTCACATTAGGTATGTATTAATTAATTAGCAAGAAAACCACGCCTACATTTTCTGTACACTTGAAAATAATTAATTATTATGTTTAAAATTAAATTATTCATTTGAAATTCAATCGATTTAAATTGTTTTCATATTATGTATATAGCCGTTTATAGATATAAATAACAGAAGTAACTAACATGCTGCATTTTGAGATTAATTTTCATTATAAATATTATAACACTTCTGACATTAAGAACATGGTAATCGTTTTTAAATTGAGATTTCAATATTGAAAGAGTCATTAACATATTATATGGGTTATTTTGATTTTCTTAAATATCTATGAATAACGAAATGTAATTATGCTAAAGTTTTATCATTTTCATTTTATAATTTATGTGTTGAATGTGTTCTAAATTCTAATAAGAGGCCGGAAAATATTAGCTCCCAGGCGCAGATTTTTAGGATACGCTTCTGTAAATTATACGCATTATATATACCTACGTATACTATAATTATATACAAGTCGGTAAGTGTAGTCAGCACGTATATTATGGACGTTGAATCTTGAACAGAGTTCTTTTATCTGATGCCTGTTTTATTTTTCGAATTGGAAACGGGTTGGAAGGAGTAGAGAAAGAAAATATTTGGAATTATCGAGAACGCGTAGGTATTTACGTTTAGGTCGTTCTCGGAAATTCCCCTGCTCTTGTTCAAGTATAGTAGGACCCAGGAGTTACTAACCAATACCAATTACCTGTTCAAAATTATATAACTGTAGAAATAGCAATAGTCATTAGTCATAACTCATATTACAAAAATTAAGAAAGTGTGTAGGTAAATTAAATTTGTGGTAAGCAGTTAAAAGCAAATAAATATAACAAGAAGTTACATCGTAAATCCAATAAAAGAAAATGAACAAAGCCACCACAATGTATTATAGCATGTATATACCTAAATTATCATTTATTTATTGTGAACAAAGAATTTGAATCGCAATATTAGTTAATAATTTAAGTTAAACTTGAAAAAGTTTTCTCGTATCTTTCATCATGCTTACTAAATTTATTTCCTTGGTACGAATTTGATTTGTACATTTGTACTCGACAGTCGACATATTTTGTTATCATGGTCATCCGCGAGTCACCATACAATATGACGTGTACGGCAACTGGCAAGTGCATGCGTGTTAAAATGTATAAAAAGTTAGTTTATGTTCATTAATATCTTGTGTCGTAATAAATAAAATAATATTATTTATAAACAGAAGATTTTAATGTAACAAAAGATGATGTATATAATTTATTATCAACCACGTGTTTTGCTTTGTATTATGGATACATTGCAATGCAATCCAAAATACCAGTCAAGAGCAAATATTGTTCAGTGGGCACATGATTGTAAAACAAAATGTAAAACGTAACTGAATAATATAGAAGACCTAAGAAATAAGATCAAAAACAGTTGGAATAATAATACGAGGAGCGGGGAAAATGTCAAAAAGTGCTTAGTCATCGAAAAGATCACGACAACGCGTTCGATCGATCACGGCGAGATCGGTGTGTAAACGAGTGAGACAAATTTTGAACTGTATTTGTGTCAACGCTTCGTGCGTCGTCAAGATGGGTCGTTTTATCTTTGAAAACCCGAAACAAAATTATTTCGTACGAACAAAAATCCGACGTACAGGGTGCTCGGTCATCACGTCGCACTCGTGATGTTACACGCGATTGTGGGTGTGTGTGTGTGTGTGTGTTTCAATCGTCACCGGCAAAGAACGGTCGCGCGCGTAGATCGTCACGAGTCCGAGTGCGTTCAGCGTTGTTTTGTAAGTGGGTCGACGGGGCACGTCGACGGCCGGAATGCGTGCTGGAAGTCGCTGGAGGCGCGGGGGGGGCACGACGCGCGTGGGTAGGTATACGCGTAGAGGTATAGTACGTGCGACGACGACGACGGCGTGGGCGCGTTTCGGAAATTCGAAAAAACCGCGGGAAAGACGGACGGAACGGTACGCGTGTGCGCGCGACGCGTGTTCCGCACGGCGACGGCGGCGAGGGGCGGGAATTTGAATCGGAGGAAGACCGAAAAAAGAGGAGAGGCCGACACGTTTTCGCTTCCACGAGGTCGGACGAACGAACGGTAAACGCCACCACCACCAACACCCGCCCCTCCGTCAGTGGGCCAGTGTACTGCCGTCGTTTCATAGCAGAAGTAGTGAGTATTAGTAGTAGTAGTAGTTGTAGTAGTACGTCGTAGCGATAACGAATAATAATAATTATAATAATAGTAATAATAATAATGATAATAATAATATAGCGATCGGTCGTTTTGTCGCCGCACCGCCGGTAAATCGGACGAGGCGGCTACGGTTTCCCTCTCTCTCGCACCGCTCGCTCTCTCGCTCCGGCCCGGTCCGTTTCCATTTACCGTTTATTCCCGGTTTGTTTTTTTCTTTTTTTCGCGCACGCGCGTCCGTGCCGTTTTCACAGATTTACTGCTACCACGGTGCGTGTGTGCGTGCGTGCGTGTGGCGTACACATAGTACAACTGACTGGGGCCCGCCGCCATAGTTGGAACACTGAGCGCTGCACATTCGATCGCCGCCCGTCGTATTGTTATCTCGTCGTCGTTGCAGTCCGCGCCGCACCCGTCCGTCGAGATTAGAATTTTTTTTTTTTTTTTTATTCCATTCCTATTTCCGGAAGTCCAGTCGGCTTTTCTCTTCGTCCTCACTCGCACACGACCCGGCTGTTATCCGACAAAATGGCCAAAACGTTCTCATGTGAGTATAGTAATAATACAAATTATTGTCACCGTTATTTAATTTTAGTCAAGCGTTCGCGGTCTACTTGTTTTGTTTTTGTTTTTTTTTGTTTAATATTCCTCGTCCTCCGTGGGTACGGTATGCCGTCTAGAGATCTTCCGTAAACGTTGGACGACGCCAAGTTCCGGGAAATGACTTGAAGTCAATAAATATATATTTATTTATTTATTTGCGAAATCGTGTGATCGACGAATGTGATTCGATGCACTCGTTTCGTACTCACACGCGCGACTGCAAAATATTTGCCATTTGGGAATAATCGCGAGTGCGCCTATTACCACCCGGCGAGACCGTAAAGCTTCTCGTCACTCGTCGCGTATTATTTTATTTTATTCTAACATTCCGATCTTTGTTTCTCACATCACGTACGCTGTTTTTGTCTATTGTTTTGTTTACTCTTTTTCCATTGTTATTATTTAACAACCCAAGTTTTCACCGTATAGAGCGATTGGTTGACCGACTTATTGTTGTGTATACCTAATGTTCTGTCCTATCATTTTCCCTCAACACCCAACAGTAGTAGGTACTAGTAAAAATAATAAATTACATCATCGCCAGATATTTATGGACTCTGATTGACCAATACAATCCCCATGCAAAAGAGTTTATATATCAATAGCCAATATTTATTTTCTCTGGAAAAATGTTAGTTTATGAATGTATTTTTTTCTTTTTTTAAATCCTTAGTACTTTGATTTCAGTCTTAAATCTTAATGGTATTGCGTTCTTTGATTTTTACTGTGTGTTTTATGTTGTCTTAGTGTATCAATAAACGATTGAAAATATTTGAAATATGATATGTAATCTAAATGTTAATTCAAGAATTAGAATTTCTATTTGGAGACTATTTTTTAATTTTTTTTTTTTTTTTATGTTTCTGGTATGATGTAAGTTGTAAAAAGTTTTATTTCATTAAAACCAATACCTAAGTATGATGGTAGCTAAAGTTAATAGTATTATAGGTAGACAACCTTGGAAATTTTGACCCATGTACATTTTATTTGTCAGTTAGGTATATGTTTTTCATATTAATTTATGGCACAAAAGATTTCACTGTTTATGTTTTAATAAAACATATTCTACTTGCTCATCGTTTATCTATATTATTTCTTGTGTTATTTGTCTGGTGTATTTTTTTTTTTTAACGATTAACATATGGTGTATATATATATATATCTTTATCTTTATTTTATTTAGAATATTTTAGATTTTTTTATACATGTGCAGTGTGCCAATGTGCACCTAAACAATTATGTACATTATCAAGTTTGTATACATATATCATTATTCATTTATTGAGCATTCATTATTTTTTTCGTTTTGTTTGGTAAAAAATAACGTTGAACATAAATTATCATAATATTATACCTACCGAAGCATTTTTCCTATGCACTGTGTACATGGATCATACTAACATGAGCACAAATCGTGTCTGTAACGACTGTTAAAATAATTTGTTTTAAATTAATTTAGTTGGTTGCATCAAATTGTAATTATTTGTAATTACGTATTTTGTTTTATCAACTGCACTTTGATTTATTATAAGTCTTTAAATATAATATAATATCTGGGATTTATACACCATACCTAAGTACCTAGGTATATGATTTTTATAAAATGACAACTACCTGTATTACATATTATTGAAATGTAGTTCAGTGAACTTCATTAACAATTATATTTATTGTATACCTATATCTTATGTATACCTAGGTGATATATTTTATTGTTGTGCAATGTTTTGTATAATGTTAGTGTAAACTATACATTTATCTTATTTAATAATTAATTATATGTACCTACATATTTTATGACTTAAAATATATTTAATGCTTTAAACTATAAGGGAAGTATAACATTACGGTTATTTGTCGTTGAAATTGTATGTAGAAAATAAATTTAAATTAAAACTGTATTTTGATTTCCTAGTAAATATTTGGTTACATACCTGTATATTTGTTAGATTTATATTTTATTTTATTTTCAATAAACTTATACTAATAATTAGAGCTATAGAAAATATTTATTTATTAAATACTTATTTGACAATAGCTAAAATTACCTAATGCTGTTTAATGGTTGTAATACCGTGTCACTATATCTAAGTTTAACCTTAAACTCAATTATCATTCTCTATTAGTGCCAATTTTATGTAGGTATATATATAAATATAAAAAATTGCCATTGACACCTATTAAAAGCAAATTATATTTTATGCAAAATATATTATTTATCTTGAATCATCAAAGCACTCAGTCAATTGAATAGTAAATTATTCTGCCTTTAAGTTAAATAGATGCCTGCATTTTAACAAATAAAACAAAAATGTAATGTAATTTTTCTAATTTCTTATACTTGTCTTTTCTTAATATTCAATATTTTTAAATAGACTATATATTTTTCTTTCATGGAGTGTTTCTTCATTAAAGTCTACCTACTTCATTATTTTTTTCAATTAAAATAAATCATTTTTTAATAATTATTTTTTGACTACATTAAATTAATGCATTTCATTTATTTTCAAATAATGTTATTATTAATATGTATTACCTACCTGCATAATAAAAGGTAAATATTTTGGCATACCGACCTAATCAATGTAAAAAACCATGTTGAAAATATAATTAATACAATGAATTCCTAAATATAGATTTAAAAATACTAATTTAAATGAAAATGCAAAATTGTAAGTTTATTTATTTTTATTATTGATTATAAGGGTGGATACCTATAAATTTAACCCATCAAGACATAAATACATGAATTATTAGGTACCTATACCTAAATGTTTTTTTCATTATATTGTAGCAAATAAAAATGCCAGCAAATATAAATAACCTCTGCAATAGTATGTAATAGATCAATAGATGAAAACTTTTATAGAAAAACTAATTTACCGTTACTGTGTCCAATGGAATACAGTGAACCCATAATATGAGACATGCTCTAGAATCTAGATGACAATGTTCGTCTTTGTAGATAGTTACAAAAAATACAATCCTTTTCATAAGTTGTTAGATTAGCTGCGCATAAATTCTGTTTTGTTATACTTACAAGGGTTCAAGGTTGAACACTGCATAATTTATTGTCTTCTCAGTGAATTATGTTTGGAAATTCTTTATAATTTGTCTTCTTGGTTGTTTGATAGTTTATTGACTATTATAATATATACTCGCATACCTAGATACAATCATGTTTACCATCATGCATGTTATCTACCTAGATATTTAAAAAATTGGAAGTACCTTATGAATAATTAATAATTTGGTATCCAACAGCCTAGTCTAAAGCTGGATACACCCTTGATAATTTTTTTATTACTCACGTCGTGTTACTTTTTCATTCAGCAGTGCTTCACAAGGTAGTGGTGAAACTACGAACATAAACATAAATTTATTTTAACATATGTTACACTACTTTAAAATGCTTTATTGTATACATTTATAGATTTATGATACATATTAAATCTGGTTACAATAATACTTTATATGTAATCTATAATTATTACATATTTTATTCTTTTATTCAAATTTTTATTATTATTTTACTAATAGTGTTGTTATCCTCATACATTAAATTTAAGTACTGGAACATAATGATTTTTATTTTATATTTTAGCTGTGGTCAATGTCAACAGTATATTGAAATTCCGCGACGCATTTTACAGTGATGCCAAAAATGTGTTGGCCCAAAATGCTTGTTCTCGTGTTAGTCCAACAGAAGTGAGCACGTCGAGGAATAGAGTTCAAGAATGCCATCATTATTATACGCACAAGGTTTGTCTGATTTTTGACTTTAAAATAAAATAACTTTAATTTTATGTGTTTTTGTTATGTCTAGATTGAATCTGAAGGCAAACCAGTAACTAACCAAAGGAGTTCCGGTCGCTGTTGGATATTTGCGTGTTTAAATGTGATCAGAATTCCTTTTATCAAACAATTCAACTTGGAAGAATTTGAGTTCAGTCAGGCTTATGTATTTTTTTGGGACAAGGTATGATTTGGATACAATTTTTCACGGTTGTGTATTCTTCACAGGGTGGAATAGGTATGTGTATGACCTTGGCCTGATTCAAGGACCACATAACAATAGGTAGTCCCTTTTATAGACCTGTACCTCATTTGTGATTTGTATTGTACTCTTTTTGTCAATAGGACTGGTTTTTTTTTTAGGGATATAAGACTCATCCCAACTACAATAAAGGTTTCAACTACATAATAAACAGAATGTTTAGACTTTTCAAATAACAATTTTTCATAGCAGATGTCATGTAATATTTGAGAGAATTCCATATCTGTTTTATATATATATATATTTATTTCAACTAGTAATTTAGTAATGCAATATTGTATTTAGTTATAATACACCTTTTTATATTGTAGAACTAATAACCATAGTCATATAAGCCTACTAGGGCACTGAGAAAATCTCGGAGGCTCTTTCGACAGTACAGTTAAAAAAAAAATTTATTAACAATTTAAAAAATGTTGCTAAAAAAGAAAATAGCAACTCAAAATATTCATTAGCTTATTGCAAAAGGCAAAATAAAAATTTTAAATTAAATTATTGTCAAATGAAATAAAATCATTAATAATTTTATAAACATCTAGTTTTTATATCTTTACTTAATCATAGATCTTTATAAAAAAAAAAAAAAAAAAAAAAATACTAAACTTAATTTAAATATTTAGTATTGAGAGTTAATTTAAATATTATTAACTAGAATTCCCCCAGTTTTTGAGATTTTTAATCGAAGACTACCAAACCTCTGCTCAAAATTGTTGCTGTCGTACGATTTCTTATACATATGTATTATGTATATAGATATATAAAAAAAACATTTCCTATACTATGTCCTTCTTAAAAATTCAATTAGGCAATGCTTCTACTTTACATTAAAACCAGCCATCACATTTGGAAGCTGTCACTTTCCAGTTTATTTAAAATCTGTAAAGGATCAAAATAATTGAAATAAATGTATAACAGATACTATATTAATTTTTAGTGTGTTATGATGTTATGCTGAGTATAGTAATAAATAAAGAGTGGATCTTTAGGTTTTTACATATTTTTATTGATTTCATGCAACTTTACGAGGGAGAAAAATGTGGACGATTTATGTATCACAGAGTTCATAGAAAAAAATTAATTTTGCATATTAAAGCATATTTTGGACATTAGAGAATATTTCGCCTATTTTTCATATTTTAGAATATATTCTATTATACTCATAAAAATTTGTATATTTTGTTAATTTCTCAAAATGTGATTTTGTCAGGAATAATTTTTTCTAGGGAAAAAAATAATTTGATTAAAGAGTGATAAAAATTCAAAATCATTCAATTATCTACTTGTATGTAATCCAATTGGTTATGTTCCAAAAGAATGGTGCAAAGTTATCTATTATCTTTTACTAAACTATTATGTTTTTTTTTTTTAATTATTATATTTTATTATATTTATATAGCTATGTATCACCTGATTAACATATTTTGTAATGCAATAATTTACCTGTTACCAAAGGAATGGTGCAAATTATCTATTATTTAGTATTAAAATCTTATGTTTTTTTAATTATATTTTATTTGATTTATATAGCTATGTATCAACTGATTAACATTTTTATTTATTCAATAATTTACCTGTTACCAAGAGAATGGCGCTTAACAGTTATTTATTGTTTTTATTGAACTATATTAGAAAAAAATCATATTTGCATATTTACAAATTTAAAGAATATTTAGAGAATATTTTAAGGTTTTAAGAATCTAAAAATCCACTCTTCAGTAATAAATAATAATCAGTAAAAATAAATTTGAAAAGAGGAAATAAAATGATGCATCATAATATATAATGGCATATTGATTAAAGAATATTAGCTAACAATGTAATCAAATTATTATTTTTTTTTAAATCATATTGTGATGTAAATATTAATGACAAAAACAACTTAATAAATTCATATGAAATATGAAAATCTATTTCTATTTATATTAAATAAATCTATTAATACTGGATTTTATTTAAATTTCAGATTTTAACTGATATATAATTTTTAATGCATAAATCAGTGTACTTCCTCACAAGTACATTGATGTAATAACATTTTAAGAATGTTACTCTAAAAATATTTTTTTAAATTTATTCTGTGTTTTATTTATTTTAGATTGAAAGGAGTAATTATTTCTTAAACGCAATTGTCCAAACTGCCAAGCGAGGTGAAACAGTTGACGACAGAACTACTGCATGTTTACTCACTGTAAATATATTTATTTTTCTAATTAAAATTAAAAATCATTAAAACAATACTTTTTGTTAAATAAAGAAACCTATTGAAGATGGAGGTCAGTGGGACATGTTGGTTAACATCATCACCAAATATGGGTTGATGCCAAAGAAGAACTTCCCTGAGTCTTTCAGTTGTGAAACCAGTAATACTTTGAATGTTATACTGAATAGCAAAGTAATATATTTTAGTAAATCATGCAAAAATAATTGTAATTTAAACTTGATATTTACTTATTTAGCTTCGAGAATATGCTATCGTATTGCACAAACTGGTGGCTGATAATGCTACTGACAATGAAATTAAAACTAAAATTGAGGAACAAATGGAAATTATTTACCGAATCGTTGGTATTTGTATGGGTATACCTCCAGTTACATTTGAATGGCATTATTATGACAAATCCAAAGTGTTTAACACCGTTGGACCTATATCTCCATTGGAATTCTATGAAAATCATGTTAAACCAGTGTTCGATGTTACACAAAAGGTATTAATTTAATTTGTTTGATTCTAAATTAACTTATTTTTAAATAATTTTTTGAATATTATATACATAGGTGTGTTTAATTTCGGACCCAAGACCAGACAATCGGTATGGTAAATTATACACATTAGACATGTTAAACAACATGGCTGGTGGCCGTAAAGTTCTTTACAATAATCAACCTATTGAAGTATTAATAAAAGCAGCTCAAGAATCTATTGTAACTCGTGGGGAGCCTGTATGGTATGGTTGCCAAGTCAGCAAACGGTTTTCTGACAAACTTGGATTAGAAGACTTGAAAATGTAAGTTATTTTCAAAATTAACTTATTTATACCTGTATCTATTTAAAAATATATAAATGGTTTATTATTTTAGCCATGATTACCAGTTAGTGTTTGGAACTGATGTATCCATACCAATGACCAAAGCACAACGTATGTTATATGGTGAATCTGCGATGACACACGCTATGGTACTAACAGGAGTCAATGTAGAAGTAAGTAATTATTTTAATATTTTAAGAAAAAAACTTACTACAGTGAATTTTGTTAATTTAGAAAGGTGAAGCAAATAAATGGCGTGTTGAAAATTCTTGGGGTGAAGAACGTGGTGACAAGGGTTACTTAATGATGACCACTGAGTGGTTTAAGGAATATGTATTTGAAGTAGTTGTGGACAGAAGTTTGTTGTCCGAAGAAGTGTTGGCTGTGTTCCAACAAGAACCTCAAGTACTGCCCATCTGGGATCCAATGGGAACATTAGCTTAATATTATTGAATTATCATTTTTATTTTTTCATCTGCCTAAATATACAAATAAATATAAAATTATGTATTAATATATTTTTTTTATTTACACTGTATTTTATTATGTAATATTGTTTGAAAATGTTTTTCTATATTATAAAACATTTTTAAACTTCATAAAAATCCTGTTTACTATACATTGTGTTTTAAATATATGTGTGTTACACACATATTTTTACATTTTTACTCAAATATTGGTTGTTTAATAAAGTTTTTTTTTTTTACAAACTCCATAATAAAATGTACCCAATACAAATCGAGTAAATACTTATATTATTTCTAAATGCTCATATTTATGATTGATTTATTCAATTGAAGTAATAAAAACATTTTTACAGTTAATTTTATTACTAAATTTTAGTTAAAAGATTCACTGTACAATTTTTTTGTAAGTGAATTTAGTGATTTATATCAAACTGAATATACTTCATAAAATAAAATAACACCATTACAATGGATAAGATTTATATTTGTATTCTCAAAATCATAAATGATAAAGATACAGTATGTTCTTTTAGGACTAATTGTTTTATATAGGTATGTATATATATATAATAATTATAAACAAAATAATACTGTGATATATTTTGTACTGATTTGTATACATCTAAAACATTAAAAATAACGGATCATACAAAAATAATTATTCTTAAATATTTTGATACCATTTAATAATAACATAAAAAATGTAAAAAATGATTGAGGCACTTTTTAGGTAACTAATTAACACAAGTAGGCACAAATGAGTGTATAAGTAATAATATAAAATCAATAACCAATTATATAGGTCCTATAATTACAGAACCGGCAATTCAGGCTGTAGAAATGCAAATTATTTTAATTCAATAGACAAACTGAACAATACATAATTATGGACCAATTATTATTTGGCACATTTTATCAAGTCTAAAGTTTAATCGAAATTGACTCAAATATCTTAAATACTAATATACAAACATTTTTAACATTATGGCGGTGTTGGAAAAAAAACAGTCTATCATTCGTAGGTAATAATATGAATATGTCATTATTAATATAAATTATTATGTTGTGCAATGAGTGCATAATACACCAAAAAGAATGGAAGAAAGTTACAAAAAAAAATGTTTTTTGGCTCAGTAATATTTCATTGTGGTTTGTAAAATAATCTAATTTGGAGTCCACCAATATTAATTGGCAATAATAGAATATTGTGTTGTAAATAATTGTACTAGACTCAGTTAAGTGACTTTGACCTGAATGTTGTTTAAAAATGTATTGCAATTTAAGGGGCCATACCGTAAATAGTTTTAGAAATAAATTGAACCATGGTTCAAAATGGTATAATCTATGCTCGTCGTTAAGTGCAAATCATGTACCCAAAAATGATTGTAAAATTTGTCATACACAACAAATATTGGCACAAATAAATAAATATCATAAGGTAACAATTCTAAATTACAGTCATAAAGGATGTCGGAGTGAAAACAAAGAAACCGAGTAAATGCATCTAGGTACAAGGCGATGGTTGTACTTGGTATGATTATCTCAAAAAACATGAAAACAATATATGAGTGCATGATCTTATTGCTCTCATGTTTTTCGAAAGTCAGTGAAACACACATTTATTGGTTTTTTAAAAAATAAGAAGACACATATGTGTAATTCATACCAAGAACAAAAAAATCTATCAAATATTTAAGATTTTACAGAACACATATGACTAGTGATGGCTATCCTACACTCGAGGTGTATCTCCGTGGATACACCTTAAAATAGAGAAAGGGTGTATACTGAGACTAATGTCACAAATTGAATGATAAATATTATTTTGATATTACATTAATTTAACATCAAACAATTATAAAATGAAATTTAATAGCAGGTGCTCAGGGGAGAGGGGTTATAGGTAAACTAAAAATCGAGACACCCTTTTTTTGTATAGTAGCCGCCATTGCATACATCTGCTCGATACAGCTAAATCAAATCAGATCAAATAATTGGTTACATAAAAAACGATTTGAAGTTTATAGACATCAAAGAGTTTCAGTTTGTCACCCAAATACTTAAACTTGAACAGGTTTAAAAGATTTCTTTTCATTTCCAGCAAATATGGTATCGTACTCCGACACCTTCTTCACGTATTACCTACACTTAATCAATAAAAAAAAAAAAAAAAAAAAAAAAAACATTTTTAATCGTTAAATTCTTGTCAGTCCTACTCCTAAACACCGTTCGTGTTGGTTTTGACTCCTTGCAGGTTGGTTTTTGATTTGACCGTCGGCCTCGCGGCGGCGGCCACGGCGGTAGGAGACGCGGCGGTGGCGGACAGGAAGCTCGGGGGCGGCGGCGACGAGAACGACGCCGCGCCGTTGGTGCACCTGGTGCAACTCGCGGCCGACGCCGACTGCAGCAGATGTTCGGTCGTGACCGGGGCCGCGGCGGTGGCGACGACCGGGTTGTACACGGACAGCAGCGGCGGCGGCGGCTGCAGCATGGCGGTGGCGGCCTGCAGCGACAGCGGTGTGGGCACCGCGGCCGTGGCCACCGTCTGCGTGGCCTTGTTCTCGGTGGACAGTGCGTTGGTCTGCTTGAGCAGCGTCTGATCGTTGCACAGGGCCGATATGAGCGGCAGGTCCAGGTTGCGGCTCTTCTCGCGCAGCGACTCGATGTCCAGCACGGTCGCGGCCGCAGACACGGACGCCGGTGACGTGGCCGTGGCCGTCGACGTCGCGGCGTCCACGGCCGTCACAGCGCGCCGCGGACGGCCGACCGCCACCGGCTTCTGTAGCTCGGCGACGGGCGGCGGGGGCGGTGGCGGACGCCGGCGGTACAGCACTTTGGGCGGCACCGCGGGCGCGCCAACGGCCGCCTGCAGCAGGTCGCTGTGCGAATACGAGTACGGTCGGCTGGGCGGGTACTGCTGCAGCCGTTGCCGTAGCTCGTTGCTCACGTTGGTCGCGAAGTCGGCCGCTTTGGCCGCGGCCGCGGCTGCCGAGAGCAACATCCGGTGACTGGGCCCGTACTTGAGGTGCGGCGGCAACGGTGGCAGCGGCGGCGGTGGCGGCTGTTGCGCCGTCCGGTTCAGGGGGTGATGGTGGTGCAGTTGGTGGTGTGGTTGCTGTTGTTGTTGCTGCTGCTGCTGTTGCTGCTGCTGCTGCTGCTGCTGCTGCTGCTGCTGTTGTTGATGATGATGATGATGATGATGATAATGATGGTGCTGTTGTTGTTGTTGATACTGGCGGTGCTGCAGCGGCGGCGGTGGCGGCGACGACGCGGACGCTGCGGCGGCCACGTTCGGCGTGCTCAGGAACAGACGCGCGTCCGCGGTAAACTTGGGCGGCGGCTCGACGGCCACACGGCCAAAGTACTTTTTTACCATGCGGTCCCGAATCTCCTTGGCCTCGGCGTACTCCTGGCGGCTGACCGCAGGGTCCTGGAGCGGGTACACGACGAAGTCCACGTCGGACCGGAGCTGCTGCTTATACTGCTCCAGCTGCAGGTCAAAACGCTTGGGCCGGGGCGGCGGCGGTGGCGGGGGTGGTTGCCGGGCGTGCACGGCGGGCGGCGCGCCCGCGGACGGGTAGATATGGTGGTAGAACGCGGTGCCGCTCTTGTGCACGTCCAAGTAGTTGTTGCTGTTTACCACGCACTGGTGCGACCGATGGTGGTGCTGCTGCTGCTGTTGCAGCTGGTGCTCGCGCAGGGTTTGCGCCACCCTGGCGGCCGTGCCGTTGTATATCTTGACCACGTCGGACAGCACCTCGAACGAGCGGCGCAGGGCGGCAGTGGTGGCGGCGAAGCCCGGGGTGGGGCCGGTGCTGCAGTCGAAGTTGGCCAGCGACAGGTTGGACAGCGACGGGGCGCCGGTCATGAAGTTCATCGGCGGCGGCAGCGTCACGTAATCCGAGTCCGAGTCCAGCGTCGAGCTGGTGGTCGGCCGCGACGGGTAGAAGCCCTTGCGCGGCGTCTGCAGCGACTTGCGGCCCACGATCAAGTCGGACAGCTCGGCGGCGGACAGCCGGGCGCCGCGGCCGCTCTCGGACGGGTCGCTGCCGTCACCGCGGAAGCTGCCTGAGTTGCTGACCACGGACCCGCTGCGGCTGCGGCCGCCCGTGCCGCCGCCGCCGCCGCCATCGCCGCCCGCGTCCGTGAAACCGTCTAGCGCGCACCTGTTCCCGCAGCCGGACTCGCCGCACTTGGACGACGTCGACGACGACGACGGCTTCGGAACAGGGTCCGCGGACACGTCCGTGGCCGTCGAGCAGACCCCACCGCCGCCGCAACACGAACCCTCGCTGGTTACGGCGGCGGACAGGTCGTACAGCTCGTCGGTGCAGGCGTCGTCACCAAAGCCGCCGACGCCATCGCAGTCGTCCACGCCGCCGCCGCCGCCGGCGATCTGCCCGTCCACCGAGACGGCCGCATCGTCGTCCGCGCACGTGGACGACGCGGCCACCGTGTCGGGCGCCAGTGACGGGCAGTATGCCGAGTCGGCGTCCCGCGGTGCGGCCGTCGACTGCATTTCGGCGTCCGACGACGTCGCGACCGTCTCGCCGCCGCCGTTGCAGTCCACGCTGCTGCAGTTCTCGGTGGTGTACGACGCGGACGCCGTGCCCTTAGACGCGGTGCTGTAGCTGACACACGTGTACACGCCGCTGCTGGTATGAGCCGACTGGTTGCTGTTGTCCCCGTACGCCGTCCGGGTCCGTGGGTGCCGGTACATCAGGTACGCGTCGCTGCTGTCCTGCGCCGACTGCACCGAGTAGTCCAGCTCGGACGCGGCCGAGTTCTGCGCCGTGTGGCTGTAGCCCAGCTCCACGCTGGACGATATGCTGCCGTTCGTCACCTGCGGCACGCACACACACGCACAAAGGCATTAGACGACGTGGTATGGATAACAATCGGGTCGGACGACGTCCGGAAACGATCGATTGATTTTTTATAGCGTTATTTATTCATTTTTATTTTTTAAACGTTTATCATTCATTGATTAGGATTTTTATAGAAAAATGGTGCTATAATGACGGGTGTAAGTGTTTCACGGCATCCTGCATCGATATTCCCTCGAAGCGGTCACGTTGGATGTGTGAAGGTTAGGTCCGTTTTGTCAATCGAATACAAAATAAAATATTACCGTACAATAGGGTGACCAGTCGTCCCGTTAAAAACATTTTTGATCATCGTGTTCCGTTGTCCCGACAAACTTCGAACGGGACGTTTTTTGTCCCGTTTTTATAAGATGGTCCCGTTTTAATTCCGTTACTTCCATACAATTATTTAAATTGTATGAAAAAAAATATCGATGTACGAAACAAGTATCCTAAATATGCCCAAATTAAAAGCCCAGTTCCTTTTTTTAAGAGAAGCCGATTAAATAGGGAGAGTTCTGTGTACCGAGTATAAATCTATTTTCTCAATCGAATATGGTGGGATATCAGATATCAAACATCACCTACAAAAAAGGAAACATGTATTGGCCGTGTCTAGCAATTAATTCGAATAAATTAACATCATTATTGATCAATAAATTTGGGTTATTGGATGAGAGCTAACGTATTACGGCCGATGGAGGTATGTTTGCTTTTCATACTTGCAAGCATGTTCATTCGTTTCGATTTATGTATTGTACGTCCTCGCTCATAAAGAAAATGCATGATAAAAATTTTCTTGCGCCCAAAAAAAATGGTCACCCTACTGTACAACGCGTGTCAATCAATTTTATACTTGAAACCAGATATAAAGGCAAAGGGTTGATAGGCCCGCCATACAAACACTTCACTCTATTACCTATATCTGGCTCAAGCCTTACGTGTTTTCGAACCTTATTCACCTATAACGGTGACTCGTGGTATTGTAATGTATCACCTGTACATCACCGTAAGAATCCGTATTGATTCAAATGACGGGCAAGACTTGGAAATTAGACGGTGCTTTATAGCTACTATCCTACGTAGTGCATCCCCTCGAATATTCAAAAGTGTCGACATAGGATGTGGAAATGTGTTGTTGATTTTATTTCACATCTGGGCTTTAATATCATGTTTCTACACTCGATTATGCCTGATTTACAAAAACGGGTTTCTAATCGGGATCGAGAACATTTTATGAAACTGCGGGTTTTGAAACATGTAATTTAACCAACAAAACTAAATTAATCGGAAAAAAGTGTTTGCAAATTTTTTATCTACGTAGTTTTTTAATTTCCTCAAAGCATTTGAAGTAGTGGCAGTATATTTTGTAGACATCCCTTATCTTCTACACTATTAAAACAAGACTACGTGTGTTTATTTCTCTCAAATTATTGATTTGAAAAACAACAATTAGGCACAATATAAACATTTCTCCCAAAACATTATTCTCATTTTAAACATAATTGTTATTGCCATTGCCAAGTATGATAATATACAATTACACGCATAAAAAATAGTGAACATTCGTTTTGTTTTTACAAAAAAAAAAAAAATGTATTTTACCAGTATTTTCAATTCGTATGAAAAAAAATTCAAATTTGGCCAATATACTGGATTGAAAATGAAGCGAGCGTGTTTAATGGATCAGTCGAAATGTTAGGTATCAAAATATGCATTTTTGGCGAAAGATACTTATTTTGGAAACTCGAAACGTTTTGGAACGAATAGAAAAACCAATGACCAAATGATTAAAGTCAATGACTTAATTGCAAATCGCTTGAATATACGTACATAATAATGTGCAAAGCTACCTTTTCTTTGACAGTGGTGCAGGGCGTCTCCTGGTCGGCCGTCGAAACACTGGAATCTGTACAGCCACCGTTCTCGCATTTTTTCTCTTCGATGACTTCGGCGATGACATTGTCGGTCGATTTCAGCGATTTTGATTTTTTCTCGTTAGTCCATTTCAACCCCTCGAAAGCACTCTTGTCTGTAGGGGCACGCACGAGAAGAAAACGATTAACACACACACACACACACACACATTAAGCTTACAACGTAGACTTTTTGTTTTATTTTTTAGGTCGCTTCCGCGCTTCCTACCGAATCTGTCCGTCGCAGCAACACTTACCCGACGTGTTGTTCAACGATGCGTCCAAAAGCTTGGGGTACACCGTCACGCAAAACTTATGCGTCTCCCGGCAGAGCATCAACAGCCGTTTGCTCTTGTCGTCCGAATTCGTATAGTACACCAGTCGATCCGCGTTTGACGGCCTCAGTTCGAATTTCTTACGCTGCAATTTAGTAAAACAACGCAATTTATAGACACAACATCGGCGGACATTGTTTTACGCGTCATAACAGTGACGTAATGCACCACACACGACGATCGTGTGTATGTGTGACGTGCACTGGTATGCCACGGCACTTACGTCGAAACACAGCTTGACGATGTTGCTCCACAAGAACAGACAACTGAGCGCTTGCGACAAACTCTCCTGTGGAAGAATAATCGTGACGATTACATTCCGTACAATAAATATGATTTTTATTTATAAATTATGTACTCTATACATTCATTGATGATTTAAATAACAAAAAAAAAATAAAAATGTATCAATATAATTTGATGTTGTGGACGCTGTTTCAGATCACGGCGATAAATTTTCCGAAAAAAATCACTGTCGTTCATAATAAGTTTCGAAAGTGAAACGCAGGGCCGTATTCAGAGCAGGGCAAGAGGGCATGGGCCAGGGGCGCGATTCTAAGAGTTCTAAGAGGGGCGCAAATTTCAATACTACTTATGTAATATTTTTCATGTAATATTTGAAAAATATTTATTTATTTTAATGAATTACTATAGGAGAGCCTCGATCTATTTTTATTATATGAAAAATGTTTATGTTAAGGTGCGTGTTTCAACCGGTTTTCGTCCGCCGCCCGATGCGTTCTTAGGCTAGACAGAGTATTATATTTTATACGTATGATTATATATCGATATGCGAATCATATTCTCATAAAATAGATTGGGTATGTATGTATTTATAGCAAAACTATTAACTGCGTATTATTGTACGGTCTTTACGTACCCAAAATGTACGTTTCCTGTTATTCAGATATTGGACAAAATGTTATTTGAACTTCTATTAAACGGTGAACTACGTTTTTTATGTGAAATAAATACATTATTATAAATTATTATAGATTATTAGTTATTACTTGATATATTATATATATTTTTACATGTTTTATATATTTCAAATGATTATTTTAAACTACCGCAAATTTTTTATTTGGGGTGGGGGGCGCAAATGCAGTGATTCGCCAGGGGCGCCATCAAACCGCAATACGGCCCTGGTGAAACGTAAACATAATAAATGCTTTTATTGATACGACGAATACATTGAAAATAATAAAAACGGCCGAATCAAATCAAACCATCCAGGGGTGTCCGGATTGAAATGATAATGATACCTACCAATTTTGATATTAATTTCTCTTAAAACATATTATTTTCTAATTTCGTTTTCTATGTAGATAAACTCGAAATGACACTCCTATCATTAAGCGATCAAATCACTCAACGAATGGTAGGTCCAAGCCACTCGGGTCAAAAGGAACGTTTGCGCTAGCTTCTTCTCAAGTACTCAAATAAAATTATTTCATAGAGTTGTAATATTGAAAATTCTACAAGACATTTCAATACTCTAAATAATTCTGGGTTCATGCGGCTAATGCGTAAGTGTGATAAAATTAAAGCGTGAAATGTTCAGATATAAGTAAGTGTATGGACAGTCGATTGTCACGAGAATTTCTAGAAACACGTAAAAAAAAAATTGGCTGCGTTCTACGCAAAATCAAGATCTGCACCCATCCATGTCTGGAGCACAACGTCTATAACTACTGTTGGTCGAACTCACATGAAATAACTGCACGCCGTTAGTACAGATGGCCAGCCACACGCTGTTGTTGCATTTGGACTCCTCGTCTGTCTGTTTTGACTGAGTCTTTTTCAATCGCAACCGGTACAGATGTGATTTGTGCACCAAACTGGCCTCTTGGACGAACATAGTCTGCGCGCGAGTCTTGGATACTCCTTTGTGGCCTTTGTGCAAAGTGCACAATGTCTGTTTCACTTCGTGCTCATTATTTTCGTACACCTATTGACCATCGATAAAATACGTTCAGTAAATTAAAATAGTGTTGGTCGCGCAAGTAGAGAACTTTTACACGAGTCCAATGGAGAAATCTCTTAAGACCTTGAAACGAACTACCTAGTTAATTTGTTAAAAACTCAAAACGTACAAGTATGATCGAATTTTGTTTGAGGCATACATGAACAGTAGTCATTGAGTTTTTGAGTTGAATTGTATTAATAAAACTTAAAAAATAATTTGATAACATTTTGGGCAAGACCTATCTTTTTATTTTTATTTTTTTTTTAGTTTAACGTGAATTTTAATTCGAAAATTAATTTTACGTAAGTTTTAAGTTCAAATTTCATTTCGGAATTATATACAAGACAAATTGACACATATAATATCAGCAATATGTATGTCCTCTTCAGTTTAAACAAATTCAGTAAGTACTGTATACCGAACATCACATTTGATTCAAATATTGAACACACTAGGTTAAGTTAATTAAATCGTTGAAAAAAATGAACCTAAAAGTACATTTACTAATGAAACCAAACACGTTTTTAGTTTGGAAAAAATAACTATTTCATGAACTTAGCTTAATTTTATACTTAAAAACTAGTTCGTAAACTAGATTACATGTTTTAAATAAACTTTCCAAGGTCTAGAAAATGTATAATATAGTTTATTATTCAAAGTGTTTATTTTAAACCACATTGGTTATAAGTATATATGGTATAGATTACTGTTATGTACTTAATGAAATATTATTAGGATTAAAACTACTCTCTACAAAAAAAAAAAAAAAATAATAATAATAATAATAAAATCTAACAATTAAATCATATACTCTATCATAATAATTACTTATACCTTAAGTTTGGACAAGTATTATAAATTGAATTTTCTATTTTCCATCAATTATATTTAAATAGAAAACGTTGATTTGTAATAAAATACTTGGAAGACCCTTGCACTTTTAAAAGATGGTTTAAATTTTACCTTTAAAGGGAGGTACGTCTCGAGCAGCTCTGACGATATTTCTGTTTCGGCAGTGTGGTCACCGAGGTCCGCTTGTAAGCCGAGTGCCACCAGTGGCAATACGTTTTGCTCACCGTCATCCGTGTTACCGCCTCTGTCCGCGATGTTCTTGCGCAGCTGAAGATAATAATGTTGTCGAGTGATGTCATCTCTGTAAAATTCATTATTACTAATTATTTTACCAGTAAATCAATGTAATACTCGCGAGTATTTTATAATGCCGAAAGCAGGTAATCAAAAGACTTTTACGCTTTTTCAAAAGAAATTGTGAACGAAGTTAGCCCATCACAAATTTAATTCGTATAAAATTATAGAAATGAAGATTAGTAGCTCGGAGTTTATATTCCCATCGGACATAAAATCGTCCGATGGTTGCGGAATGTAAATTCTCGAATTTGTCAATTTTTGTAGGACCACCACTCAAATATAATGCGTGATAAAGAACCGAGTATATACATATTAAAAGTAGAAATGTATTTTATAATCCAACCACATTTGAAAGTTTCTCATGAAAATTCGCACCCAATCACAGTACGTACAGCGTACTCTAATATATTATTCACGGTGCGAATCGTATAGTTCTATATAATAATTAGTTTCACTCTAATCCACAAATATAAATCTAAGAACACTTTTGACTACATTCGATCGGTCTTAAGTGTTTAAGCACTTAAAACCTGTACTGTATGTAATACCACGTTCTATGATTTTTTTTTCAGTTAATGACACACGACCTAGCACTCGTTATCCTGTCGAAATCTTTGGCCTATAGAAGATTTTTTTCTAAAAGCCCGTTGCTCACCCATATGATGTTAGAAAGAATTTCATGCGCAGTGAAAACGAGCCTCAAGTATTTTTATAATTAATTTAACGCATAATTTACTGTCGATCACAAATTACGAGTATTAATACGTTATATGATACACACACACACATACACACACGCACACACACATTTATATTTAAATGTTCTTGCGCGTAACTAACTTGGTAGTAGGTATACATTCTACGAATGCATTAAACTACACGCATAAAATCTGTATGTATACTTTACGAATAATATGATTTTTTAGACTCGTTTGATATGTATTTAAATATTTTTACTCGACAACTTAAAAGAGTAATATAATATATATATATATATATAATGTAACACACACTCACACATGTATAATTCTGCTTAGCTATCATAAAAAAAAATCACGATCCTAAATCAAATTAAAAATATATAACATGTACGTTATAATTACCGTAGAGATTTAGTAGTGTCGACATAAAACTTGACGCGTAAATGCAACTGAAGCAGAGGTTGGCCGTTTTGATCGAGACCCTGAGGCGTAAAAAATAAAAAAAAACAAAAATTAAAATACTTTAACTTGAAATCAAAGCGTGTGTTAAAAATAAATAATGAACAAGGAAGACAAAGAAGGGATTAAACTCGTTTCCATTTGGCGTTGTATAATACTTTCTTGCAATCTCACGTGTATCTTTGGCTGGGAGGACCGTGGTAATCCAACACGACCTTGGACCGGGACAAAATATATACATATATACACATACGTATAATATGTACATGTTATTGTACGTATCAAAACAACATATCATTTTGACAACTTAAAAACCAATTATTGTGTATGCATGTATTTATGTCGTCCAGAATAAATTGAGACAGTTGCATAGTAAATTTCCACTCTCGTAGGTCGAATACTTGTACGTTATAATTATTTATACACCAACAAGCAGCCGAAGTGAAATAACAAATTAAAAAGAGAATCACACTTATAAGTTGTTTTTTTTTGCATTCTCGGGCCTTACATTCGTTTAGAATCCTACTTGAAAACGTTAAAAACGTTAAACAACTTAAAAACATTGAATCTTATTGCTTTTAGAGTTTACTTTTTCACTCTTACACGTTACATAATTAACTGTCTATAGAATTGATTTCGACAAATTTAAACAAAATAATAAAATGTTGATAATATTATATGAAACATGACTGTTTGTTACATTTATAAACCGGTGAATGGTAGGAAACGTGAAAAATTAGTAAACTATTTCAAAATGTTTACAAAAAAAAATACTCACGAATGTCGAGGACGATTTCCAACTTTTCGGTGAATACTTAGACAATTTACTGTCTGGGTCAGCGAAAAAATATTCGTCATCTGTAACAAAATACGTATTGTAATAATATTGCATTACTAATATTGTCATTAACTTCGATGACAGGCGTGTGCTTAAATTGTCTATACAACGCGCCTCGAGATTTATTATGCAAACCATACGAAGAAGTATCATATTGTATTGTACATTCTTATAATCAGTGCCGGATTTAACCATTGTGCCGCCTTAAGCACACAATAAATTGCCACCTTTTAATATAAATACTTTTCTAGTCTAAAAAATGTTATTAAATCGTACAATTATTGTTTTTTTCTTTATTACTTAAAATTTTAATGATGAAAAATAAAAATATATAGCTGTTATAAAAATAAAAAATGCATACATATACATTCATATAAAAAATTTAATTATAAAAAATATGATATAAAATATAATGATAAAAAACATGGTAGTAATAAATACTTAAATAGTTAATTATTGTATTCAAAATTAAATGGTTAATGTCTAGTACTCATTTCTACGCGACTTTTGAGTCGCAAAATCATCTATTATGGCATCGAAGTCCATTTTGTTGTAATAATACCACAGAACATGCCACAGTATAAGCTCTCGTTCTCTATTGCGGAGTCGGTAAATTGCGTCCCTATAAGTACGGCCATGGTCATATACTATGTGAATTGCGGCCCGCGTACGTTTAAAACATACGTAAATTGCGACCCTTGTACTTTTAAATCATACGTAAATTGCGGCCCGAGTATTTTTAAAACATACGTAAATTGCGTCTCGGGAACTTACGAAAAAAATTAACTTTGCTTCTTTTCAGTCTCCTATTGACACAACCAGACACAGAACAAGAAACCACGTTAAATTACTTGAATTGCACTTTATAATTTATAGTTTATAAATTATAATTGAAAAATTGTGTTTCAATCCGAATCCATATAAAAAGATAACTGATATATAAAACAACATTTTTATATTATATCTTTGGTTTCAGTCACAGAAAAATTATATTTCATGGAATAATATAAAATGTCATGGATTAATCAATCATATTTTGCCCTGTTCGCATATAGATTCTAGACTTCAATTTTATTCGTTGAGTCGGCTATCTAGTTGTTTTATATATCTATAGTTGCTCTACAGTTTACAGTATTTTTTTTCAATCTAATAAAAATGGACGTTGTGAAAAGTGAAAGGAATAAAACGTTGAAAATAGTTGATGGTTTCAAATTTCGTTTTCATAAATTTCTAAACAATGATATTCAACGTTGGTGTTGCACAGTTAAAACGTGTAAGTATTTTTTGAAATTTGATGATAATAATATTTGTATAGTTTTAAGTCTGTTATAGTTATAATCCTAAGTCTGAAAAATGGGAAGGAAAATATTGGTTTTGTGGAAAAAAGGCTTAGACGTAATTTACATATTAATAAGAAATAGTTAGATAGGCATATGTACAAAAATATACCCGGGCCGCAATTTACGTATATATAAAATATACACGGGCCGTAATTTACGTATGTATAAAATATACCTGGGCCGCAATTTGCGTATGTATAAAATATACCCGGGCCGCAATTTACATAAAAAATTTGAAATGGGACCCAATTTACAGAGACCCCTCTATTGCATTGACTAATTACTGGGTTTTTTTTTGTGATTAGGTACAGAGATAAACACACAATTGTCAACCCATGTTATATAAATAACTTATTTTAAAGTTTTTAAAGTTTACTAAAATAGTAAAAATTTAATATTAAAAATTATTTGCCACCCTTGAGAAATTGTCGCCCTAAACACTAGCTATAGTGTTTACTGGTAAATACGGCACTGCTTATAATATTATTTTAATATATTCAAAGAGCGTATATATCTATTTAATATAATGATTTATAAGTTATACTTCATCGTGTAATCTATACCAACACGCGCATAATTTAATTCGTTTTTGAAATTCAACTATTGTTTTTTTAATTAAATGTATTTTAAATACGTAAATGCAATGTGTTTAGTATTTACCTATGTATGCATGACGTATACATTCTTCGTACTGACACATGAATTATTTTTTTTGGTTATATGTATATATTATATACAAACTAAAATTTACTGTAAAAATTGTGTTACTATAAGCTAGTATTATAGTGTCAATACTGTCATAGACAAGTTAATAGTGCCTTATTAAAGTTGATATTGAATTACAGAAAAAAATCTTGATTAACATTAAATGAGGGTGATTGAACACTCAAAATACCTTCCAGCGTACATCCTTAGCAGAAACACCAACAATTATTAAATTAATAGAATTTATATGAATATAGTAAGTTAAAGATAAATGATTATTTGTCTGTAATATTCGTGTACGGAATATAAGAGGTATGCTAGCACACAACAACTATAAATATAAAATAATGTTTATCATCTCATTCTCATCAATTAAACTATATCTCACAGATATTCAAACGGCAGCACGAGCTATACGTGGCGGACGGTATAACATTTGTCTTATTTGGAACATATAAATCATTAGCTACTACCTGCCGGATTTGTATTAAAATTTAAATGGTCGTATGTTTATGAAATCATTCGCATCATAAATTTATACGTACGTATAAATATATACCATTAAGACCGGTATCATAAAATGTGATCCCATAGTCTACATACGCGGTCGCGGTATATCATTAGATTCATTAAACACTCGTTATAGGTGTAAGAAGAGAGATGGTAGATACTATACTATATAACATACATGTATACGCATGCATTTACGTATAAATGTATTATGTATATTATATTACATTAAATATGTAATCCCGCCATCGCTACGATATAGTATATAGTTATAGCCTTAAGTTGACTCACCTAGAATAAATGCTAGTGCGAACAGTTCGATGTCCTGCATTCCTTGAGAAGTCATGTAAGTCGTCAGCTGCGAGAAGACTTCTTTCACCCGAGATTTACCCTGCAATCATAAATACATAATTTTAACATCGTAATATACTATGATATATTATATATACCTATATATATATATATATACCAGGGCTTGGTTATTGTATCACGAAGAAGTTAAAAAAAAATGTCATGTAAGATTTTGAAGAGTTTATAAAATGTTCGATTTGAGTTTATATTTTCCTTTGTCTCTTTCTCTTTATCTCTTCCTCTCTCTCATACTCTTTCTCTTTCTCATTTTCTATCTATCTTTATTTTTACATTCAACATTGACTCCATAGATAATTCAAGCTACCCAAAATGAATAAAATAGTTCTCGACCGAAACCATTCGGCAATGTTAAACATCATATATTTATTATTTAGGTCGGTCGTATATTTATTTATATTACACACATTTATGCGTTTGGACAGAATCGATAAATAAATATATATATATATATATATACATATATAGATATTCCATCGCGGATATGCCGAATTCCATGCCGGTTTCCAATGGTCCAGTTATAACACGTCTACCACAACAACAACACATTGTTAAATACGCAGTAAACGTATATTTATGATATGAAGGCATTACGGTATGTGGAATGGCGGCCTCATAACTCGTGTGAAAAAAAATATATATGTATATATTACATGTATATGAACACTACAACCACAGCCACAACCATAGTTGAAATTCGCGCGGACATAATATTTTCCTGGTAAACAATGTACAGAAAAAAACGTTCTCTCTTTTTTCTTTATTTTACTTCTCTTTCTCTCTTTCTTTCGTTCGTCCTATAGTCTCTCGTTTTTCGTATATTATTTCTTCTTCATTTTCTTTGCCGTCGCTGTTTTACACTCACCTCGACAATGAAATACAATAATTGGCCAGTGAGCAGGTGGACGGCAGCGAACCGGTTTTGTTGGCTGGCAGGCGTTGAAACAGACAGTAGAGGGCCGCTCACTGTGCTGGCGCTCCGCATGCTAGCTCGCCCGACGCCTACATTTCGCGCGCCCACATAATATCTGCAACTGATTAACATGCATACATTATTATATGAGCGTAATCGACACGCTGCAACTTTGGCATATGAAAATGAATGTATGTTTTCGATCATATAGTCTATAAAGCCCAAAGTGTTATTGTACCTCCACCCACCTACTTACTACTACTATACTGTATAATATACACACACACACTTATAGTATAGAGTGGAACGTCTATTTTACAAATTTAATGAATCTCCCAAAATTCGTAAAATATGAAATTTTGTTTTTTCATTTATATGCCTACCCATTTTTATAGTGTACAGAATTCATGCAAACAATACATAATATGTCATATACTAAAATGAAATTGTATAGTTATACAGTAATAAGTAAAATAAGACAAAATAAATAAAACATTTATAATGTGTAGGTATACCATACCTATATTTACCTTTCAAAATTGTTTTTATTCTTTTTTGTTTTATTTTCTATTCTTTCAAACTAACCAACGTTGACGCTAGTCGGCGTCAATAATAAGATTGCTTTTTTTACTGGTTTGTTTTTCTATCTCTAGATACTCGATACCAATAGTCTTAGGTAATACGATCAAAAAGAGTATGGTATAGGCACATAAACGTATGTATATATGTATATATTGATTTATTGTGATTTTATGTTCAAATATTTCAACAGTGAACTTTTGTACTCTATAAAAATGTTAGTTAAAATTTTATTTCACGAGTCCAAGAAGTGGGGACGTCGTAAGTCGACCAAAATATTTGTGTGTGAGTACATCAAGTTTTTTCTGTGACAGGGAGAGGGGACGTATTTGATGTACCCTTATGAAATATGGCAGTATGTTCACTGCTACGTTATAACGAACTCGTGTTTGAAAACGTTGGAGAACGATACACAAACACCTCAGACGTAACGTCGGAGCTGAATATTTCAACATGATGAATTCTAGTTTATTAATTATATAGTTCACTTGATAATAGAATAAATTACATAGTTTTGGTTGGTTCAAGGTCGGAGATGTACCTACCAGAAAAATAAGACCAAACCGAATGCACATTTTCGTCGAGAGGCCACTAATGTATTTTTATAACGAACGTCAGACCCTCAACAACCTCGTCTCTATACTTATATATTGTATACACACGCATACCAGATATCCGTGTACAAACATGCCGAAAACAGACAACATCCAAAGAATTACGAATTCTCCCATTTAAAAAAAAAAAAATAATAATAAGAAAAAGAAAGAAAAGAATAACCGTCATTTACTTGTTACGTATGTACATCTACCTACTAAAACTGGTCGTCGACAGATTTCCAAAATATTTCACAACACAACAAACGGCGGTATATTCAGCGTTTAGAAACACGCGTCTATCGGCACCACCATAGTCATAGTGTTATAGTCTGTATAATTATAAAAACTTAATGCACATTACACTAATGCAAGCATACACTAGTACACACGTTGTTATTAATTTATTACAGGTTTTAACTCTGTTAGGAATCTTGGGGTTTAACTGCTGTCTGAGTATTTGGTGGTTTACGTGTAGCACACGAAGGCAATCTTCGCTAATCACGAGAATATTATTAACACGAATTCGAACCTTGCTAAACGATGCTAATATTCTTGGATGAATGACCGCTTGGAATTTTGAATATGCTATGGTTTTCCTCTCCCCGAAACATGCAGTATACAGTGCTCACTGCTCAGTGAGGTATGTTCGGCCGCATATGTTAATTACCGTTCTCTAAAATAATGTATTACTCGTTATTACTCTGACTCGCATTGCTTTTGAAATTCCATAGCCAACTCTTAATGCGCATAAATTGTTTTTAAATATAACTCTAAAGACGTATCGTCGCGCGAAAAGTAAAAACCGCTAAAGTACACATACATTTATAGGTGCCTAAATAAGACATTTTTTAGCGAACACAATTGTTATTTAAATTATTATTGAATGACATAATATATAAGCAAACTGCAAGCACATATTGACAATGTGAAATTTCTGAATTATTATCATACTAACTTGTATACAGTACAAATACATATATTACTTGGCAGAGTTAACTTCAAGTGCCATGTATTATTAATAAGATAATGTTTTTCTCAGTTTGTCTTTATTATCTTTGTGCTAAAACATTTTTTTATCTAGGAGCATAGTTCTAGTTATTTAAAAGTCAAACTGTACAAAACTTTACAGTTTTGATATTATACAATATACATTATATATAAACGTGCTATAGACAAATTTCAAATAAAAATTCGAAATTTTGTTCAAGATTATTACGAATATATACGTGTATATGTATATGTTTATTAGGTATACACGAACGAAAGTTTGTCTAATATTTTAATATAATTGAAGTCTAATAAGCAATTGAATAAAAATGAAAGTAAACACATATCTGTGCGTAAATAGTACCAATGTGTAAAAAAAAAAAAAAAAAATATATATATATATATATATATATATATATATATATATATATATACAAATGCGTACAATGTAATATACATACTATAAATGCACATATATAATAATTAACTTGAAAAAAATAACTAATACGAGTTCCTAACTTTGGCCAATTTACGCCAATCATTGTTATGTGATCGACTACCAACTATATTAGTTCTACTAATATTAATATTACTAAAATTTCTTCTACATACTACAATTAGTTATTAATATTAAGTACTATTAACATTTCAGAACAATTACGTGGTATCCGTAATACGCCTCTTCGTAATTTCCGTTATTCAAATACCATAAATATTTTCTAACCAATCAAACATTGTAAAAATTTTCATCTCGAATACTTTTCTGGTATATACTCAGCCAATATATAACAATGACAACAACATTCTCACCTAAAACCACCTTGCAGAGTCACGGGATCGTCAATAAAACAACGAAGTTATTGTTGAACGAGCGTATACTTACCTCGATAATAGTTGCATAGTACATAGTAACTTATACATTTAATTCACTCATATCGAGCTGAGTTCTAGAAAGGAATGAGTTATTATTCTATTTAACTATTTATTATAAAGTACAACAACATGCAACAAAAGAGTTGGAATAACTCAAGAGAGTAAGGGTGAGCAATATCTCTAATTCAATTACACATTTTAATTATTAATTTTATAAACTTTTCAACTGTGTGGTTTATGGCTAGTACACTAGTACATTAATTGCATTATAATTATATTACAGACTTCAAAAGTTTATGCTTATTAATAATTTTTTCTATGAAATCTAGCAGGTATGTGTATATATGGTAATAAGCCACTTTTATGTAAAACAAATGATTACAAAATATGTACAGTGATGCACATTATTTATATGTAAACATCAACACGCGAAAAAAGTATCAAAATAGAATTACCTCCTAAATCTAGCTCTATATATCATGATTTATGTATATGTATGCAAATGTGTGTGTGTGTGTGTGTGTGTGTGTGTGTGTTGTGAGTGTGTGTAATTTTTTAAATAAATGAAATGTGTGCTTATAAATTATTTAATTTACAATAAAATATCCCATAAGAATTATCTGTATAAAAAATTATTGTATTTATACGAGTATGTATGGGAGTTTGCCCCATAGGACCCATTCGAAAGGTATGTATACGTAAACCATTGTTCAAATATATATATATTTAATATTTATGCATATCGAATATCGACGCTCGATATTATACTGGTGCCACTCCAACACGCTCGTAAATATTTTATACTTATTTTATGTACCTATGTAGTATGTATAATATATATGCATGTATATGTCATGATGTAGTATGTGTTTAATGTATATCAATGTGTATATCATACACACGAGCGCGTTCAGGAAGAATTCCGTTATTCTAAAACTTATTTTTTTATCCGCTGTGGCGATGATGCAATACACCATTCGACTCAGGAGCGTAATTATGGGGGGGCTTCAGCTCCCTCCCTCCAAAATCCAGGAATTGTTTATGAAGTCTGCTCATTATGTCCTATCACACGTAAATCGTAAATGTTCAATATAATTTTATAAAGAATTATTATTTATTAGTAACAACGAACAAGTTATTCATGTAATGTGTCTGACGATTTTGATCGTAACGATTATACCTTTGAGTTCGGTTTAATAGGCTGAATTGGGGAATTTGAGTTGGAGAAAATACCACAGCCCCCCCCCCAAAAAAAAAAAAAAACTTTAAATACGCCCCTGCCATACGTATATATTATATACTCATACGGTTAAAACGAAAAAATGCAACTGGATGTATACATATTATCATATATAACTACGAAACACACACACACACACACACACACACACACACACACACACACACACACACACACACACATCATCCATGCATCGACCACTGACCGACAACAATAAATTATCATTAAGTATTCCGCCCATGTCATCTTTACACAAATATAGCCTAACATAACTATGTAAAAGTATACGCGATGCGACTTCTATTTTTTATAGCTGACCATTCGCGCCGTTGCCACCCAACATACACAAGCAACCTATCGGCTAGTATATATATATAATATATATACATATATAATACTCGTATAATATAATATAGTAAACAATAATAATCAACCCGCCGTCGATTGGATTTATTAATAACCCATTGTCATGACTTTTTTTCTTTTTATTGTGTCCAGGAAGTGTCTGAATACTAATCACGCGGAGTTAACATACTTCGGGAGAAAGTAAAACACCAACATTTCACAAATTCCATCGTTTAACTAATACACACACGCGCGCGCCCGCACACACACACACACACACACACACACACACACACACACACACACACACACACACACACACACACACACACACACACATATTTGTATGTATTTACGTCTATAATCGGAGATTAATATATTATCCTATTGCATATACATGC
The DNA here is from genome assembly GCA_027580255.1 of Therioaphis trifolii. Classification (NCBI taxonomy): domain Eukaryota; kingdom Metazoa; phylum Arthropoda; class Insecta; order Hemiptera; family Aphididae; genus Therioaphis; species Therioaphis trifolii. The sequence goes on from CM050409.1 coordinate 19,027,548, forward strand.
GATGATTTCTCATGCCGGTTTAATACATTCGTATAATAATATACATTGTGACACTCAAGAAACGACTTATAAAACGTTTATTTTTTATTTATTTAGTATATTTTCAATGTTTTAACGCAGGTACTCATAGAACCGTAATTTGACGCGAGACAACGTTCAGATTTGTAGTAGTGGTACGTGTGTCTTATTTATATATTATAATATTTGATCCTTCGGGATTTTTACAATTTTCGTATATATCGTGTTACCTGATCGATTTTCGTTAAAAATGATTAAAGGTACCAATACTTTTTCAACCACCAGTACGTATAACGATATGTATAATATTACAGGAAAATGTGTGTATGAGTATGTTTGAGTGTATGTGTGCTTAGGGTTTTTATTTTTAGGACCCGTATAAATGGAACTCAGAATGAGAATCCATAAAATTTACATTGCGACAGCATAAATGTAATTATTTTATCAGCAATGTTTAGACTATTACGAGTAGCAGCATAAATTATATCTATCACTATACTTGTATAATAATGTTTTGATTTATTGAAAATTTCCGTTTCTTTTTTCCGAATGACGAGTGTCATATTTTTGTAAAAATATAAATTATATAAGAGTTCATTTTTGTTGAAATAAATAGAAATGATTACATTTCAAATATATAATTTACTCTGAGTGATAAAATATATAATAATAAACAATAGAGGTATTAATTTTTATTCATTTTTTATTTAAATTATTATACATACTATACTCAATAACGAACTAAAATCTAGTTGAACCTACGTTATTAAAATTTTAGTCTTTAGACCATTTACGTGATTTCTATATTCACATCAATCAACACATTTCTCCGACTTTCTAATAAAATACTCGGTATGTTATTTACAATTGGGAAACTTATAATCCACACATTAAATGTCAGTACGACATTGAAACAAACATCAAATTATAAATTAATTTAAGTAAATATTTACTGATGGATAAAATATGTGATCCTACTAATTATAGTAAGATATTATGTATTAATATTAAAATATAAAATATGTATTTAGACGAATCGCAAAGACTCTAATGCATAATATAGAAACGCCTTTTGATTCCTTTTATAGTTGAAAACTATCATAATTCTGGAGGAAAATTAACTTTTAATAATACTATGGAGTTGGAGTTTTACGAGTTGGAGTTTTACGTTGGAGTTTTACGAGTTGTTAGTTTATAATATTTACGTGATGAGTTAAACCATAATTATATGCAATTTATAAGACCTTTAATGTACTTTATAGTTGAGTATCACACATTGGTTTGTTAATGAACTTCTAGAAACATACACGCGCAAGCCCACACATAATATAACACGTATCCAAACATTATTTGACTAAATACATATACAGTTAAAACAAATTGATTTCAGCAGATTTAAAAATACTTATGATATTTCTTTGAATATACCGACTCGGTTATTTCTTAAAAATAACGTCAAACATGGGAAACTATTCCGAGAATACGTAATAAAGAATTTGTGCACTGGACATCGGCACTTTTTTCAAAGTTTTTCACATTGTTGTGAAAAAAAAATCTTAAACGTTTTCAACTGTTTATAATTATCCATTTGGTATACATATATATTATATTTCCCACAATGTTGTTTGCACGTTAGCACATTCTTGAACTTTTATATCGAATATAGATCACAAAAATATTTTTTGAGGTACGTCATGAAGTCAAGTATAATATTTATACCAATGCGATTAATTTATACTGTATGCATGTATATTATGTGTATGTGTATGTATTCTCATAACATGATATAATACTATAATAGATATTAAAATATTTAAAACAAGTAGTTTCTCTTCATATTTCATATTGATATAATTAAGTTTCTTGATAAGATTCACTTATTATACGTGTGCACTGTGTAGCTATAAATTGTAATTTTATATGACTACATGTTACCACTGAGGACAATAAATATAACATACATTTATATATAAAACAAATAAAGTAATAATCAAAGAATATTGGTACAATGAATCACCATTAAGTGTTTTGCGATCAATGCACCTATATTAAACATCATTCCTCACATATTAAGATACGTGATACGTGTACTCAAACACAACTACATCACACACGGGTCTTCCACTTGGCCAAGGTTCCGCTGCCTTAACGGATATTTCCAACTAATGTGTACCTATTTATTATTACTTTCTCGAATCCACGGTGTCACACAAAGCATTCTGATTTAACCCATTTTGGGGATTCATGTGCTTTAAACATTGATATTTTGCAATAAATAAAAAATAAAAATGACTAATAAGGAACCATAATTAGTTATTTCTTTTTACAAATTACTGATAAATAATTAATAAATCTCTAACTATATCATACTGTCAATATTATATAAACAAGTATACTCTACAACATATTCATTATAAACAGTCGACGCAAATCGAATCTTTTTAAAACATTTTCAGTTCTCCAATATCCACGACAGTATTCCATAAAATCTATATACTGCTATTATATAAGAGGATAATGAATATTCACTTATTCAACCCGATATTTTAAATAAATCTAAAAAATATTGCAAGAACCAAAACTCACTGCAAGCGATAGAATGAACAATGTAATCAATCGCATACATTTAAAAATTTTTCATTTTAAGAATTTCCTTATTGTTTTACCTTCAACAATGAATTAATAATTAATAATGTGTATATAATGCTTAAATAATGATTGATACGTTATAATCGGGAAAAATGTATGTGTGTTGTGAATATCTAATGGTCTTCTGACTAATAATTATAACTTATAACTTATTATGAATCGTACGAAAAATGCATAAAACATTTTTTTATTCTAGTATATATAACCATATTTATCATGACATTCCGAGCTGACTTATTCGAGTATCATAGACATTTGGTCAACGCGCCTCAGTTGGTTCGCCACCCCTGGCCTACACTTACACATTTATATGTACACTCAACAAACAGTATATATATTAGACATTATACATATTATAATACCCATACTCGTTGAAACGTATAGGTACGCGCATCATGCATATATTGTAATGAAAATAATATACACCGAGCGTGCGCGCGGATGCGGCTGCTGTTGAATAAAAATTATTCTTTTTCAAGTATGTGCGTACGTAATATACGTCGACGTCGTCCGACGTGAACGTATACTTACATATTTTCCGTACCGGGCCGAACCGGTTCTCTGCGCGCGCGCGGTTAAAATGTGATTCAACGATTTCGTATAGGTACACACATTTATATATGTATATACGCGATCATTCTCCGATTTATTTACCCCGTGTGGAATGTTATTGTGCGTGCGTGTGTGTGTATGTGTGTGTCATTAATAATTGGCGCGACTTTTCATCAAACGCACGCACCTATGACATGTATAATAAAAACGGTCATAGACTGTAATATTTTCGTTGGAAATGTAAAAACACATCGGTTCTGACCCTCGTCATTCTTATAAAACACGCAAACCACCGTCTTTAGGTGTATCTGTAGATTCCAAAAACCAATAAAAATAAATAAATCTAAAAATCTCTGTGGGGTGTGTGTTATCGCGCGTAATCGTTCCTCCGTGCGTGTGGACACCAGTTGTCCCGAGAAAGATGCGCGTTAAAAAAACAAAAAAATGTACAGGTAGGTATATATTATTATTTTATATTATGTTTTTATCGGATCAACGACGATTGCGTTGTTTGATCAGAATACATACGTTTATTATATACGTGTGCGCCTGTATACGTATATACATATATATAGGACCGGGTGGGGCTGGCATGGGGGAGGGGTGTCGGCAGTGACGGCCCGGGCGTGAGGGTGTAGAGGGGGAGTGGGGTCACGAGCCGACGACATTCCAACGAGGCTTTGGAGGGAGCGATCTGGCCCTGGAATGCGGTCGACCTTTTTCCCGCCCGTCTATACACACAAACAGACGCACGCACGCACACATACACATATACACACACAAATGCACATACACACTCACACACGTCCATGCGTGCTCACACACACACACACACACACACACACACACACACACATATACAAAACCACACATACTCACACTCATACTGGAGTCCCAGAGACCAGGTGCGTGACCAGATGCCGACTATACATAATATAATATCTATACACACACATGAACACGCGTTTACTTATATAGGAACGCGTAAACACACACACACACACACACACACACACACACACACACACACACACACACATATGCGTGTGTATGTAGGTACATAAACCGCGCGATGATATATATGCGAACGATATGTGTGCGTGCGTGCGTGTGTGTGTGTGTGTGCGCGCGTGTGTGTATATTCAATGTGAAAATTTTTTTAAAATCTCCTCGAGGAAAAAATTCACTGCATCGCATAGTGATGATGTAAATATAAATCGATTTGGAGGGTGTGCGTGTTCATATGTATGTGTATACTGTAAATACACACACACACACACACACACTTATGGATGTACTACTTGAGATACATAGTTATTAAATATGTTATACAATTTTATTATATAAAAGTTTATTAGTATATTCCTACAGAAAAATACATTGGTATGTATGGCATTATGGCATTTATTATAGTTATTAATATTTAATATTGATTTACTCATACTTTTCTACAGCCAGTAATAGATTTTACTTCCCGTTATTTCTTATAGATCATCCAATGTAGATAAATATAGTATATACCCGATTTCAAATATTTTTTACAAATAAAATTATAATGAGAGTCTGATTTTTAGAATTTTGAGAAGAGGAATGACTAATAAGAATGACCAATATTTGGTATGTTTAATATTGATGACTATTTTGTATTTTTCTTTTTCTTACTTTCATGCAAAAAATAAAAACATAATAATTCAATGAAGTGTATATTACTATATGGTTTATTAGAGAAAAATTTGAATGCATTTTAAAAATGTTCAATAAATAATAAACTTTAACTTTATTTTGGTGATTTATATATATATATATATATATATATATATATATATATATATATATATATATATATATATATATATATATATATATATATATATATATATATAGATGTATTTATTACATGTCATTTGTGATGAATACATATATTATCTAAAAATTCCATAGCTTAACGAATCATTTATTTTTTGATATATATTTTAACGACTATAGTCTAGACACTTTCCGTATTTTGCACTGTGTTTTGATACATTTAATTAAATGAGAATACAGATCATTTTAATACGTATTATACGACAAAATATTTTAAGTAAATCCCAATTATGTTGATTTTTACAGAAGTTATGTTCGTTTAAAACGTTGTGTATATAATAACATTCAACCTCAGGCGATTCTGTGGCAGATATATTTTTTTCAGGTTTATCGTTACGTACCAGAATAATAATATCGTAATTCATATCGTTTCGTGTGTCGAATTCTACAGGCGTTTAGACGTTAAGTGTGAAATAAACAATTTTTTTCATTACTTCGACAACGAAGTTTCACGACGTTTCCTAGTGTGCACCCATAACAAGCGAATGAGTAAACAAAAACAAAAAAAAAATAAAATAAAAACCAATGTACACATTAAGTATACGGTTCTGGCTCGGGTTCTGGGTATATTATATAATTTTTTGTCGAATTCGCTAACGAATACAACGGTTTTGCATCTCTTACACGTTACACATAATAATATGTAGTATAGGAATACCTACATATATAATTATTTTACTGTTTTATACACGGTCAACCTTGAAAAATCAATTTTGTTCAATGGGGGAACCCATTAACAATATTGTATCATTTAATGTAACCGAGAAATCACAAATTATATCAATAAGATGCTAATTGAAATAGCTGAAGGGCTCGGAGTAATGCTATTGTCCACGTGTGTTTTCCTACTATTATGATGTATAGAAACCCACAAATCATACGAGTACAGCACGTGGCTAATTAGCTATTCTGGAAGAGCAAAAGCGGATTAATGAGACTACTGTACTACGCAACAACATACAGTGTTGTTTTCATTTTTTTTTTTCCATTCATAGGTATATATTATATTATGTACACCTGTATCGTTGGATATATATATATATATATACACGCTACATGTTATATCCATCTTAAGTGTATAAAACACATGTTGTCTGTGTATAGCAACTGATAATAACTAAACTATAGAGACCATAGAATATAGACCTGTCACTGCTACGCCCGTCAAGTTTTACACTACCGATGACTATTTACATTTGTTCTTTTAAGAACAATAATTAAACAGAGCTAAGAGATTACTGTAAAATCAAAATAATGCAACGAACTGCAATTGTAATTATCATACTTGCTTAACATACTATTGGGCTCAAAATGATTGTTATGATAATTAATCGTACGTTCTTTATACCTTATGTTACAATATTCAGTTTTATGCAGGTAATCAATATAATACTTCAAAAATAGAATCATTGGACTTAACGTAACATGTAATTATTTTTATTTATATAATAAATTACTGTAATAAATACTCATATATATATTTTTTTTCAATTCGGAGATTGGTTTTTAACAAATGTTTTACAATAAATGACCTCTATCATTATATAATATATTTTTCTCTATCGACTATCATTCGTCATATTTTTAAGTTCTCTGTAGGAAGTGACTCCTGATATATCTTGTCCTAGGTCTTCCTCATTCTCTTGTACCCTCTATCATTCCTTCAAATATTAAACTATGCAATTCATCTCCATGTCTCAACGTGTGTCCTATCATCTACCATCTTCTATATGTATGTATTTTAATGTATTGCAGTTTTTGTGGTTAACGTATAGATAAATAGCAGAAACCTATACTAATGTATCTACAGTACGTAACTGGTGTAACGGAGGGAAGAATCATAAATCTCCATCAGGGCTAGTTACGATTTACTGCCAAAACAGGTATTCGAACAGTGTAACTATTTTTCAGTCGGACGCGAAGGATTTGCCGAGAGGCAATGATTACTAACTTTTGGTATTTTAAAGCCCGCCGATGTTTAACCATAAAATTGAACCCATTAATAATCTATGGGGTTTTGTTTAATAAGATCTCGAATATGATCAAATTCAGTACAATTTCGTGTGTGTGAATATATTTGTAGATGCATGAACACAGGATGGCGCATAATATGTATTATTACGGTGTCTATTAAATGATGTGTAAATAGTATGAAAAATGTATAATTGAATGGTTTTATTTTTAAATAAGAAATATTGTATATAAAGAACTTCTGTTAAGACCTATGAACTCTTTCGCTATATAGGTACTTGAAAATATTCGTTAAAAATATTACATTTTACCTACGAACCAATACATTTTTTTGTTTTTGGGCACACTATCTACTAGTTACTCTACCAACTATTATATGAGTTCATTAGCGTATTTAATAAATAAATAAATAAATAAACAAATATATATATATATAGAGAGAGAGAGAGAGAGAGAGAGAAAGAAAAAAATAGGTATTATGTACTGTATATAAAGTGAGAGTTGACACTTTGTTATTCAAATTCCAACATTTATAGAAACAAGTTTGTTTCCTACATTTTGACATTTTGTTAGCAATGTGGCCTACAGACGAAGTGCGGATTCTGTATTTATATATAATATTACAATAGTCGTTTATTCAATAAATCTTAAACACGGAAAATCTAGCTATAATATTTCAATCTTATAATACCATAACCTTTAAATCGAGTCAGAAGAAGAAATGCATGTTTATCAAAAACGCATGTGCATCACAGATATACCTGTAACATGTCTCGTTATCCAGCGTTTTCCCAAGTACATCTCGTACTACTCTATTATTTCAATAGGCTACTACAGTACGTGTATAATAACCGTCTCGATTATTTTATTACTTATTATACGTATATGTACTCGTGTACGAACTACAAAGAGTAGTTAAAAAACAAATTTACGTCCTCGAAAATGGTGGCATGACAATGCTCCTCTTGTCAATCAACACACTGATTTCTCAGAGGATACGTAACGATTATCTACAATATATTCAGAAGCCGTACGACGACGGTCGTTTCGTCAATGAAATTCGTCCTGCAGGTGTGTTAGTAATATATATTGTACGTAATGTAGCGATGTCTAGGAATGTGTGTGTGTGTGTGTGTGTTTGTGTGTCGGTACCAGCGTGTGTGTGTGTGTGTCAGTGTGTGTCTGTCCGTGTGCGTGCTTGCGCTCACGTCTATTCGGCCGTACGTCCGTTCGATGTAGTGTTATGCCTGTGTGCGCATTCGTACCTGTGTGTATACAGTTTCGTTTATCAAACGACCGAGAAAACAAACACGCCGCGTCCTTTAACGCGATGAACGCTCTAACACGGCGCGCCGTAATAATTTTGATCGCGCGCTCACGTCGCAACGGTGTCCGCGCGAGTCCTTACCTTCATGGGCCGCGCATCGGCGGATTCAGAGACGGAGGTAATTCCAACGGCCGTCGTCCGTCATTGGATTGGTTTTCGAGGACGTACTGCTCTTCAACGCCGAAACCGTGATTGCGAAAAATGATAAATTTTCGAGCGCGAACGAACGTTCGTTTTCCAAAGACGCGCACGTGTAGTAATAGGCGGCGATATCATATATATTATATATATATATATATATATATATATATATATATGTATGTATATAAACAACACGTAAACGCACGGCGCACTCGCTCACTCGGTCGCACCGGTACGCGGCCACGTGCGGGGGGTGGCTTTGTGAAAGGGACGGGGGCGAACAAAAAAAACACCCGATTTATTCCGAACCACGCGTGAACCACCGGCCGGCCCGGACGCACTCAGCGAACACCCGTGAAGCGTGTGGTCGTCGTTGGATTAAACACTAATAATAATAATAATAATATTTCAATAATAATTCGTAATATTAACAATGATCACGGCGGAAGGGGCGCGAAACGACGAGGTATTACGGACGATGACGACGGGATCGGAATGACGGCGCAACGTGTGCGCGCGCGAGTATGCGACGACGTCTCGTGTGTGCGTGTGCGCGCTATCGCGGTGAGCGGCGGTCGTCTGGCGCGCGCACCGAACTGGACGGACGAGCCCGGCTCGGCGGCAGTGGCGGCGGAGGAGGACGAATACCGGCCGGCGGAGGGAGGTAGTGGCGGTCCTCGGAGTTGGAGGAGGAGGAGGACGACGACTAGCTGTATAATATTATTTTATAGTCGAACCAGCAACAATTTTCTGCCGCGACCGGTACCAAACAAAACTGAAACCGAACGACTATGCGGCGGCCACTGAACGGCGCGTATAATACCCCCCCACGCGAGAATGTACGTGTGGCCGTGCGGCGACGGCGGTGGTTACGTCGTTATCAGAGGTTCTCAGAATGGTTCCGATTGAGCGTCGCCCGTGGTGGTACCTGCTCGCCTCGGCGATGTTTCAATATTCAAAATACGAATACGACACTATTGTTGGATAATAGCTGGGGTGGTGGTGCGTACGACACCGCGGCCGCGACAATTAGTGCTCCGTCGTACTCCGACGATGGGTGTCGACGAACCGACGGGTTTTGACGAACTGACGGGTGTTCACAAATTGCCGTCCCTGTGCGGTTGTCCGCTACGCACGTACCGACAAAACGATTCAACCGTTTTTGTGTCACAGTCCTCCGCAGAATTTAAAAAAAAAACCCTTTTGCGTGTAAGTGCTTGTGTGTCTGTGTGCCTGTGTGTGTGTCGGCTGAGCGCATTTGCAAATCGGATAAGAAATATTACAATATCTGCCACCTATATAATTATATACGTATATGGTCGTAACCGATGCGCGTGTCTTGGCGTCACGCGTCGCACATCAATCGAGCACGCGAATTATTTTACAATAACACACGCATTACAAGATGAGTAGTTATTATCTGCATATAATATATACTTACTTATATATATATATATATATATATATATATATATATATATATATATATATAGATATATATATATATATATATATATATATATATATATATAATGCGTTGAATATAAGTTATAACTACCACCAACACGAACAACGGCGTATAGTGAGTCAAGGATAAACGAACAATTTGAATATATATATATATATATATATATGTGTGTGATCCCATTGCATATTTATATCAGGGGCGTCCCTAGACATTTTTCAGGGGGGGAACTTATTTTTTTAAATCGATATATTATTATACCTACGTATTAATAATAATATTAATAATAATAATAATAAATTCAATTGTACAATGAAATATTATAATAATATTATACATATTAATAATAATAATAAACAAAGTTATACAAATAAAATCTATTTTTCGTTTGTTTTTTTTTAAACCGGTCAATTATATTATTTATGTCTACATCTATATTTCTATGCACACGCATTAATGCTAGTCCAGTCAATCTGGTTTGCCCCATTTGGCTCCTTAACCAAGTTTTTAATCTAAAAATCATGAAATAAATAGCAAGCAATTAAGCGAAAGCAAACAACTAATGACTAATATTAGTAGTTATTATCTTTTAATTTATTATGTTTGTGGAGATTTAGTTGTTTCTACTTAGGCATGACAATAAATTAAAATTTTGATCATTAAAATTTTGTTGATATAATAGTGATTTTATACAATCAAAATTGTTATGGGGGAGGGGCGAACGCCTGATTTATATACATGTATGTTTACTTTATTAAATTGTATACTACCTAATACCCATAAAGTAGGTATATGGGTATTGGGTATTGTATATACAATAATACAATACGTACTGCTGTCTGCTGCAAACAGAATATTAACTGTACCTAGATTAGATCATATATGTATTATTAGGTAATATGTCATCCTCGTTCACGCAAATCACGTTAAGTGAATACGCAATTATAATTTCCAAATTTATTGTTAACGTTATATTGTTCACAAACATTAATATAAAACCACTTTGTTTTAAAGGAACATTTTCAGTTGATCCAGTTTTAAAATGCTTATTGTCAAAAGGTTTGTCTTTGGACTTGTTTTGTGTGAACGGGAACGATATTATTAAGTACCCGTATGAATCATTGTGCAAGAAAATTTATACTATGATTTTTATTTCATGTATCGAGATTTCATGTCTTAGACTTTGCAATCCCTGTTTCGTATAATACATTCTTATCTATTTATTAAGTGATGATAAGTGATAATACATGTGAATTAAACGTGATGAAGCAACCTCATAAACCCTCTTATTATAGATATCGATTTATACAAACAGGGTGCTTTCGGATTCCGTAATCAAATGAAGTCATACTTGTAAATCAGGTTAGGTTTATCCGATTCGTGTTCTAATTAAGTTGTATCTTTTGCGTAGAAAAAATTATCTTTTAGACATTGCAACGAGCATTCAATATATTATGCTGCATGCCAACCAAAGATCACACGGACGCAAAATAGACGTCAAACGCCTCACAGTTTTTTCGCACACAGATGTCGAGGTCGCCATACGGATATAGGAATTGACTAAACCATCGTGCGTTCAAAAAGGAAGATGACAATTTATTTTCAACACGTTTTTATTCATTGAAAAAAATAAGTACATAATAATTGTAGTCAGAGAAATAAAGACGTTTAAAAACATTGTCATTGATCGTATAGGCATACATAATAAATTCACTCGCACGAGTGTATAATATAAAAAAAGACACTATATTCATGAATATATTACAGCATATACCTATACTATTAAATAGCGCTACGTTGTATTAAATAGTTAACGACATTTACTGTGGTTAGACTTGCGTATTTACACTTAAATGATTAGCAAAATTCTTCTGTTTTTAAATTACTGGCAATTCATTCCTACATTTATTACAAAATATATTCTCCCAGTATTTATTACATTAATGATAACATAGACATTCATATGACTTTTCATAATTTTCCGATGTACAGTTAAGTGTTCGTTGATCAAAAATAATGTGTACAAGATGAATGCTTCCAAAGTTTTTATTGAAATATATCGCTAATTTAGTGTGATTTTTTAGAAGTATCATAATGGATGATCGGGACTTTTCAACTTTAAGCTGACTATAATCACTACATTTTCCTTAAAAAGCACAAATAAATATAGTAAATACAGGTAAAATATTTATAAAAGGATAATTTATTAAAAACCTTAAAACACCGTTGTGTTATAACTTCGACTCCCTTATAATTAGATTTCTTTTAGCGACATCTGATCAGGTAAATATAATCGTGAATTTTATAAAAATATTTTCTCATTCATTACGATGCGTTAAAGTTACCGAACGTTTTTACTTTTTAATTAAATTTAATCGTATACTCGTAGTTGAAATTATTATCATTTACTACATCAACATGATACGCTTTGTTATCAATTCAAATAATATACATTAAAAAATAGCATGATAAATGTATGACATTCATAAATAAATGGAATAAAAGGATAAAAGTAAATATTTAACGTGTTATAGTTTATAAGAATATAAAGAATATGTAATATGTAGCCAAAAGGTAAAGAGTATATGTGACAAATGTAATGATGCAGAAACTTTTATTTTGTACAGTATATTTAATTTTTTTTTTTCATTTAAATATATTCCAAATAATTCAAAACTAATTTTAATTCACCCAATTTTTTAATTTTCTTAAACTGTGAGCACCATTTAAATCATAATATTATGAAAAAAAAACTTTTTTTTTTTTGGAAATTTCGTTAATTAAATTTTTATTATTGGACCAATAGTTCAAAAAGTATCATCGTATAAGTATTTAGATGTAAGAACAGTAAAGTATACATTTGTATGGGTACCACTGCTTTTCCACTAAGCTTAACCCTAAAATTCAAACACATAATAATTATATTTTAAAATATAAAGTCAGTATTACACATTTGAATATCAAAATTGTTTGATAATATCTTTTAATATTAGATATTAGGTTGTAAATGGTAGACACCACTTAAGGAAACAAAAAGCTTAACAAATCATATTGATATAAAAATTATTTTTCCATACAATTGTAGCATGGTAGTTTTTTTTTGTTTTTAAGTTTAAAAAATTGTACAAAATTTATATTTTCCATGTAAACCTGCTACATCTTTTGCTAATCAATTGAAGATGCTTCTCAGAAAAATGATATGTTTAAATATTTTTATAATTATTATAAGTATAATAACGTATACAATACAAAATAATGGGTACAGGTGTATAGTATTTTAAAGAAACTATAGAAGATTTCATAAGTTAAACGATTCTGAGCAAAGCTGTAGTATAAAAATATATCATTTATATATTTTACCATTTTTAGTCTGATTTCAGTAGGTTTTTTATTAAAATTTGTTTAAATTTTTTTTGATTGACAAAAGAGAAATTATTTTTAATCAAAAGCATGTTGTTCTATCTGTATCCAAAATTTCTTAGTAATTATATGGACGATTTTTTCAAAATTTATATTCAAAGTTGACGATTGATGTAAAAACAGTCTATTCTGTAAAAAACGTATAATAATTTACATAAACGGTTATAAACAAAAAATTCTGAGTCATGACTTTTGAACTATTGGTCGAATATAAAAAATGTTATAAGAGATATACTTTTGAAAAACGTGGTACTTACAAAGCTATGTTTTTGAGATTACGTGTGATTTCAGATCTAAAGAGTTGTTGCTCGGAATTCTTGGACAAAGTTATGTGTACCAAATAGTGTCTCAAAAAAAAAATAAATAAATAAATAAATAAATATCATTATAAAACCAATAAATCCTTTGCTTCACCCAAGATCGTTTGACTCAATTAGTTCAACTGCTTTGGCTAATATAGTCAATTACTATTTTATTTAATTTAGGATTTTAATTTTTTCAATTTAAATTAAATTTAGGTGGTTAAACATTTATATTATTATATTTAATAATTTATTATCAATCACATTGTTAACAGTATTGTTATTTGTTATTAGTATTAAAATAAAAAATTTTTACGATTTGCATTAAAATATCAAGTATCTTACATTTATACTATAGATAAAATAGAAGCTTCTTGCAGGTTTTCAAAATATTGAGACACGAATATAAAAATAAGTTTTGAATTCTGTAAATTTTCACTATGTTATAAATTGAATCTATTTAATAAATGTGTCATTGGAAATTCTTTTCTTTATAAAAACATAATAGTTATTAAGTTAAAAAAGAAAGAAATTATTAATTTCGTATTAGTTGTATACATAATTTATAACTTATAAATACTTATTTAAATTTAAGAACGAAATTTTATCGACAATCTAACTATTTTATGTGTAATATTATGCATTTATTATTATGTAGCTCTAAATACAATCATATACTTTTAAAACAGTTATATACTTATTGGTCATTTTTAGTTCAAGGTTATGTCAATGCTCAATTGCTGGCCTTATACGTTTAAGCGTACTGAAAAATTTATTCTAAACTTGTATATTATTTTCAATTTATATGATTAAACAGCTTGTTTGAAACTTGATTTATTTAAATATACAAATTAAAATTTTTCATTATCATAAAATAAGAAAAAACTGTATTTCAAACAATTATTGGGCTTAATTAACATTTAAATTTTTTATTATATTGATTTTCATTATTATTTGTTTTTAGCTCTTATAAATAAAGCCCAAAATTAAATAAAACTAACCAAATATATGATAAATATAATTATGTGTAAAAAATGTAAAATATGAACTCAACAATTATTGCTATTCAATTAAAGATTATAACTAAAATAACTATTAAGATAATTAAAAAAAAAAAAAAAAATTCAAAAGAAATAACATAGATAAACAGTAAAAATATTGTTAGAAAAATTGTACTTATTTAGAATTATTTTTCTTTGAATATTTTAACAATTAACTATTAAAGCTCTAAGTTTACCATAGCAATTTTCATATCAGAAAAAAACCCGTATTAATTCATTTAGCGCTAAAACTGTTTTCCAAAATAAATTTTCATTTTTCTTTTCTTCAAAATGGATAAAAATATATATTCAGTATAAAAATGCATTCAAATCATATAATCCATCCTACGAATTCAAGTATATTAAAATATTCATTAAAATATTATTGTTAAAAGTATTTTAAATCGCAACGTCATAAAACCTATAATGTGCCCACTTAGCATATCAAATTAGCAACCAGAAAAATTGTGCAAATGTATATAAATTCGGGCTCTGTTCATAATCAACGTTGGTTTCAATTTGTATTTAAGTATTTAACATAGTATATATATATATATATATATATATATATGTGTGTGTGTGTGTGTGTGTGTGTGTGTGTGTGTGTGTGTGTGTGTGTGTGTGTGTGTGTGTGTGTGTGTGTGTGTGTGTGTGTGTGTGTGTGTGTGTGTGTGTGTGTGTATTTGATTATTTTCTTTTCAATAAATCTTAAGACTTCAATAATTTTAAAACATTGTTTTATAATCCTCTATTTTGTCATAATATACTGGGAAATCTCTCATTCCAGTCACACCCTATTTAACCGTAACCTGTACTTCTGTCATTCTCCATGAATTCAACGAAACTTTTTTCTCTCTCACAATAAATCATAACTGAAAAATTAAAATATCTTTTCCTATGGCATTTTCGTTTAATTTACTTAAACGAGTATGATATAACCGATATAGAAATTATACAATATACATTAAATAATAATTCACTGCATTTGATGGACATATTATTAAAATTTAAAATAATTTCATCGATGTTCTACTTACCAGCTCATTCTTAATTTTTAATCTATTTTAAAACCAAGAATGTAAAACTATAAAACGCATGTCAATGGCAGTATATTGAAAAAATTTTAATAACACACGAAAATATTTCTATTCTATTGTTAAATTTTGTACTTATGATAAAAAAATGAAAATTGTAAGTTGGAAAGGGGTAAGTACAGTTATGAATCAAAACATGAGATAATATAAAAATATTCTTATAGCAAATCTCATGAGCCCCAACATCACTCAAAAAAAAGTTTTGAACACGTGCGTATTACTAGCATGTAAAAATTTAAAAAAAAATTCTGATATGTGACCCGAAAAAGATTCAGTCTAAACAATTTCATTTACTTCAATTAATATTTACAAGATATTGAATAGTTACCACACATCCTTAAAAGCCCAACAAATATTCAATAAGAAAACATAATACCATCCACCCTATAGGATTAACTTACTTTTTAATTTTTATTAAATTTCTATTTGCATATTTCTTTTAATTTATCTTTTTTTTTTCTTTATAGTATTCGATTTTCTTACAATAATGTATTACTATTATTACTAATAAAAAGTGTTTCATGTGTGTATACTGTATAGGCAACATAATTGACATGTATGATTTTTAAGAAGTTTTATTCAATGATTATAATTTGTTATTAGTAAAATGCAATTATTACTTTTTAGTTAAGGCGATTAGGTACCGGCCGTAATCAAGGAGTTGTAGGTAGGCAATTTCTAGTTTTTCAGTGTTACGCGTTGTCGTTGTGTGCGTAGTAAGTGAACATTAGTGTGAGTGTTGATATCTTACACCCTCCCGTCATGCAGGCGCTGGTCACGGCCCGAACTTCATTGATGACAATGTAAACAATATAATAACCGGTTTTTCGTTTTCCGTGGATTCTAATCGTGCGAATAACTGTAGATACATGAACAATTCACTGAGTGTTTATTTTATCAATTATTATAACTGATAAAATTTTCAAAATATTTTGACTTGTTTTGAGCTGTTTACGGACAATTTCATATTTCAATTTTTTATTTTTTGTTCTATGTATATCTATGACAGTATCACGGTTTGTTATTGATTTAAAACGCGTTATAACTTATAAGTACCTAATGGATATTGTGATATGATTAATTTGGAATTTATTATAGGTATCTATTATAGGTCAATTTTTTTTTTCGTGATTCGTAATATCTAGTAATTTGTGTAGTATAATTAACTAAGGCACCTGTGTAGACCCTGGTTCCATACTCGGATCTCCTTATGTGGAATCAAATTTTGCCTAGATGTTAATGGAGATAAAAAATTATGAGCAGTTGTGGGGACATTCACATTTTTTGAATTTTGTATGCTCTATAAAAATTAACAAAAACACATGATCAAGCACTGTTGATTATTGCGTTATTTTCGTATTTGGATAAACAATTTCAAAAATATGCAATTTAAAAATATCAATAAATAATTTATCGAAATTTTTATGGTATAAAAAATGTTATGTTGTGTAGAGCTACTAACCATATCAATTTTAGGTGTTCGTTGGTTCTGTTTCAGTGTCAATGAATTTCCTTTATTTTTTCTTCTTCTACTTAACGGTGGCTTTTTTTTTTTTGATTGTACAATTTTCCATGTTTATAATTAAATTTAAAACAATCAATAATTAAAACAAAAAACACAATTACTTATAACTAGGGCTAGGAACTTCGTGCTCTAAAAAACCTTAAGATATGCATGCATTTATGCCCTTAAAAATTATCATATATGCTATTAAAATATGCAAGAACGTAGAAATATTCTTTTAAATATGATCTAAAAAAATTCGTATTTTCTGTTAAAGCGTTAAAAAAAAAAAATACAAATTTATGTAGGTACACTATTATTTTCATTTCTTCTAACACAGTAACACAGTAAAATGTTTCTGAGTACTAACTTTAACTTCACAAAGTTTATAAAATAGTACTGGTTGATCAATTAAAAACATAGAATTTATACTAAAGGCATTTTTGGTTTAATTTAAAAAAAAAAAACTACCAAGTTTAGAATATTATACATATTACTAGACGAAAACACATACAATACGTACATATGAACTATATTTATGTATAAGAAAACACACACGATACGAATAGACGAATTGACATCAACTTTTTTATATTAGGCGTATACCTTATCGGCCGATTTCGTTTTTTACAGCACACAAATAATTGGGAAAACATACGATATAGATTATTTAATATTTTAAATTTAATCATATTTATATTTTTTTTCTGGTTTCTAGAACATATTCATTTAACATTTTGTATAGAACTTAATATATAAAACATTATTCTCTGCCAAGTATTGTTTTAATTTTAATAAAATATATACAATATGCTCTTATAATACTAATATAACAAAATATGCTCTTATATGGAAAAAATAGCTGAATATGCAAAATATGCAAAATAAAAATGACTGCTTTAAATTCCTAGTACAATGAAATAAATTTCCATATCACTTAGCTATTTTTTAAATGATTATTGAAAAACATGCAAACTCCTATAAGTCCCTAGCCCTACTTATAACTTATAACAGAAAACGTGTAAAATAAACGGGAAATAAAATAAAACGTGGTTCGTTATTGCTGTTTATTTGACGAATGACGTCGTCACGTCGACCGTCGACCACAGAATTATATTTCATAATATTTTGCATCAAGCTTCATTAGTTCAATTCATTCACAATAATATTATTGTTTATATCAGTTAAAATAATAATGTACCTATTTGTGTATAAAACCGGATATCGCATTATCGTAGAGCGCACAACTTATTCTTAGAAAAACCAGCCGGGGCGACTCTCGTACGCACACGCACAAGTCTGTTACGCACGGCTACTGTTTAGGATTCATAAAATTGTTCCTTCAAAAACTACTCGTTTTACTTCACTCAGTCCGATCGTTGTATTGGTGCGATAAAAATTCTGAAAATGTATTTGAATTCAGCATGAAGTTTACTTGAGATCGGTCGAACCACTTTTTCAGTTAAACTTAAAAATGTTTTTTAAACACTACTACAAAATTTAATATTTTTCAAAAAACTGAAATCAAATTTGTGGAATTTTGAGGGCAAAATTAAAAAATGTAATCCGACCGATCTCAAGTAGACTTCATGCCGAATTCATATACATTTTCAGAAGTCTTATCGCTTCAATACAACGATCAGAACAACTGAAGTTAAATAGGTAGTTTTTAACGGAAAAATTGACCGGTACCCAATCGCCTTAACTAAAGTAATAGTATGGATATAAAAATACCAAACACTACAGATGAGGTTTATAGACATTTTTGAAGATAATATTTTTCAACCCAAATATTTTAGATCTCAATTAAGTACATAACCAAAAAACAATTGTTTTCTATTTGAAATATTATACAGATGACCAATAAACAATGATTTTAGAATATATGACGTGTCAAGTTATTAATCGTAGTATTTGGAAGAACGTGACGAAATTATGTCAGCAAATTGCTAAAAATTTCAAAAATTTTTACTGAATTTTGGCGCATCTTTTTATTTCCCATGTAATTTGAAGAATTATATAAATAGATTTTAAATTATCAAATAAATATACTTAGTAACTGATGATGTAATAAAATCAATTTATTCGAAAATATTTACGTAATAATAGCAAATAATATATACTAAAAAATGTAATAAAATCAATTTGAAAAAACTAAAAATCGCATTCACATCACAATCATGGCTGAATTATTATTTGCGTTAACCATTTTGTTAACGTTATTCATATAATTATAGTTATTGTAAAGCTTTTTTTTAGATTCTGAGTGAAGCGAAGGATCTTATGGTTTTACAATGATGTTTATTTTAGATTCTGAGTGAAGCGAAGGATCTTATGGTTTTACAATGATGTTTATTTTTTTTTTTCTGTAAACACTTGTTCGTATAGAAATCCTTGTCCAAAAGTTTCGTCCAGCAACTTTTTAGATTCGAAATTGAACTGAGATGGTACTTTAGAGAGGTCATTTTTCCAAAATCTCCATAGTTTTTCCAGTAATCAAGAATAACGATCGAAAAACTGAGTAAAAACGGTAAAATCGGTAAAAATCCGCCGTAAACGAGATTTTCACTGTTCAGATTTTAGGTATTTAGTCATAAATCGAAAAGTATTGAAGATAGAAACTTGAAAATTTTATCCAATATCAAATACATACTTTTTTATATTGGACAAAATTTTCAAAACAATTAAAGCTCTTTTGACTTAAATATAGAACTTTTAATTTACCAAATTGTTTGAAAGTTTTTATGTAATATAATTTTAAATATTTGACAAAAAGTTCTGAAAATGTAATATGACCTTACTCATATACCTACCTAATTATCCTAACAAAAGTTCAAAAATCGTTGGTCAGGATTTTTTTTTATACACACTTTAATAAATTATTATACGATTTTTTTCGATATTGTCTGATTTCTTTTAAGTTTATTTCTAATGAGTTATAATTTTTATAATAATTTAAGTTTAAATGAGTTATATCTAATTGAATATTTTATGAGGGTTTAATTACAAAAAAACTCACCAAAAATTATACAAATAACCGTAAAATACGTAAACAGTATTTAAATAATAATATATTATATTACACTGAAGCTTTACTCAGAATCGTTTTATACTAAAGAAATGAGTCATCATTTCTTTAAAACTTAATACATTCATCACCAATATCTTGTCCGAGGAC
Organism: Therioaphis trifolii; assembly: GCA_027580255.1. Taxonomy (NCBI): domain Eukaryota; kingdom Metazoa; phylum Arthropoda; class Insecta; order Hemiptera; family Aphididae; genus Therioaphis; species Therioaphis trifolii. The sequence goes on from CM050409.1 coordinate 19,048,075, forward strand.
CGAAGGGACGATGGACGAACTTGTACCACCATCATCTCACTTACCAGCTTTTTTAATATTTAATCTTGGTATAAATATATAATACCTATACTTTAATATATTATGATAATTAAGCATGCCCATACTTTGGAGTCAACATTCGCCACTATTTATGTTATACTCACTATAGATATTCAGTATAATGAAACTAATAATAATATTCATTTAAATATTATACAGAGTATCCCAGAATGATTTGACAAATTATATTTGTTCAATCAAATATTTTTCAATATTTTTTCCTAATTAATTTAATGTTACTGCGTTATAACTGTAATCATAAAAAATAATTAAATAATAATATATATATATATAATATATTTATTTAATTTAGTGTTTAAAATTTTGTAGCTTTGTATAAAAATCAAAATAACTATTTTGAGAATCTGATTTAAAAAAAAAAATGTGGTGCTTAAAAATTTCAATAAAAGTACCTCCGTTAATTCTATACGATTTTTTAAAGCTCTCTGAAAATAATAATATCCTAGATCAATAATTCCTTTTCTAATATTTTATGAGAAAATATATCGATTTTATTAATATAATTTAACTTATTGAACATATTTTTTTTTTTTTTTTTTTTTTTTTTATTTAGAAATCAAACAAAAAAATACAGATGATATAAACAAGTTAATTTACAGATATGATTGACCTACCTCCTGTAAGCTTTTCAGCTTGTGCTGGAGGTAGGAAGTAATGACAACAATTTAGTAATACTAATAATATAAACATAAAGTGAAGTAAAAATACATATAAGTAGAATAATACATAGGAATATACTCAAAAAAGATGATCGTAGATTAAGGATTACAATAACTATTTAAAAAAACTTATATAATTTTATTAAATAAACATTTTCAAAGAGTTTGAAAATCATAATAAATTAATGACGTTACTTTAATAAGACATTTTTTTACTAAATTATCTTTTACAATCTGGTTTACAATATGGCTATTTAGGATTTTTTTTTAAGCCCCAGAATAACATTTTTAATCTTCAAATTTAGGTTCCGAAAAATAGAAAAATCTTGAAATTCATTTTTTTTTTTTTTTTTGTTACATAGCACTCGTACTATATTGTTATTATTTTTTTCTAAGTATTGAAAATAATGATTATAACAAAATTTGTTGCATCAGTCAAATAATCCTAGAATACCTAGCATATATATATATATATATATATATAGTATTGTAATAAAAGTTTACGACGAGTGTACGGCTGTAGAAATAACTCATATAAGCGTCTTTCACGCACGTATACCTGCGACCGCGATTGTCGCACTAACTCGAGCGCGTCTGGACCGAGGATGCGTGGCATAGCTGCGGCCCACCCGGCCCACCGGAAAGTGAAGCCGTCGCCGCCGTCGGCGAGCATTTCCCGACACGGAACGCGTGCCAACCAACCGTCACTGGCTCGGGGTCCCAGCCGCGGATGCACCGGCCACGGCGGCCGTCCCGCGTCGCGACATACCGCGCCGACATTAATAATTGGCCGGCAGCCCTGTAACGAAAACATCAGAAGCTAAACAAAACACATACGTCTATCAAAACTAAAATAAACCCTTTCAATCCGAGTCATCTCATCCAGTTTTCGTTCAACCTGTATTTCACCGTGCGCGTTCGATTCCGCCTGAGTTTCCTCCGCGATACATCGGAATCGATATCCCGCGAGTGTGTACACGATCGACTTCAATTTTCGTTCGCGACCGTCTAAGACCTAACTGGATAACGTAGGCTGAATGCCATCGCTTCATCCCTAGGAGAGAAAAAAAACGCTATCTGCAGGTCGGTACCTATTTTTAAAAAAACGTTTTGAATACGATAAATGCCATTTTACCGGATTCGTCACGGCTCTGGTCGTGTTCACAGCTATTACTCGAACTCGAACGCAGGCCCGGTGTCGGTTGGACCTGGCACAAAAGTTGTAAATTATATTAAATTCACTATGTGCTGTTGCACGTTTTTAAAATAATTAAAAAGAGTTAGCAAATACTGTAATCAGAAGTTTTTACTTTTGAAAATCGTTTATGAGAGTTCAAAAAAAAATCACTGTGTTCAGGTCAGTACACAAATGTTGACCAATTTCTTTTGTATAAAATATTTGGTTATTGGAATGTAGGTATAAATTGAAAAAATTTATCGATATTGGTGATACTAATTTATATAATTTATACATATACGTCTTAATATACCTATATTAAGCTAAAGATGTGAGTACGTATATTTATATATCTATGTATGTATTAGAACCATTGCATTGATGATCTATAATATGAATTTATTATGTAAAATAACATATTATTTATTAGAACTAGGGGTGGGAGTCCAGTGGCGGCTATCCTAAAATTAATATGTGTTGCTGAAAATATTTCTGAGGACCCACCCACCTTCATATATTTATTAGAAAATATAATTACCAATTATCAAAATATAACTTGTAATAGCTAAAAAAAACATTATCCTCTATTTTATAAATTAGTTACAAAATTAATAAATTATACTTATAACTATGAATGAAAACAAGAACAACCGTTTTTTAATTACAAAATATACATTGTGCAATACCCTTAGTACAATTAAATTAAATGTTTGCTTAAAACCACACTTTTTTTAGTAGTATTTCGTTTTTATACACTTATAAGTATTAAGTAATAAGTCATAGTATTATAAATAAATACTCTAACACCTAACATCCATTTCACCACCAACTCAGGTACCCACCCACCTAACAAATTTTGTATGTGTTGCTTAAGCAACACATAGACCATAGGATAGCCGCCACTGGGTGGGACTAATATTGGTTTTTATCAATTAGCAATAATCCTCAATCAGTAGCACCGAAGTCAGTTTTTAGTGGTATTGCAAAGCATTATGAGAATACCTTCAAAGCAAGTACCCATCCACCTAACCACAATAGGTTGAGAAACTGCCCCTCATTTTTTTCCTCCCATCGAAAAATCCAACCTAATGTATTTCGCAGCCTTACCACACTCACCCACCCACCCTTAACAGATTTTGCAACTGCAATACATAGATATAGGGATCGACGCCACTGCCCTCAATCAAAAATCCAATATACAACTGCAATCAAATTATCGGTCAAAACAAGAAATAATAAGACTAACTTTATCTTCTCTAGTTCATTATTTTTATATTCTTAAATAGAATATTGTGATTTAATATTACGAGGGTATTTATTGGAAAATTTTCATATTACGGTATAACTACCAATACAAATATATTTAAGTTAAGTATAGCAAAAAAATTAAACCATCAACACAATTATCTAAAAATTTATAAAAAAATAATTCAATAAAATAAAATAAGTAGAACCCTGATTGATTTTAATATTTAATGAATTAAAAATGATGTTCATGGTTACAATTAAAACTTTGATATTATATTACAACACTTATGACCTGTAATGAAAGTAAAAGTCAAGTAAAATATACATAATAATCGTTATTTGTTAAAATAATATGTAACATGATCTACTTTATCTGTGTTTACCTGGAGTTTTATTGTCGGTAACCAATTATATGCGATTACGATATAGCCATATAGGTACCGAATGCAGGAAGAATTTTTTTTTCGAGATATCGATTGACTATAATATGTCTACCATTTTATTGAATATGTTTTTTTTTTTAAATTACCAACACAATTGGTAATAGATATATTATTTATATCAGGGTTCGCCAACCAGTCGATCGCGATCGACCGGTCGATCATTTTCGGACCATTGGTCGATCGTAATAAATGCTGATTTTACCAATATCGGCCGATCGCGTTTAGTTGAGTATAAATCTAACAGATTATGGTCATCGGGGGCGTGCTCGCGGGGGGATGAGGGTGTCATATCCCCCCCATGAACTTTTTTTATGTATTGGTAGTTTTTTAATGTCTGTGGTAATGTATTCGTAGATATATCTACAATCGTACAAAATACAGGTCATCCCCCCTTGGGAAAAACCTGAGCACGCCACTGATGGTCACAAAATATAGTTTATTATTACCATTTGTCAGTAAATCACATAATACAACGTGACGTATATTTTCATCAATGGCGCCGATCCCTATATACCTAGGTATTGCGATACCTGTTAAGAGTGGGTGGGTGGATGGGTGGGTGTGGTAAGGTTGCGAAACACACTAGGTTAGATCCACTCGATGGGAGGAAAAAAAATGAGGGGCAACCTATTGTGGTTAGGTGGATGGGTACTTGCTTTGAAGGTATGCTTATAATGCTTTGCAATACCTCTAAAAAATTACTTCGACGCCACTGATTCGCAATATAATACGATTATATATAACGTAACCTAACGAACGCCTTCTTTACCTTGAATATATGCAAAAACACAAATTATATTTCTAAAATCTAAATAGATATAAGTCGATCCCTAGAGACTGCAAATGTGGATTGTAGCTTACTTGTTAGAAAAGGTTGGCGACCCCTGATTTATATTATCATCATTATTATCGCTGTTAATATTGCAGTTATCTGGCGAGCCATTGTTATTTTGACTTAATCTGAGTAAACGTTGACGTTTTATTATATTCGATGAACGACCTAAATTAATTTTTCTTTTCATTGTGATAAATTTTAATAATTATAAGAAACAAATAAAAATATAAAAATTATAGAAATTAAATTAAATTTTTAAATTAAATTAAAAGTAAGTTATTATTATTAGTAATTTACTTATTATTGGTACTGATTACTATATATTTAAATGCAGGCATCTTGAATATTTGACAATACATCGATTCACAAACATTAAGCAGCGAGAAATATGCGAGAAATTGCTTTGCGCATTCGCATATCGAACACATAATGATTAACATAGATTATGTTATTTTATAACATTTTTTTTGTATGGCATAGATTATATTATTTTATACTAAAAATTTACTTAAAAATTTTATACTATAAATTAAATTAAAATTAAATACTACTACGTATTATTAGTACTGTTTACTATTTAAATGCAGGCATCTTGAATATTCGACAATACATCGATACACAAGCATTGGGCAGCGTTCCGACTTTTACGAAGCTTCACTTAAAATGTCGGTCGGTCCGTCATCGTCGTCGTAGCCACTGAATGTCCGAATGCATTCACCGCGCACAACGCCCGATGTTTTTGTCGATGTACGGGTGGGGGAAACCTGATCATGAATAACCATCGGCCGTCGGACACGCTGGGGATCAGGGAGAATCGAATTGTAGTGATTGTGGAAACCCAGAACGTCGCGTTGTCATCATCGCGGTCCCAAGAAAGATTTTCGATTAGCAACGAATAAAGATATGAACTATCACGTCGCGCACCGGTGATATGGAAGGGGAAGTTTGGGCGGCCACGTCTAGCCGCCGTCCGTTGCCGTACCGCGAACCTCACCCACTAATTTTACGTAACAGGTCATTATTTATGATAATTTATAACTCCTTTGTTTTTAAAGTTAGAGAATCGATCAAATGCCATAAACCTTCTCCGCAATGAGCTCTTCAATTTAAAAAAAAAAATCATAACGATCGGTTCAGTAGTTTCCGAGAACATATCACTCAAAGGTTTTCATTTTCACATTTATATATTAGATACAGTCGATTTCATAAAAATCGTAGATATATATTAAATATTTACTTAAACACTTAAAGCAAAAAATCCTGGTCACCATTTTTGAGATTTATTCAGCATCTTTAGTCACATACATGAGTAAGATCAAATAAATGTTTTATAATTTTAATCCAGTATTAAACATTTTATTAGAAACACATTTTTTTTAAAAGTCGAATCCGTGAAAATCGAATAAGAATTTAGTTGAATGCTTATGAAAAAAATCCTCACTAATAATTTTTTAATTATTTCAGTATCGTCAGTTAAGTACATATGTGAGGGTGAGGTCACATTAAATTTTAAGAAATTTTTGTCAAGACTTAAAAATGCTATTCTAAATAAACTTTCAAAAAGCAAGTATTTTCAAAATTCTGTTAAAAGTCTCGAAGTTATTAAATTTGTTCAAAACTTATGTCAAAATGTCGCATTAATACATAATGAAAATTTCAAGTTTCTAGCAACATTACTTTACAAGTTATGATTAAATAATTTAAATCAATATAATAAATGTATCATTCACGGCAAATATTACCGTATTTTATCGTTTTTTTGGCATTTTTTTCTACGCTTATAGAAAAACTATTGAGAAAAGAAAAAAAAAACTCTCAAGAAACTTTTTGAAAATTTAGATGGTACATATACATGCAACTTCCGATCCATAGAGTTGCAGGATGAATATTTTTGACAAAATTAAGAATAAAAAAAATGTCTCCAGAAAAAAATTGTTTATATAATAAATTGCAGTAAATAATAATATACTATAAATTTAATCATTGTAAAACCAATAGATTCATTACACTCAGAATCTGAAAATAATAAATTTTCAAGGTTCTCTATTCAATCCAATTTTAGAATACTATCAAGTTGAAGTATAAAACATGTATTATATAATAAATGTGTACTTACCTAAATATTTCTTGTTTTAGATTATGATTGAAACGATTAAACAAAGGCTCTATTGGTTTCACAAAGATGTTATTTTTTCAACACTTTTTCGGTAGTTAGTGGTCCAAAAGTTTCATAAAGCTACTTTTTAGATAGGAATATTTATATTAACTGTACTTTTTCATGTAATTTTTTTCTTCTCTTAATAGTTTTTCTAGACGTGAGAAAAAACTCGAAAAATCGAGTAAAAATGGTAAAATTTTCCGTTAACGACACTAACACTAAATTGATTTTAACTATTTAGTCATAACTCGGAAAGTAATATTGCTAAAAACTTGAAATTTTTGAACCTCCCCCCCCCCTGTATACGTGCCTGATATAGGTATACACAATTGAATTGCCTAGGTCTTTTAAATATTTTCTTGATATTATTATACATTTATCGATACGTTTAAACAAAATATAAAGTTAAAATACCAAGAATATTTTAAAATATCATTTTTTTTATCTTTTTCTTACAATAATTTAAGTTTTCAAATAATCAGTGGCAGCTTTGGGGTGAGGCAACTGGCAAGTAAACTTATCGATATTCAACATTTTGAATCATTTAAACCTTGTTCATTTTTATTTTTATGAAAATATTCTACTTTACAAGTTAATATAACTGTCAATTAAAGAAACGATACGATTCAGCCATTCAGGTACAGGAAATAATAACTAAGTCAACGTATACGAGTATGCGACTGGTCCGCGGTAAAATAGGCAATAGTAACAGAAGCGATGACTGAAAGCAGTATTGAGTATAGGCAATATCATTACTCATTTGTGAGGCGACAGCCGACGTTTCCTCTTCATATGTATGTGTGTACATAAAATACACACACCAACGTAAAATTATTTTAACCGAGCATGCACAATGATCATTTAGGGGCGACGATTTGTATCGCCTCAGGAACTAAAAATAGATTCTGCCATATGGGCGGCAGCGATTACGTGTTCGAAATTCAAATAAACAAAATAAATCCAATTGTTATTGTCCATTAGTGAAATATCGTGGTGTATTCGATAAGAATTTCTGACGAAAACCGTTGGCTTTTTGAAATGAAAATTTGTGTATAGACGACTGTTTCTGCTATATCATGAATAATTCATGATATATTTAATATTATTTAAAACAATAATTACAATTATATACTGTGTATAGGTATAAAATTATTATATAATTTATAACATGATTTGTTTAATAACGTAAAATATGTATGCTCTATTTAATATAGTATCAATAATACAGTACCTATCCATGCTCATCCATATTCCATAATTAATTTCAAATTAAAATTAAAATGTGGGGAGGGATACATAAGTCGCCTCACCAAAATATATGAAGACCGCCACTGCAAATAATACTGGTGTTTTCCTCATTTTTTGGTGTGTTTTATTCTAGAGTTAGGAACAGAAAATTAATAACCAAAAATTAAAATAATTGTAGGTACATTACGATTATAATTTTAATTAACAGTTAATTATTTAATATTTTAGCTTCGCATAAAGTATATTAATAGATTACTAAAATAAATTTAAGAACAGTGATAGTGTATTATTAATAATTTTATTAAAAATAATGATAATTATAATTTAGTACATCAGTCATCAATATATTATATTGACTTAGGTATCTATATAATTTATAGTTTATTTTGATATTATGTTTATCAGTATTATTTCAGTATTATGTTTATCAGCTTGCAGGAAATGACGTAGTAGGTCCTCCATGTAGTACAACTGATTAAAATTACTCATATAATATAATAAATAATAAGTATTTAGTACAATGAATATAGTATGAAAATTAAATTTACCTTCACATTAATTCATTGTATTCGTGAAATTATTATGTATGTGTTTATGATATATTTGAATTTATGAAGTATTACATAAAATACTTACAATAAATTCATAATATTGTAACAAAAATTAAATTTTAAATTTTGAATTAACATATATTATGTCGTATAATTGATTATATAAGTAAACCAATTTGTACACACTTCTTTAAAAATTGAAAAATTCTGTAAAAATAATCACTAACACGAAATTATAATCATGTTGAAACATGATAATAGATACCTAGTACTAGAAAATCAATTTAAACTTGTAGACAATAGTTTATTTAGACATTCAATTTATAAGTATGTGGACATACTAATAAGTAACAACTAAACATTTAACCCTTATTATACATTTTGATGTATTAATTTAAAAATGATACCTATTACCTATTATTAAAAGTTTAAAGAAAATATCAAATTATATTCTAAATATTTTTAAATATGTAATGTTTCCGACCTCGTTTTGCCAACATATTAGGTAAGTTAATGATTATTTTCATCATTTTGTTATTTACATGCTCATAACTAGTTTACAAATTTTAAAAACGAGAAAAAAAATTAAAATTAGAATAGAAGAAACTTTCCTACCTTTAAGTTTAAAAATAGGTTAATTCAATCTAATATTAAAGTTAACAACTAAATATTGGTTCTATTGAATCACAATTTTTTTAGGTTGAATGTTGGTAAGACGGAGACAACACAAACGGGTGTGACATCCTCTTAACAATTATTTTGTTATGTTTTTTTCATTATCTATATTATTACTAAACCTGCTAAATATGATATCTAATATCCATAATCTGTATAGATTATGGATATTATTCGAGTAAAAATTAAAACACAATGCCTATACAAAAAATGTTTAAACTAATAATGTTTTTTTTTCAAACGTGGAATTCTTACAATGTGTATCACAAAATATATTATACATAGTTAAATTTTAGAATTCTTTATTAATTCGTATGTTGACTTAACATTCTTTAAGAGTCTAATGATATTAGTATTTTCTAAAGCCTATAATCATAGTAAATTTACAAAAACAATTCAAACTTAAATGAACACAATTCAGTTAAAAATTTAAACACTTATTGAAAGTGAAAAATCACTTTCTACATTTTCACATATCAAACGATTCATTTTCGTTTTTAGTAAATATTAATCTATACCATCTCTAGCATATGAAATTAATTACTATAGTAAAATGACTAACTAAATTTTACGAGAAAACAATGTTATATTATGTGAATTTATTCATGAAATTTTTTTAATTGCAAATTTAGTCTTGTTATACTTCTATAATTTTAATTTTATATAGACATATCACGTAACAATAACTACATAGTTCAAAAATATTTTAACTATAAAATTATATTATTCTCGTACAAGTTAGTAGAAATTCACTAAGTGAAAAACCTATATAAAAAAAGATAACATTACCTTGATTCTTGAGGCTTAAACCTATTTGTTATTGCATTTTGGTTTAAGCATACAATTTCCTTCATGCTTTTCAGTTGGGTTGAACTTATTTACTTTTAAATTATATAGGATAAGTCTATTGGGTTATTAATTATTCTTATAATGAATAATTATTTTACAGTAGTAAAAAATATGCAAATTATAGTATACTTCGAATCCAAGGTATTGGATCAAAAGTATTGATTTAAATTTTTTTTCTAGAATTAAGCTTTGAAAGACTTTTTAGGAACAACCCTACAACATTTGTATAATTCCTATTGAACTTTTCACAAGAATAACTAATAAATAATATGTATTTTTCTTGTAGAGTTAGCTATACTCTAAACAAAATTGTTTCTTCATATCAGATTTAAATTATATAAATTGTATATTCTAAGATAGTATCTAGTTCCTATGTTTTTTAATTCACGGACCAATTTATACATTCACGTCTACGGATTGACAAAATATAACTTTAAATCATATTAAAAAGGTTTTATCAAAAAAAATGTTTTGCCTTATTTATATAAGTTATTTCAAGTTACTCTAACAATACCTATAAGTTCCTTCACTTGTGGAAGGAGTTTTGGGTCATGCGTCAAGTAAAAACATTGCTTCGAACTTCAATGTTGCAAGAGCATAGTTCACAGTAACACCTATATTGTATACATAGAAAAAATTGTATCTAAATACATCTATACTGATAAAATCATTAGTAAATTTGTCAATAATAATTTATCTATTTATTCATTTTATTTTTGCTCTAATTACTTTTTCCTATGATCTACATACAAATAATATTTATATATATATATATATAGCACTTTAGCTAGAATGAAGCAAAGTTGCCATTAACTACTAGCAGATTGAAGCTCGTGGCCTAAAAATGTTTATTTGTGTTAATGTATAAGGTAAAAATGTCAAGCCCTCCCACACACAGATGTGACCAAATATCCTCCCATGTTGACGAACTAAAGTCCACAACTGAAGTTCGATGAAAAGTTAATTTATATTACATCACACAAAAGATAGTTAAAGATTAAGTAATGAACACCGATGTGTATCCAACACCATTTTAATTGTTATTAATAATAATTTTAAAAATCATTACTAAACAAGTATGACATGAAAAATTATGCACAGTATGCGAAAAATATTTAAAATATTTATACTTTATATTATATTGATTTTTCCCAGAAAATGTCTTATAAGAGATCAAAAAAGAGAGAGTAAGCAATTATATATTATTAGTATTATTTTTTTTTTTTAATGGAAATTTAAAACCCAGTTCAATATAATTTTTTATTAAGTCATATAAAAATATAATATAATAATCTCTTATATTTCAAAAACATAATAATACACATATTTTAGCATAACGGTTGAACGATTTTCATCAAAATTGTGGACTTGTTAATTTAAATAAATATATTTTTTTTCATTAAATGGTTTAAAAATATATATTATGTTAAATTTATGTGTCTTTAATTTATAAATTAATATATTTAGTATATTATTTAGGAGCTTAATGCGTGTGCCGTGTAGTATCTATAAATTTCACATAGATCACTATCTCGGTATGTACTGTTGTGCATATACCACGTATAGGTACTATTGGTATTTACGGTGTTCATAAACATATTTATGATTCGCTGTTTGAACAGAATAAAAAACATATTGTCATGCGATAAAACTATTACTTGCGCCATGATAAGTGTAGGCGGAGCTACAGAGTATGTCAGTTTTGGATTGTCACCTTATATGAATCCTGAACTAAAGAAAAATGTAGTTGCAGTTGATGAACGAAATTGTTTGGACGTTTCGTAAGTAAAAACTCAATATTTAATTATGGTTTAGATTTATTAAAAAAATAATTATTTTTTGCAAAGGAAATAAATACAATTACTTATACCGACTATCTTACTGTTATACTTTAAAAATTCTGAATATTTATTTATCAATAATTGATAAGTTAATGTAATTCTAAGAAAAATAATACATCGTTCTTTCAATTTGTATTTATTGCACAAATAATTGTTTATGAAAAAATAATTGGTAGCATGAAAATTAAAAAGGTAATTTATTCATGTCAATTATGTTAGAATATTAGTGCCTATGTATGTATTAAATGTATATAAATACCTACACAGTTGATATTCTTCATGCTTGTGATAGTTACCAATACGAATGTCGAATACTAACAATGGTCTCCAAAACTGATTAAAAATCGGTAAACACTTAATACTATATTTTTGATGTTTAGTAGATTATACTGACTTTTATAAATATAATCAGTGTTAAGGCAAACGTGTTAATATTAATTAAATTATTTGTTTAATACCTACTTGTAAATAAGTACAAATACTTATATACTGTACGTATTATACTACCGAGCTCATTATACATACCTATTATTACTTTTCCACTAGAAATGTACGTTTAATTAGACGTAGACCTTCATGTTATGAGTAAACGAGCGTGTACTTGCGTTGAAAATCACTTCTAATTATTAACAATAAAATAAATTCAGTTACCAAGTTTAATTATATATTTTGTAAATAAAATAATAGTTGTATTGGAATAAAAATTCAATTTCGTACATATATATATATATATGCACATATTGAGCAAAATAAATATATAATTGCATGTCTTGAGATGTTATACAGTTTTCTTGCATTAGATAAGTTACCTATTATTATATATCTGTTATGTTACTAAAACTATCCAATTTACTTTAATCTCTGTAGTAGTTGCTATACTTATATTGTACTAGCTCTGTTGATTTTTTTGTTTCCTACCTTTTTTAATTTTTGGCATAAAAACAAAACTCGAAATCAAATTGAGACTTGATTTAAATTTCCAAATAAATAATTAAAACACATATAATCAATATTTCACAAATAAATCTAATAATTACCTACGCAATGTATTCCCACTGTTCTATAAATCATTTCTCATTTTATTTTATGCATTTCATATTGATTAAGATACTTGGCTTTTACTTTTTTAATGTAAATAAAAATTATTCTTGTTCCATATTAATGGTTAGTAAATTGTACATACATCACATCAAGAAAATGAGCTTTTGTACCTAAGTGTTAATTGAAAGTGACTGATGTAGTCATGTGTATTGAAATATTATAATACAATTAAAAATTCTTGTTTCTTTTATCTGCCAGAAATCTGAAGAATTAAGAAAATACTTATAATTTCCAATAAAATTATGGAACTAAATTTTTTTTAAGCAATCGACTTTGAAAAGTTGTGATAGTATTATTAAACATTCATACATGTCATTAAGTATAGGTAAATAAATTTGTCTTTCTTTTTAAAAATCATACAAATCAAAACAATAATTAACATTTAATATTCAAATTAAATTCACTTCCATTCACGTCAATTAAATGACACAGTAATCTCTATATATTTGCCCATAACTCAAAACGTGTTCGTTAGATATTTGGGTAAAATTAAACAGTGGATTGAATATTCAATTAGTTGATGTATATTTTTTTTCTATACTATATTTAAGCAGAACGAAGTATAAGAAGTCTATTAAAAAATATAATCTTATTCAAATTTATTAATTTAACATGGGGAATTAATTTTATAATAAGTATGAATATATTTTTATTTTGTTTTGCTTATTTTGTTCGGTAGTTATTATTAAAATTTTCATTTTTAACAACTGATTTCTTGTGATTATTTGTTTAGTGTTCAACTAATAATAATATTATTAACCAATTCGTATTTCTAACAACTTACAAGGTTTTATTGTTATAGTATATATTTATATATTAGTTTATTAATGGTCACAACCGTATGTCTTAGAAATAAAAAGACTACACGGATTGATGGATCATGAAATTATTACTTTTTTAAATCTGTTTTCAGACACTTTTGTGCAATCGTACTTTTACTATATTCTTTCTGATATCAATTGTGATATGATTTTATCTAATAAAAAGGTATTGGATTTCAGGGGAATGATGGAGGTACATATTTTTGTAAGCGTTTTATGTGTTATCATACTATCACTATCTGCCAACAAACTTATTGAAATGAACACGAATTTTAGTTTGTTATATGATGTTTTTAGCAATTAGGTTGTTTCTTGTTATAATTATTGAGCACTATCTATCAGTATTAAAGAAAAAAACATTAAGCCAAAATTACGTTTGTATAAATGTCAGAAATCAATGTGGGGGTTATATTTTACAATTGGTATAACTATAAAATATATTTAATTGGTTGATAGTATTTTTGTACACTGTTTATATTCAATTTACTATTGATATTTTGTAAAATGAAGTTTAATATTAAAATTTAATTTCATATAATATTAAATTAATAGCCTTTCTAGTTTCTGTTAAGTGTTAATCGTACATGACTATTTATTCAAAATGAATAAATTACCAATAATATTGTTGGTATCAACGATTTTTGAAAAATACCCCAATCAATTGTGGTATTTTATTCATAAATCATTTCGATCAATTCATTAATATTTATTTAGATTGGTTATCATCGTTCAAAACATTTTTGTACGTGAAATATATGGGTATATTGTTACACTGAAGCTGTGCTCAGAACCGTTTATAATTTATCTATCATTTCTTGAAAATTCAATACACCCGTGCCTATTATGTTATCCGAGGAGTGAGGAATACCTCATGGTGCAAACTGCAAAGTATATCCTTTTTAATTTTTAAATATTAAGCAGGACTTTTTTAATTTCCAGGATATGTCTTATATTCAATTTCCTACTTGAACCTAATTGGGTATAGATTTCAATGTCTCATGCATAATATAAGATAAGAAGAAAATATCCAGTATAAATAAAAAATGAACTACTTAAAATCTTAAATAGTTAAATGAATTTATTGGCAAATCATAAATCATAATGACACCTTCATTTAAAAAATATTAACAACCTAATGTAGTTATAGTATAACTCAATATTAATTATTTTGACCATTGGGGTTATTAAGGGGTACCTACTAAATAAATTATTTAGGAAATATTTAAAAATCTTTTAGTATGCACATCATGCACCAAAACTAAGTACGGTTTTTAATTAGACTTTGTGACTTACATATGTATAACTCCTATTTTGGGTAGTGACTTTGTGTTGAATAATAATTTTTTTATAAATTTAGACCTTCAGACTTACCAAACATAATTCCTGAGTCAAAATGACTCAAAAATATTAAGGTAATCCAAATTTATTACTGGCAAATACAATTTCAAAACGAAAACATAAAATTAATTTTGATTTTTTACCAAGTTAAAATATTACAAATTCTCTATTTGTACATAATAATTTTAATTTATTTTAGTGACTCGTTAGTCCATCTACTATGAATCTAAACACAAAATTGACCGAGAAACAATTGTTTTGAATTAAAACAAAATTGATTTTTTCGTCAATTTTAAAAAGATTTGAATTTAGTACCGTTACGGACTAATTCTTTTAGAAATGTTAAAATTATCTACTTTAATTGGTATATCTTATCGAAACAATCCTCATTTCAACTTATTTAATTAGCCGATATAATATAATGTTACATGTTATTTTTAATGTGAACGCATTTTAAGATACACCGAAATGCCCCGTTTGAGTTAAGAAAGAATATTCACACTACGCTGACGTAGTGGCAAGATTAATTTAGTTGTTTACTAGTGATGTATTGCGATAAAAAATCGTGAGTATACACTATACGCCTTTTTCACATAGCAAGAGTAGCAAATTCAATCAAAAAGATTATTTCTGCTGCGTTCGCGAAAGTATAAATAACACATTAATTGTTTCGTCAAACAAATTTCGATGAATGAAACGTTGAGACACATGCAGGGCCGGATTAAGCCATTTATAAACCCTAGGCATGGAAAAAAATTGATTTTCTTAACAGCCACTTTTGAATATTATTATTTTATATTATTTTAAATTAAAACAGCGTCATAAGTTTACAATCGAATTATCAAATATTTAATTTTATATTATAAATAAAATTAATGAGCACTAACATATTATCTAGATTAAATTTTTTTTTCGGCATTTTGCGTTGGCGAATTCGATATAGAAATAAATAATCAATGATATCATCTTTTCTAATTTCTCTCAATAGTTCTGACTCTATTGATAACAGTGCTAGAGATGATAATTTTCCTTGACTGATAGTTGACCTTTGCCAATTTTTAATTCTTTTTAACACAGAAAATGACCGTTCACCTTCGTAAGAAGATCCAAATATCACTTAATAAATTCTAAAAGCAATTTTGACATTTGGAAAACTTGTTTTTAATTTTTTTTCAATTTGTTTTTGAAGCATGTCACTTACAGTCATGTCTGGTTCACGAAAATTTACAAAAATTAGAAATTCTGCTACAAAAACATTTTCCAGATCTAATGGATATACTTGAACTAAATTAGTCGCTTTTATTTCGGTTTCACTTGTGGTTAATTTTTCATAAGTTAAAAAACTAAACCTTTCATTTAATTTCGTGTATGCTTCTTTCGTTTTTTAATTTCCTCAATTAAGGAATCCATCATAACAAAAAATGTTCGTATTTCAAATTTATCACGTACATTTGTTTCAAACTCAGGTGTAGTATACTGTAATAATGTAATATACTCTAATAATAATTTCCTTATTGCAAAGCTCGTCGTCTCAATATATAGCGCTCATGTAAACAATATGATTATATATTTTAGACCAGTGGTTTTCAACCTTTTTAACAATTCGGCACACTTTATCTTATACAAAATTTTCGCGGCACACCAATCCATATAATAGCATAATATAGTATATATTAAATATACACTATGTAAGACAATAAAATGTTCCACGACATGGCGTAAAACGATAGAGACGGCTGCGACGGACATACTAATATTAAAAACTATTTTATGTACCTACGATTAATGGTTCAGACTTTATGTTTGGTATTTATCAGTTTTTACCAAGGCTTGTCACCCGAATTAACCCGAAACCCGAAACCTGAAAAACCCCGAATTATTTCAAAAACCCGAACCCATTAGACCGGAATTACACCAGAAACAATTAAAAACCCGAATAACAAACGCAAAACCTCAAACCTGATTCTAAGGTTTTGCCCCCGAATAAACCCGAAACCTGAAAAAACCCCGAATTTTTCTTCATTGTCGGAAAAACTATTGAGAAATTAGAAAAATGACCATTCGAAAGTACTTTCTAAGGTTAGGATCTATCTATAGAGATACTGGATAAATCTTTTGGACCAAATCTACTACCCGTAAATGTGTATACAAAAAAAAAATTAACTTTGTAAAACCAAAAAATTCTTCCCTCCACTTTAAAGCTAAAAATGGGTCAATACCTGTATAACCCGAATTTATTTGTGGGGACTCAAAACCCAAATTATCCTGCAACACCATTTGGCATTTATACATCCTTTTGAAAACCCAATTTAAAATTCAAAAACCCGAAACCCAAAACCCGAAAAAAGCATTCGGGTGCAAAGCCTTGGTTTTTACCGAATATCGATAATAATTCTGGTAAATACAAAATTATAAAAATATTAATAGATTTATCGTGGCACACTTAAAAGGCGCTCGCGGCACACTGGTTGAAAACTACTATTTTAGACTGTTTTTAGATTTTGAGTGACGCAAAAGATCTTGTTTTTATAAAGTTTATTTTTTTTTAGATATAGCCATCTTTCGTAGGCCTTTCGTATGTCGTAGGCACTAGGCACAGTGCCTACAGTGCCTAACAGTTAATACGGCCCTGGACTCATGGTACTCCCTAAATCGGCCAAATCCACAAAGCACTACAATAATACGTTTCTTTATTTCATATTCTAGGTAAAGGGACAAATTAATAACACTAATTACTGGCGTCAAAATTATATTGCATATAGAACAAATAATTTTTGAATATCTCCTTCATTATACTGACAATTTTATGATTTTCAAGATAGTAATATCATTTTGTCTACGTTACTGAAAATTTACACAGGAATAGATACGGGCTCATACGGCCCGACGGCCGTACACCCGCGTTTTATCGTATACCTCGGAGATTTAACGTCGAAAAAAAAATTATCGAAGTGGGTAATGGGTATAGTATATTAGTGTGCCATAACCCCCATTCCACCTCCCAATGCGCCACTGCTCATTACACCACCAGCACCATCGTGACAAAAATGTACACGCCGTTGTGCTGAGCCGTTTTCAAACGGTAGCAGTGACCGCGCCGGAGCAACAGAACAGCTGTGGGCATCAGTGCGCGCGTGTTATTTCGGTAGTTGGGAAATGGCACGTTGCGTCGGCGGCGGCACTGTAAAGTTCAATCCTCTCACTCTATCCGTGTGTGTAACTTGTTCTCCGCCGCCGCCCTAGTCTGTGTCCGCAGCCGATTACTGAATGGCGTTAAAAAAAACAACAACAACAAACCCAGTGCGTTAATAATAATAACAAAAAATAAAAAAATAAATAATAAATTAAAAACGATCAAAACAAAATGGCAGTGGCGTCATCAACGTAGTGTCGACGTCAAGAGTTTCCAGCATCGTTAGTCGGACGTGTGTCGTTTAATCTAAAACTTAGAAAAAAAAGTAAGAAATTTAGGAACACGTATGTAATAATTAATAACATAATGTACAACGATTTAGTGGAAGGCGGAATATGACGGCGCGAGCGCCCCATTGCATCAGCCGCCATATCACACGTATTATTTACTGCTTCTGTCTTTTACTATTAGTTATATTACTACTAGGTACAATACAACTATTACTAGTTACTTCTGCTGTACTATTATTATTATTTATTATTATTATCAATATTGCTGCATAGTACTGGTACAAATAATAAATATTAAACGCGAAACGCCGTAAACTACTAGAGCACAATGCGTACGGTCGAATGTAAATAGAAAAAACGTCGATTTTTCACCGTCCACGAGAAAATCCCACCCGTGACGTACGGGGGTCCGTGATCCATAATCGATCGTTCAATGGTGTATATCGTCGTTCGGCGGCAGCGGTCGATGAATCGATCCGCGTTACTACGATAGTGATCAATAAAATTCCGAGGCGACGACGGGTCGTACGACAGCCTATCCCAATTGAACTCTCGTTATACTCAAAGTACACGCACACATGCACAAAAAACAAACACACACGCGCGCACAAACAATGTACACATGCGCACGTACGGTACTATAATATACTATATAGTACACCCGACCGCAACTGGAACGAGACACGCTTCGATCATGCCTTCTGCGTCGTACTATTATCTATTCGAGTGAAAAGCAATTGATCGAACGACGACATTTATTGCGCAGGTATTTAAAGTATGATTTTTTGTTTCATTCTGTAATTTTCAAACGGATGACATCAATGTGCGTTACTCGGCATTCGTATGCTATCACTTCTTGACTGTAGCCGTGTTTAAACTTTAAATACCGATCTGCTTTTAAAGTTTTTCTTCTCTGTCTCTGAAACTCCATCGGGTTTTCCGCTGCGTCGTTTGTAATCCGCGTTATCAGTCGCGCACAGCACACGCTTATTATTGCCCACCTCCATCTCAGGTTCTTCACGTTTATGCGCAACGCATATATTTGTAGATATGGTTTTTACATCTGCCCATTCATTTTGTGCGTTTGGTGATTCTAGATGATCTGATCAAACGGAATTGTCATCGATCATTGTGTTACTATGGCTGATGTACTGCAGTCAATCTGTAACCCCTTGCCATTGTCATCCAGCCAGTCATCAATCGTCAAAGAAGGATGGCTGTTCAAAAGAGGTATGTTGTATAATCTCTAACATAGCTCGTATTATCATTTAGTTTAGTTTTATATAAAACTTCTTGCCTGTGACCATTCTTTACAGGCGAACATATTAAGAATTGGAGGTCCAGATATTTTATACTGTTTGCTGATGGTTCACTAATGGGCTATAGAAACAAGCCAGAAAGTCCAATGACAGAACCTCTTAATAATTTTACTGTCAAGAGATGTCAAATCATGAGTGTCGATCGTCCTAAACCGTACACATTCACAATCAGAGGATTACAATGGACTACTGTCATCGAACGAACTTTTCATGTGTCATCTGAAAAAGAAAGGTAAATATTTAACCAACATTTGCTATTTAAATATATTATAGAATAGCTAACTGGGTGTGTAGTGTATTGGTGATCCGAACAGACTCAAAAGTATGTTTCCATACCATTATTCAATGTTATTATTGCACTCAGACAAAAACGTACTTTGTGTAGTAAATTTTTGAATGCGTATGTAATTTATTATAACAATATTATTTAATTATTAGTTTTTATTATTAATAATTGAATTCATTGTTCAGCAATTATTGATATTTCAATTAAAAATAAATTAGGTTTTAAGTTAATAACAGAAAAAATGTTCTATAATTTCATAGGTAATTCAATCAAATTAGTAATCTGAACAACTGCTTTCCCCAATTCTGTTCAGATTTACGAGACCCTACTTTAAATATTTATGTATTTTATATATTTATGAAAAGTTAAATGTTTATTTAATTTCAAAATTTTATGTTTGTGATTTGGTTAAAATGGCATTGATAATTATATTTTTTTCAATACAGGCATAAACAAATAAATTAATGATAACCTAGAGGTTAACATTTAACCTATGAGTATCATAAAAATAAATTGTTATTTTTGTTTAAATATAATTTAACTTGGTTAAATATATTCTACACAACTATTTTATCAACATTAAAACGTACCCATGTTCAAAAATTAAAATCTATACTCTTAGAAAAATTCCAATTAATTAATTTATGTATCCATCAACATAAACTAAAATAATTAAAACTGAACATGAAATATTTCTATTTACAGATATATAATTTGATACTATATCTTTTTGATGAAAAAAATGTAATAATCTATCCAGTTCAAAATGTTCAAAGTTCAAATAAAATAGTGTAATTTGTTTTTTTAATATTTTTTTTTATTCCAAAAATGTTAACTTCTCATTATTTAAATTTAATATGTTTAAAAATTTGATTAGTCATTCTCATTTAAAATCAAAAAAAAAAAAAATTATAGGTGACTGTTTTTATGTCTTAGTTTATTTTTATTTATTGAATAAAACTATATTTAATAAGTACTTTAGTGTAAGATATTTTGGTATTATATATTAACTATGCTTGTTTTTACTTACATTGTTACATTTTAAATTAATCTTTTAATGATACCAACTATTGGTAATTTATAAATAAAAGACATACTAATATATGAATTTTCTTTAGTTATTTTTTATTTATTCTGGCTTGTTTATTACTTTAAAAATGGTGTATGGTTTTAAGCCACCTACTTATTAATTTTAAGTTAACTTTCATACGTTTTTGTCTAATGTATTAAAATCATTGTTGATTTTACTGACAACTATAAATTGTTGCCTCGGCCTTATTCAAGTTTATACCAAACACTAAGAGGCTTTTTTATTAAATAAAAACTAATTCCAAATTTATTCTGTAAAATACTTTATCAAAATCTTTCCTTAATTTTTCTGTTATCAATAACTTAATAATAAATGTTAGTATCAGAAAATATTTTATTATTATTTGTATCTGCGTTTATTTTAAGTTTTATTTTATTTTCTAATTCTAATTTATTACTGTTTTATTTTATTTAGTATTGATTAATATCTAACTAGTCACTTTTTACTATTTTTATCAATTTTTATATAAAATAATTACTTGAAAATGTATTATTGTTAAAAAAATTTTACATAATGAACATAAAAATTGTCTTAATTGGTAAACAAGTTTCTTCAGAATGTTGTCACTTTCAACTGTATGGTTATTATCAGATCGGGTAGTGCTCTTTACATATTGTGAATTTATTTACACAATATGTACATATTCTTAATCATATTATTTTAAATTCATCTTGTGGAATTAATTAATTACTATTATTAAAGTTTAAGTGTTATTCTAGGTTATTTTTGTTCCAATTTTTCCAAAAAAATTAGATTCAATTAAAATATTATAAAATTGTAACAATAGGTATCATGTTACCCCTTTATTTTTCTAGTTTATTCATTATAATTTGTCATTATATTTATAATGAATAAATAATGACAACTAATTTGAAAATACAATATGTTGTCATTACCAACTTAAAAAATTGTGTTTGCATCTAAGGTTAGATGAAATATTTGGCAGGTAGTTTTTATCTTATAATGACCTATTTGTCATTTTATTTAACTACCTATATCAAATGCATCTGTTATAAGATATAACCAATAAAATTAACTGTTAAATAATAAATAGATTCAAAGTACTTAATTTAATATCCAAAATAATTAGAATCAATTTTAAAGGTCATGTCATAAGTAGTAAATACTAAGCACATGCAATTATTAAAACCACCACAAATACTTTATAAAATTGTATTACATCTATAGTCAATTAGTAATGTACTGTGAAACACAAATAAAACATTTTGGTTATTTGTGTTATTCACTGAGTCAACTCTTTATTATTTTCATTAAAATTAATTCCTAGTCAATTAAACATTAAAAAATATAAATAAATTTGTAGTATGTTGTAATGTTGTGTATTTTTTATTATGTACATATAATTTTATTCTTATCATGTAGTATTAAAATAACATGTACTACTTACTATCACATATAAGTGTGTATACACATTTAAAATACTGATCAAGTTGTAGAAATAGATCAAGTAGTTGGATTTTAGTAGATTATTTTTAAATAATTGTTTATTTACATATTATTGATTTCAAAATATTAAAAATTCTCATTTTCATTGAATAAACTCATTTGAAAAAAATTTATTTATAAATAGTGAGGTTTGTTTATGTAAAATATATTAAATCCCATGTAGATATATAGACTAAAGAGTTATTAAATATTTAATAGGTTCTTTGAAAATAAAAACATCAACACAGACAGTAAACATAATAATTATATTGCTTTATTAATTAATCTAATTTAATTGTTTTACCATAAATTAAAGTTTTAATTTAAGTTGTTATAGATTAAATTGTTTCAGTATTTTTGTTTTATTTTCATATTTGATTATAAATAATTGCTTTGCATTCACTAAATAACTTGTATCATATTTTTTAATCAATATAATTTTTAACATAGGCCCATATGCAAAATAAAAAAAAGTGTTTTTACTAGCTTTAATACAAAAAATAAAATCTCATTTCCAAGCCAAAAGCTGATAGCATTTGCATACTTACATTTATTACATGTCAAGGTCTAATCATGCAGTACATTAAAGTTCTGTGTTTAATTTATATTTATTAATTGAATATTTTATACATTTTTTTTCCCTTTTATTTAGAGAAGAATGGATGACTGCTATTAAAGGTGTATCAGAACGATTATCTGATGTCGATGAAGTTGAAATGGAAGGTGTATCTCATTCAACTAGCATATCTAGCAACATGTCTGGACCAAATTCAGATGACTTCAGTGCCAAATTTTCTGTTCAAGGAACGTCTTCAAGTAAATCCTCTGGAAAACGGAAAGTGGTATGTATTAATATTTATGTCTTTAAATTAAATAATATTTTTCATATTTTTACTTATACTTTATTTATTTAATGTAGACTTTAGAAAATTTTGAATTTCTAAAAGTTCTTGGAAAAGGCACATTTGGAAAAGTAATTTTGTGTCGAGAAAAAGCAACAGGCCATTTATATGCCATCAAAATCCTCAAAAAAGAAGTCATTATCCAAAAAGATGAAGTTGCTCACACACTTACTGAAAACAGGGTTCTCCGAACTACTAGTCACCCTTTTCTAATTGTAATTAATAATTTATTTTAATACATCTATATAACTCAATTATAATCGATTTGACCTAAATTTTTATTTTCTAGTCATTGAAATACTCATTTCAAACAGCAGATAGATTATGTTTTGTTATGGAGTATGTAAATGGTGGAGAACTTTTCTTCCATTTGTCTAGAGAACGTGTCTTTACTGAAGATAGGACCCGTTTTTATGGAGCTGAAATTATTTCTGCTTTGGGTTACTTACATTCACAAGGAATTATTTACAGGGATTTAAAAGTAATTGGGAATCAGGAATTATTTTTATTTGTATTACTCACAGATGTTGATATGTTTTGATAATTAAATCAATTATTATTTTTAGCTGGAAAATTTATTATTAGATAAAGATGGTCACATAAAAATAGCGGACTTTGGTTTATGTAAAGAAGATATCACCTATGGATCAACTACCAAAACATTCTGTGGTACACCTGAATACTTGGCACCAGAGGTCTTGGAAGACTTGGATTATGGAAGAGCTGTTGATTGGTGGGGAATAGGAGTAGTAATGTACGAAATGATGTGTGGACGATTGCCATTTTACAACAAAGATCATGACAAATTATTCACACTAATTCTTATGGAATCTGTATGTTTCATATTTAATACGTACTACTGCAATACATTTTCATAATCTAAATTATTTTAAAATTCTAGGTACGGTTTCCAAGAGGTCTTTCCGCTGCTGCGAAAAGTTTACTTTCAGGCCTCTTAATCAAAGATCCTAAACAGCGATTAGGTGGAGGTCCTGATGATGCCCAAGAAATCATGAGTCATGTTTTCTTCAGTAGTATTAATTGGTTGGATTTGGTAGACAAAAAGGTAATACATTTTCCTTTTCCAGTTAATTCTTTTCTTTATAAGAATTTATATTAAGTTACTGAATTCCTATATTTAAAATCATGTTTTTCAAGTTCCACATCACAAAACTCAAATTTTGTAATAAAGTTTCCAGCTTGTTAAATATTACCTAAAATTTCAAGTTTGTTATTCAGTGGCAATATTTTATGTAAAATGTACCCAACAAAAACACTATGCCAAACTCCGTGTAAAAAAACGCTCAGTATAAAAAAAAACCACCTCAAAAAGTTGTGATATCATTTTATAGCTATGTA
Source organism: Therioaphis trifolii (assembly GCA_027580255.1). Lineage (NCBI taxonomy): Eukaryota > Metazoa > Arthropoda > Insecta > Hemiptera > Aphididae > Therioaphis > Therioaphis trifolii. The sequence continues at coordinate 19,072,925 of CM050409.1, forward strand.
TTTAAACTATATAGGAATAGATATATTATTATAATTTATGTTAAAATTCACTGCTTATAAATTGAACTTAGCTGGTGACTTTAAAATTATAACACTTAATTAGTAATTTATAACAATTAATTTATATAAACAAATTAGTCAAAACAATTAGTCTTAAACAAATATCTTCAAAATTAACTGAATTCAATGAGAGTTTAAAAGACTAAGCCTTTAGTGGGAAACTAAATTGAGCATAATGTTTACTTAATTAAATACTGTCTTGTTAAACTTTTTAATTTTAAATATTTTTATTTAAAATACTTAAAAAAAAAAAAAAAAAACTTTGTTTGAAATAATAATATTTTTTTAAAAATTAATTCAATGTTAAAATTTGTTTATATTTATGGTAGATTCCTCCTCCATTCCAACCTCAAGTGTCATCGGACACGGACACACGATATTTCGACTCAGAATTCACTGGTGAATCTGTTGAACTTACTCCACCTGACATGTCATCTCATCACCTCAACAGCATAGCTGAAGAAATGGAGCAATCACAACCGTACTTCCCACAATTCAGCTATCAAGACCTAGCTGGATCAATATCAATAAGTGCCAGTTCGTGTTTCAGTCATACGTGAACAAAATAAAAATATGTAAGTGATTCCGTAAAAATATTGCTTAACAATTAATTAATTTACTATAAATAATTAACTGACTTTATTCTTCATATTTTTTTTCTTTTTGACATTAGGTTATTATTATTATTATTATTAATATTATTATTATTATTATTATTTTTTTTTTTTTTTTGTATATAAATTATATTAATATTATACAATATTTTGAATTAGTGAATTTTTTTTCCCCTTTTGAATATTGGTCAAATACTTATGAAACTTATAACACAGAAAGTCACATGTATGATCGTTCAGTATTGAAATTTTCAATCATTATTTTTCTTTTCTGTATTTAGTTATTTATTATGAATTATCGCTGTTTTTTTTTCAATTATTTTTTTTTATCTATCTTGTTAAAAGTGTTTTGTTTTGTGTACATATTGTTGAAAATTTATTCTAAAAACATTTTACTGGCCTCCCTTATGCAGGATACATTTTTATCATTAAAATTGTAAAGCATTTTTTAATTAAATATGATTTGTTTTTTTGTACATGATAATGAGCTCTAGAAACTGTATATGATTGTTAGGGAGTGTTTTTGGTAAAAAATTGTAGCTAGAAAATGTATACAAGCGGGATTTGTACACTAGAAATCATTTTAAAAGGCTTGCAATCAAGTTTTTATATAATTATACATTATGAATTATATTTTGTAATATAGCCTTTACATGTTGTATTAACTTATTGTCAAATAATCATTTTAAATCATACAAATTTGTGTCAAAAGTTAGGTTGTCATTTTCAGTATCTATGAATGAAAGCATAATTAAGAAATACAATTTATAAGTTACAAAAATGTATTCTACTTGATAAAAAATTGTTTTGTTATTTTATTGACAGCCTATAATCTATTTAAAAGAATAAAAATAGGAAATGTACTATTTTCATCAAAATATGTAACGGAACGTTTTAATTAAAATTATAAAAAAATTTGTTTTAAATTAATTTTCTAGAAATATGCATTATTAATTGAATATTTAATTTTTAACTAACATACAGCATTATTACATAGTTTGATAATTAAAAAAAAAAGTTGTAAATTTTTTATGTACATTAATTCAATCAGTTTTTGTTTCTAAAATTATTAAATTAGATAATTGAAATAGGTTGATGATGGTACATGGTTTTCTTGTATTTTTTTGTTCAGTCTTACCAAGTTCCATTTTTTTTTTTTTTTTTTTTTTTTTGTGTTTCAATGAAAAATAATTTAATATTTCAATTATAACATAATTATTTTAATCTTAAAAATATTAAATAGCTCATATTATAGTCATAATTAATAAATTAAAAATTTTGTAAATTACATAATCATCATTACTATATATCACGGAGTGAACACTAATTAAAATATAATAACCGTTTTACCTCTTTGAATGTATTGAATATTTTATATTATTTAAAATAATTGTTATCAAATTTAATTTAAATCTTATTAAAAGCTTATTTTTATTTGGTATTTATATTATTATTTCTGTTATGTCTAAACAAGAATAATTAAAAAAAAAAAAAGTCTTAAGTATTTTAGTAAAATATTGACAAAAGCATTTTATTAAGACTTAATTATTATTTTTGTATTACAAAGTTAAAAAATTTTTAAGTAAGTCATAATTATAATTGCAACAAAGATTTTTAATTTGATTATTTATGTTGAAATATTAATGTATTAAGTAACATCATAATTCAGGTTGTCAAATTATTTTGTATTGATTCTTAAAATTAATTTTGTATCTTAAACTCAATATCTCAGTACACTGATACTACTAATAATTAATTTTACGCTAATAAGAGTAAATGTGTATACGGTTAACAATAAATTTGCCTATCTTAAAAACTTTAGAAAGACTAATCAATTAAAAAATGCAAGGTATTATGGCATTTCAGGTGAGAATTACTATTTTGCCTTCTGTGTATTGTAATTTTTTGATTGTAGCTAAAAGATACTACAAATTACCTCGCATTGCCATTCATTCAACTTTTTATTAAGTCCGAATTTCATTTGATATTTGTAACAACATAATTATTTTTACCGTAAATATATGATGAATACAATTTTATTTTATTATATTACTGCTCAATGGTGCACATGCAGCTGTTTCAGCAATACTTGTGGCGTTTATAATATGTGTTCCTATATTTACTGTTTATTATAATATTCAGATCTGAAACAGCTGAATTATCCGACTAACATTAGAATAACTTGAATTTATTGTATGTTAAAAAAAAAAACAATTATTTTAGGTTTGTGTTTTAATGTTTTGCACTGTCAATAATATTATTTAAGTTATTAACAATTTTATTTTATATCTTAACATTGTTTCCCTTGCGTGTCATTTATTATATTTTCATTAATGTTAAAAAAAAAAAAGAAATATTTTTAAACATAATCGTAGAAAATGCCAAGGAATAAAAAAAATGACATTTACCAATGATTTCTATTTGTATAGAGTAGAATACTATTAACTATGTAAGTTCTACATTAGTGAATGTGTATTTTTTTGTTTACTATTATTATTTATTAGTTGTAAAATGATTGTTATACATAGATTATTTTGTTTTTTTCTTAATATTTAAAATTTGGCGGGATATTATATTTTTCATTTTTCTTATCTAATAACAATATTTTAACCTACAGTCAGGTTCTGGATCATGAAAAATTTGGTACTATTTATAAGACATCTGTGGGGACTATTGTACGTTTTTTTTCTTTTATGTAAAATTTGTGATGTTTATAAAATCTAAAAATGTAAGATAATTATGTAGACATACTATCATTAGATTAGTAAATATTTTTTTCACATGTGTTTTTGGATGAATTAGAAATTAATTCTACACACCAGGTATTATTTGCCCTATTACTTCTCCTTAACCTTATGCCTAATCTAACCTTTAATAATTTGTGTTTTATATATGTAATGTGCTCCTCGACGGCATATCATGTGACATGAACATTGTAAAAAACCATTATTATTTTAGTAATGATAATGAATATAGTAATGATAAGCAGCTTTTATTGAATTATTTCACCAAATTAAATGTAAAAAGTTTGTCATACTTTCAGGGGCGTGCCTAGAAATTTTTTTCGGGGGGGGGTTCAATATTTTTACTGACACGTACCTATTTTAATATATATATATTATAATATTAAGTAAAACTTTTATTAACAATTATTTTAATTTTTCGGGGGGGGTTTGAACACCCGAAACCCCCCCCCCTAGGCACGCCCCTGCATACTTTACACAAGGTGTATTCCTAAATAATTATTAACTACCAGGCAGTAAAAATAAAATTTGCTACATCTCTTTCCTCTTCACGGCAATATCTTTCATAGTTGATTAATCAAAACTGTCACTGAAAAATAAAGTTTGTTAACTTATAGTAGATGATACATAAGTCACTTGAGATTAGTAAATTGTATGAACTTTGTTTTTATAAGAGATAGTGATACACTTGTACCATGCATTTATGCATGGAATTTTTGAAAATACCTATACATTTTTTAATGTAGAGTTGTATAGAGTAGTTATTGTACATGGATATTAAGAAAAAGTTAGTTCTGCCACGGCCTAATGTGGTTCTGGTTTGCAGCGAATAGACAATAGTATAATCTAGTACCTATTGAGTAAATTCTAAATTATAGTTTTGGATACAAATCACTATCAGTACACAATAGTTCTATCATAATTTTATCAATTTGGTATTCATATTTTATGTAGCTATTAACTGATAGAACTTAGATTTGCTAGAAATTGCTCTATTAGATTAATTGAAAAAAAAAATCATATTCGAAAACTACATTATGATGTAGTCAAATTTAGGAATCATCAACTTCCTTACCACATATTAATGTTTAAATTTTATATCAAATGTAAACACAACTCGATGTTAAAAATGTTTAATTCAGACTAAGTTTTAAGATGTGTAAATTGTGTTCAAAGTATCTGCAGTTCTTTAAACTGTCAATTTTGTTTGTTTGTTCTTCATCAATGTGGTATATGAAACGGCTGATGTAAGTTTTTTTATCGCGGCTGATGTAAGTTTTTTTATCGCGGCTGATGTAAGTTTTTTTATCGCGTATTCGCATGGGGTTTTAATATTCAGGAATAGATTTTACCATTGATTATAAATACCAATGATATTACTAATATGAATTATTTGTATATTGACATATTGTACGTATAATATCACTATCATATCCCATCCACGACCACCCTAACCACCTAGCACCTACTACTCTAATCACCTAGAACCTACCACCCACCCACCCACTTTCAAAGGTTTCCTCTCACTGAGCAGATAAGTTGAAATTGTTTATTACAAATGACGCACTTTGCATCTGGGTGCATTCTTTGCTCCCTAGACAAGATAATGGGTACGGTGTATTGTATTTTAAAGAAACAATAAATCATTTCTTTAGTAAAAATATTCTGAGCAAATCTATCAGTATAAATAAATTTACCGTTTATGTATTTTACCATTATTAGTGGTAGTGGTCTTATTTTCAGTAAGTTTTTTTTTCATTTTTACTTAAAGTTTTCCAGTTGTACAAAAGACATTTTTTTAACCAAAAGATTCAAAACATGATCTACCTGTATCAAAATTTCATTATGATTGGATCGACTAATTATTTTCAATAAACATTTGAAGTTGAAAATTGATACAAAAAAATTCTATTCTATTAAAATCGTAAAGGTAAAATAATTTACTTAAATGCTTATAAAAAAAAAATCTTGACAAACGATTTTTGAAATTTTTCCAGTATTGTTGATTAAGTGTATGATTATAATTATATTTAACTAACAAAACGAGATATTTTTACCCTAAAAGTTAACAAATTTTTTGAAACTTTTGTAAAGTATGTATCAATATGTCATTAATATATGATGAAAATTTTAAGTTTCTAACAACATTACTTTCTAAGTAATGATCAAATGACTAAAATTTGTTAAGTGCAAGTGTCGTTTATAGCAAATTTTACCAGTATTCTTTGGTTTTTTGGCAGCTTTTCCCCACTCCTGAAAAACTATTGAGAAGAGAACAAATAAACCTCAAGGTACCATCTACATGCAATTCCCAATCTATAAAATTCCTGGATGAAACTTTTTGACTAAATTAAGTGTCTCTAAAAAAAAAAAAAATAAATAAAATAAAAATCTTTGTAAAACCAATAAATCTTTTGCTTCACTCAGAATTTAAACAAATAAGATTTTGTATAGATGTAGCTCAAGGTGAAAAAATTTTTAATCATAAATGCTAAATGACATCAGAATATTGGAGAATGATTTTGATTTATGTCCTATTTTTAACAATTCTTATGAACAATGATACCTTTGTCATTATTTGTAATTCATAATTTATTTGAATTTTACCGATTATTTTTCTAACACAAATTAAGTGGATATCCTTTGAATTTCTTTAATGTAAAACATAAATCAGTAAATTTATCTATTACTATTGTCAATAATTAATTTTAACTAATTTTATTTTGAAGTCCAGTAAAATGTCTAACTTTAAGTGTGAGCCATCATATTGTATAGACATTTAAAAATATCATTAGTAAAAGGCCATTGGTCACTTAGTATTTGAATCTCAAGAGAGAAATACACAGTACAAAATTAAAACATTATTTTCTTTCATGAAATTTATGTTCTAGGAATAAATTTACATAAGGAACACTACTGAATGTATATCATAGATACTTGTGTTTTACTACTCTTGTTTCAAAATATATGTGGAAAATGGACATTTAAACATATATCTTGCCATTAATAAAATGCTTCTGACATGACCAATACACTATAGTTGTTTTTTATATGTAATATGTCATGAATATTGATTTTTTGAAAATGGTTTTACACAGTGCTCGAAATGGAAAATTTTCTGAACCGGAACTCTTTTTTTTAGTACATACCATAGAATTACGGTTTAACCCACCAAAATTATAATTCCCTCTTACTGAAATACTAATCTTTTTTTTATACACAATATATGATTAGGGGTCGCTGCCATTCAGAAAAATCAAAAACTTTTACAATTGATAAAGAATTTCTGGATAACTTGCGGGTTATGGCACGTTAAAAATACACATACGTATTGTGCAGATATAGCTAAATTACACTATCGGCGGATGGCGATTATCGTATAGATAAGCACTAAATTTACTTATGCATCGTGGCCGTTTGACGTTTATTAAATATTTTACAATGACAAATTCTGCAAAATATTTAAATTTTACAAAAATATGGTAGATAGTAGATACAGTGAAAATTTGTTTGAACCGGAACGGTAAACGAATTTTTTTTACGAACCGGAACGCTTAAAAATTTTTTGTCATGAACCGGAACTGCGTTCCGGTGCGTTCCGGTCCATTTCGAGCCCTGGTTTTACATATAAGTAGTAAACCACTATCAATGTTTCCTTATTTTATTTTGGTGAATAATAATAAGTATAATAAAAGTAGTAACAAAAATTATTAATTAATTATTTTTTAACTAACTAATAATGTATAAATTCAGATTTTCGCTTCCTTAATGGTAACCATATTTTGTTCATGGGACAATGTGTTTGTTATGTGTCACAAAATATATTTTGAGAAAATGTATCAAAAATGTAAAGAATAGAAGAAAAATGAAAACTAACAATTAGTAACATTAATTTATCATTGTATGGGATTACTAAAAAAACTAACTTACTATAGGCATACAAAAAATATATTGATTAAGTGTTATAGATTTTCCAATGATTTTTAATAGTAAAAATAAACAACACAGTTAACAGTATTACATATAATTATGATTTTACAAATTTATTAATTCAAATATAAAATTAGTATGAATTTGATATTTCGTTTGCTTTCTTTTCTAATCCTTTCAAGATATGAAATCTCCGTATTTTTGTAATATTTCCATTGACATTTGGTAAAGATTTCATTGTGCGTGCTGCTAACTATAAAATAAATGTAAACATTTTACTTAAAATACATAAGATTATTTTTAATTCTATTTGGAATAAAAAAAAGATACAAGTTTCTATTTAATAAACTTGAATTATAGAAATAAGATAAATAAAATTAGAAAAAATTATGTAAATAAGAATATTACTCAAATGAGTTGTAATAATGATAGTTGTGAAGTACTAACATAACTATGCAAACAGTATATTTACTATTTAGTAATATTAGATATTTTCACATACTTAATTATATATATATATATTAAGGAAATAACAAGTTTATTTCCTTACTCAAATTAATATTGTACACAAACTTTAGCCTTAAATTTTATATTCATAATTTAAGACTTTTGTAACCTTTTATTTAAATGTAATTATTAATGTAACAAATACAATGTAAAATGTATACATGGCTAATAACCCCAGATGTTGAAGCCTCTTTTTTTCTCTCAATAAAAAAAAAAAAAAAAAAAAACAAGTTTCTGATAAAATGTAGGGGCAATAAACAATATTGACTAGGAAATAATGTTAATATTCATTATTTCAGACAACGATTTATTCAACAATATTGCTTAGATAATGATGATGATTCTGGTTTTTTAAGCTGTTATTTTAGTCTTGGATCCTACAATATTCAGTAAAAGATAGCTTTTTATCAAATACATTGATTCTATATGGTAGGCACATCTTCAATATAAATTGCAATAGCGGAAAACTTATTTGTTATAATATTTGTTCACGCGCACACGTACTAGCACATTTTATTGCATATATTTAATACATTATCTAATTAATTGTTCACTATATATACCAACTAAATTCTAAACTTTTGAAGTATCACATTATTATGATGTCAGTGATGATGTTCATAGATAATTTAATTTTTATTCTATTTCATGCGTTTTATTTTTATCATGGAGATTGAAGAAATTAAAATAAAATTTGAAAATGAAATATCCTCATTGATTTATTAATGGGAAACAACGGTATAATAACACAGCATACATCAATTATACATTATATTAACAATATTAAAAATTATCAGCTGTTTAAAGTGTGAAATTAAAAAAAAATCTGTACAAGATTACAGATTGGTTTGTAAGTACGAAATTAGGACTATTGCTGGAATTTCGTACTTACAAACCAATCTGTAATCTTGTACAGATTTTTTTTTAATTTCACACTTTAAACAGCTGATAATTTTTAATATTGTTAATATAATGTATAATTGATGTATGCTGTGTTATTATACCGTTGTTTTCCATTAATAAATCAATGAGGATATTTCATTTTCAAATTTTATTTCAATTTCTTCAATCTCCATGATAAAAATAAAACATATGAAATAGAATAAAAATTAAATTATCTATGAACACCATCACTGACATCATAATAATGTGATACTTCAAAAGTTTAGAATTTAGTTGGTATATATATTAAATAAGTATGATTGTTTTAATTGAAAATAGTCTCAAAAATATATCTATAATATGCATAGTTATATGAAATTTTTAACCAAATTACAATGTATTTAATTTTTACAACATTTCCTATATTTTTTGTTAACGCCAAGATTTTGGTGACATCGCCAACAAATGTAAAGGTAGCCACACACGGTCCGGTCGGCCTGTCAGTTATGCCTGCACAGGCCGCTGGAGACCGGACGGCCGGACTGACGCAGCGCTCACATACGTTCCGGCGAATCTGTCCGGCCGCGGCAAGTTTTATATTGTATTTATTTTATACTGTAGAGACATGGCTACCAACGAAGACGCGCTTGCTGTCAATTTGGCCGGACGGCCGGAACCCATACACGTTTCGATACGCCTGCGCAGTTCCGCGGTCGGCCGGATGGACGAACGTGTTTTCATATTTTCTCCGGCCGCCTGTACAGTTGGAACTGTACAGGCGGCCGGAATCCACTCACGTTCTGGCCAGCCGGTCTCCGGCGGCCTGCGCAGGCATAACTGACAGGCCGACCGGACCGTGTGTGGCTACCTTAAGGCATTAATGATATTAATTGGTCATTTATGATATCGCCTGAATTACATCATTGATGGTAACGTGATAAATTATTCTAATATATTTCTATTATTTAAAAACTATTGAAATTACTTCAATTTTTTGAACTAATTCAACTTCATTATTGGAACAAACGTAATTAGTGACTCTCCCATCTATACCAGCATTTAAACGTCCAGTACGTCCACATCGATGAATATAATCAGCAATATAGGAAGGAAAATCGTAATTTATGACATGTTTAGTCTGAAAAACAAAACTATAAGTTATTAAGAATGATCATTATATGTTTTTATAAGCAATTTACTCTTATTGTATTTAGGCCTCTAGATCCAACATCTGTGCTAATCATCACGTTGACAATACCATTTTGGTACTTCTTGAATTTCCCCAATCTAATTTCATAAGGCATGTCTCCATGCAAGTTTACTGCCTCAATGCCATTTTCTTTTAAAAACATAGTCGCCCAATCACAGGTACTAGATTTATTGCTATAACAACACAAATTTTATTTTATAAATGGGTACAGTAAGGTTCGCTATCCTTACCGAGAAAAAGTTTTAAATTTATCAATTTAATACAGGTGCAAATTTCGACAATTTTTTTACTTGCATTTTAATTATTTACTATTATTTAGTAATAATATACATAAATATTGTCACTATTATACCACAATATGTGAAATATGCAATAAATAAGAAGCTTCATTTAATGTATTTATTTAATTTTAATTCATATGTTTTTGGGCTGAATACACTTTTTTCCTGGCATATTTCTCTAAACACGATTTTTTAGCAATTAACTAACTATTCAAATTTATAATTATTATTTATATATTTGGTCACACAATATTTGTACTTCAATTATTTGCTATTTAATATTTTCTCTGCTGCACAAAAAAACATTGAATCATATATATGTTTTTGAGTGTGACCAAATATAAATAGCTAATAGATAATAGACAACCATGTAACATGAAATATGTCACAAAAAAAAATATATATCCAGCCCAAAAACATAAAATATATGTTAGTAAAATGTTTAATTCAATAAACTATATTTTTAACATTTACTCTCGGGGATAACAATTCATACATTTTAAGTTTTAAGAGTTTTTATTTTATTGTGTTTAGAAGCAAATATTGATTTTTAAGAACCATAAACATAGACTAATAATATTAATATACTTTTGAGTAAACATACCAAAATATTATTGTTGGAGTATTACTTTTATTAAGTTTTTTTACAAGAAGCAATAAATTTGATGGCTTTTCACTAAAAGTAGTTTTAATAAATTTTTGATTTACATGTGGGAGAATGGAGTGTAATTTGTCAGTTTTGATTATATTCAAACTGCTCATCTGAAAAAAAATATTTTAACACATGAAATATTTTATTTCCTCTTAAGTTAATAAATTCTACATGCTAATATTACAGATTGAGTAACAATAAGTCAAACAACTTGATTATTCAAATTTTAGAACAAACCCCAACAGTTTGCAAAGTAATTTTTAATATTTTAATCAGAAAAATACCTATTTGAAATTCTTTAGGTACTCCTACGACTTTGACTTATCGCAACCAAACTGTATACATAAATAAAAAAGACATTACATTGATTGTATCACCCAATATATCAGAAAGGCTTGTGGGCATAGTGGCACTGACCAACATCAATTGAGTTAAGTTAGACGATTCTATAGTACAACCTTTAAACTTAAAATATAAACAAAATAATTAATACAAAATAATCATGGATAGCACCTACACTTACTTAAATGAAATAATTAATATTGTAAAGTAAATGAAAAATTTCCTTACTTGAAATCTTGACAAAAACTTAGTCATAAGTTCATTGAAACTATCATCCATTAAAGTATCTGCTTCATCAAGTACAATATGACGAACATACCGCATTGAGTATATGCCTACAGTAAAATTTAAAATGTTTTATTTCATGTTTATTATGAAAAAAATTGTCAGGTTACATGTGTTTAATTAGATAATTGTTCAAAAACTACAATTGTTATTATTTATAAAACATACCAGTAGTAGTTAATTTACTTAATGCTCCTAATGTGGCTACAACTATATCATTTTCCTCAAAAACTGGATTGACAATCTGTCTTTTAGTGTGTCCTCCAGTAATAACTTTTACATTCAATGGTAAATCTTCAGTAAACCAATCGGCACATTCCTGTCAGGTATAATTCAATATAGAAAATAAGGTTTACTAATCAAATATATAAAAAATATACTCCAATTTGATCAGCTAATTCTCTTCCAGGTACAATAATCAAAGCTAAAGGACTGTTAAACTGATTATTCAATTTTACTTTCTTTTTATAAGCTAATATTTGTTGAATTATAGGCGCTAAGTAAGCCAATGTTTTACCACAACCTGTTTCAGCTGCAAGTAAAGTATTGTTTCCCTTAAGTATTGATGGTATTCCTAATGCCTGAAAACATGAATGAATTTTAATTTATTTTATTTCTCAGTGAAAATAACAGGCCCTACAAAGAAGTTTGGTGTGAAAGCCACAAACTAGAATTAATAGTACTTAATATCCAACCAATATGAGAATGATTATAGAATTTTTACCTGAATTTGTGAAGGGACACTAATTTTATGTTGTTTCAAGATATTTAAAATAGATTGAGATAGTCCCGTGGATTCAAACTCATATATAGGTTTCCTGCTCTGAGGTAAATAATCCTATAAGCCAAAAAGTTATATGGATTAAAATATAAGATATTAACTAAACCAAAAATACAACTTGCATTATTGTAAATATGAATTGTAAAATAATCATCTTTAGCTTTTTTATCTTTCCATCCTTTTGATGCTAATGGAACTTCTTTAAATTTATCATATTTTTTATTTCTCTCATGATTTAAATTTTTCCGTTTACATTTGATCAAAACATCCTACAATCAAGATATATTAATTAATTATAATTTGATTATTATTTTATAATCAAATAAATAGTAATGACGGACCGAATTGACTGAATGTTGATCTTCTTCATTTACTTCTTCTTCATAATGTACATTGTCAACTTCATTCTTAAATGGTACGTACACTGGATCAATATCTGTATAACTTAGATCAATGACTTTCTCAATTTTAGAGCTAAAACATCGTATCTATAAGAATAAAATGAATAATTATTTTAAAGAGTTTAACACTAAATAGGTTCATTATTGGAGAAGAGTTGCAAAGATTCGGTAAACTAAAAAAATGATTAAAATGATAAAACCTAGAAATTAGAAATTTTCTAGCACTTTAACAAAATATTTTTAAGAGCTACCTATCAATTAAATTCAGTGTCAAATTTATTATCTACATAAATAGATTGTACTTAATAACATACACACATTTAAAATAGTACTAATAGAATAAAAATGAATAATTTAATACTCATCAACTTGCAGACATTTAAATAAATTAAAACAAATATAAGAGTAAAGTTAATGAAATAAAACACTTTGCACCACCAAGTATTGTAATTTACAGATTAACTCACGTTTTGGTTACGTTCCTCCGAAAAATTAGATGACTGCGATTCAAATTTCAAATGGCATAAGGATTGCGCTGAGTTATAACGAAATGACTTCTGGAAAATCTTCTGTAATCCGAACCTGCCAACACGAGCATAATTGGCCATATGTTATAAATAAAACGTATTTATTCTTTCAAGAGGTGAACGGATAAAATTTAACAATGAAGCAATGATAACTTCAAAAATTTTCGATTTTTAAGTTTTTAATGATCCATAAATGTCACTAGCAGCACCTAAATAGTAAAATTATCTAGGTGTAGAACAGTTTTAAAAAATTATAAATATAGTAGACAGTGTATCAGTAGACAGTGATTGTGAATTTGATAATGCCATAATCACAGAACAACAGAATGTGCCATAACAAACGCATGCGGTTTGTGTTGATAAGATATAAGAATATTATTGCCTTGCAATCGGTATCTTTTTACTATGAAAGATTTTTATTTTTTGCACAATTTGTTGAGACTTCCAATACGTCATCGCCGTAATTTTCGGGACCTTATTTTTCATTCATATTCCTGTTTTTCGACATTTTCACATTGGACTATAGAAGGGGGCAGGGGCCAACTTGAACTTGCCACAACTAGCGCCAATTGTTTTACTGACTCTATATCCAGTTTAATATCTTTTCCAAAATGTTGTGTGTTGTATGTATTCTAATCTTAAACATTTAAGGTGTTTTGGGCAATTAATATAAACGTTCATTCATACATAATGCATACAGCGACATATTTTGAGACTATTTTTACGGAAAAATTATTCCAAGAAAATTAAACTTAACCTTAGCAAAATGATCTATAATTATAATTTTTTCAAGTACCTACTTACTATTTACTTAATTGTTTAATTTAACCTATATATTAAGTGAGTTAACATTATAGCGGGTGAATCGAGGAATTTGTTTTTTTAATTGTAGCAGTTTTTCGAAATCGAAAGGACAGCCTATCCTTCCCCAACCTATTTTTGATTAAAGCACAGTTTATATGAATATATTATTATAATCTGTTATGAAAGCGTAGGTACGATATGTGGCTAATCGGTTAGTGTGATATTAAGACGGTTAAAAGCCAAATAGCTATTACCTACGTTTATTATTACATACACTTTATGTTGTATACATAATATTATCATAAACAACTTAATACATAATTATAAGTCAATTTTTCTTATCTAAGTGAGACATACCTAAGTCTATAATAATTTTAATTTCTCTAAAATAACCAATAGATTAAATACCGCTCGCCAATTTCAACACTATCGATAATGCCTATATTATATATGACTATATATTTTATGCCTTACTGATAGTCACATGTACTTGATGTACTACCACTCAGCGCGGCGCACACCAATTTTATTTCAATATTACCGGCAACACGGTATTATCGCATGATTGATGCATAAGTGTTTTCAATCGAGATAATTTATAGGTTTCTGATGTATTGCAGAGTGATTATCTAAACAATCAAATCTACAATTTAATAACTAATTATATCACCATCAATAAAAACCTAACCTAACCTAACCTTTTTATAGGTACTTATCCACAGTTTATAAAATCATACATATAGTTTGTCATTTGTGCATTGTAGTTAGTACGTTCCTATTTTCTTTTAAATTATTTTAATTGCCATTTTTATTAACTACATATTAGACATTACTCATTAATTTATTGTAAAAATCATAAAAAAAATATAAATTTGAGCAATAGGTATGAGGCTGTTTTTAACTGCAATCTATAACATGCTTTCAAAACATCGTACATTATTCGTACCTACTGGCTACTTATTTTTATTGAGATTCTAATTTAGGAATTCTTAAATTATAATCTAATTGTTTATGTTGTGTATATTATTGACACTTCTATCATATTAGGTGTATGTGCATTGTACATATTAAAACCTAGTGTATTGAAATTAATATTATAAAGAATTATTATACTGTTTTAATTTAAAAATTTTAAATATTACCTATATTTTAAACATGTAAACATATGACAAAGCAGTGACATATTTACGGGGGTATCCTGGGGGTAAAACCCCTATATATATTTTGTATAGTACCTTCCTTGATTGAAATAACATAATATTATGTTGACAAATGACAAAATATTTTAATAAGTAGGTACTGCTTTGAAAATATATTAACGTATACCTATAACTCTCTAATCTGATGCTAGGAAATAAACATTAAATATCCATTGTAACATGAAATTTAAATTTTCATCTAAAATTTAACCATCTAATAAAAATCTCGCATTTTATCGCTCAGAATAGTAATGTATTAACTCACACTGGTAAAAACGCGCGTTTGACAGCTCCCGAACGCATCTATTGAGGTGGTTTATTGTGGGCATTCGGACGCAGACAATAGCTAAATTTAAATAATATATTCTAAGTATAATTGTCACTACGTGTTATCTGATTATGGCTTTATCTTTTCATCAAATATAACAGACGACAGTAATAATAATTGTCGATTGCAAAGATATATTAGTGTTCAATTTAGTGTTGGCCTTAGTATAATAAGTCACGTTTTACTGTTGTTGAGGAGGCTTTAAATTACGTGGGTACTTAAAACTTATTTATTTTCTAGGACTCTTTATGAACAATAATATGCAAACGGAATTGTTAAAACTTAATAGAATATAACTATTGACGAATACCCGGTACTAATGAAACATTATTTTGATACTTTCACTGCTCTAAAGTAACAGTTGATTATAAAGTACAACAATTTTCAACAAATATGTAATCTTACAAATATTTTAGGTAATGATAGTGGAGAATGAAGCTTTATATCATCCGACACTCTGACAGCACTAATAATATAAATCTTTGGATTTTTCAAAAATAATGTAATAAAATCGTTGGTAATGTTGGCAGTATATTGGATTTAAAATTCATAATATTACACATATATTATCATATTATGAACGTCGACGCCATGAATAAACGTGTCAAGACTCAAATTAAAACAATGATGTCATTTTTATATTTTCTTATTTCACCACCCGATACATATTTTAATCATGTACACAAATAAATATATGATATGATGAATTTATCCATAGTCCTCGGACATCGAGCAACGTTTGACGAGGAATCAAATCGAATTCTTATAATTTTTTTAAACACAAAGAGTGTTCAGACCCGGGAGGAATGCTGTTTATTTTCGCGGGCGCACGACATGAATGACGACCGCGACAATAACAGTGACCACCAGAACTTGATCGTATAGAAGTTAGTAACGCGCGCCCAGGAATCTGTGAGTGTACTCGTCGGCTGTGCGCGCGGGCTGGCGGTCACGCCCGGCCGGCAGCGCGCGCGTACGCGGTCCATCCGTCCAAGGCAATGGTTTGGTAACCCCTAATTAACGCGCGCGCGTACGCCGGTCGACAGCAGGATGCGAGAGCACCGGCCCCGCCGCCGAAGAGACATCGGTCGTCGCCGCCTCAACCACCACCACTAGCACCGCCGCCGACACTATCATCACCGCCACCGCACCCGTTCCCCACGAATTCCGATTCGCGTCCCTCCAGCGCACCGAATCCGGTTGTCGTCGTCGCCGCCGCCGTCGTCGTTGTTATTATTCTTCGCCACTTCGCCAGTCCGTCCGTCGGCGTCAGAGTGCGTCGGTCGTATGTTCGTTTTGTACGTTCGTCGATGTTTGTCCGCTTTGTGCGTTCCGTCCGTGTGTGCGTGTATGTGAGTGTATACGAGTGTGCTCGCGAGTTTCTGTAAAATCGTTTTTTAAATTATTTTTTCGTATCCCTCGTATATTATATTGCTGTCACTCCTCTCTTTCCGTCGTTGTCTCCGGTCACGACGAGCGGAGTAGTACGCCACCGGTACGACGGCGATCGCGTCTGCGCGTCGACGAGACGACACACCGCGCTGCGCCCCGGAGACGAATAGCCACGAGCGCCGCGGAAAAACGACGAAAACGCTCCGTGGTCGGTCGCACGCGCCAGACGCCACCCCGTGCCGTCGACCAATGGATGTCGTCAGTGCGTCGCCGCCACTCGATTATTATCGTCGCGATCGCTGTTGCCACCGCCACCACTGTTATTACCACACCAAGACGGCGGTCGATTCGAAGTGAGTACCGCGAATATTACCATGATAATACTTGTTGCACCGCCGCTATCTCAGAGACGCTTATCACAGGGCACTGTCCACCGCGGCGTGATACGGTGGGCAAGGGTGCAGTGCCGGGTAGGCAGAGTCACTTGCGATTTTCAATCGTCGCCGCCCCCGCGAAGGAATTTCGTAGCGGTGAGCATGCCCCCTTGGCCCGACCGCGAGTAATCCTACAAACGCCTCTCGGCACGACGGGTTTTTTATTTTTCATCTTTCCGGCACGCCAACCCCCGTCACCTAGCGTTCCGTTACAGGAGTAGGGAGACTGTTTTCATGGAAAACGCGAGTGTTCCAGAGATTTTTTCGACGTTGATTTATGTGTGACGCGTGGTTCCAGAAATTAAAAATGTAATATCGTTATTATGTCCGACCACGAGTGAACGATGTGAGCTTGGGGGCTGGTTATCAGGGCGGCGGTAGTGTCGCGAGAATAATCTTCCGTCGGATTGTTACGATCGAGTACGCCGCCATCGCCGCCGCGCACGTTGAGAAACCTTGACGCGACAGTAGTTGTAAATATAGTAGTATTTATTTTCGTTGGAGGATTTTTCGACGTTTTGTTTACGCTGTCGGTTAGCAAACGGCGGCTACTCCGACCGCCAGCGTGCCGAGGGTTTTAATTTCGTATCATTATCTGTTTTATCGAGCGTTCTCGTTCCGGTCCTTTCCTTATCTGCCGCCGTGAGCGTTATTCAGGATGAGTTCCGTATGCGTTCGACCGTCCCGAAATATTTGCTCGCCGAAGGTGATGAACGCCAAACCGCGAAAAGTAGTCCGCGGAATCGGCCCAAAACGCTTCGCGGATCTTGAACTATTATCGTACGCGCGCTCTCGCGAGTTTACGTTTCACTTTATAATGTATAGTGTATACGGTGCAATGCTGAAAATGATAACGGTGCATTTTCGTTATGGGCTCTGTCGTTAGTTATTAATATACTCGCAGTAATAGTGACGGTACAAAAATGATGTCTGTTTAATCGCGCGATACATCTTCACGCACTTGTCTCGTTTTGATTGTATTTTTCGCATTCTTTTTTTGTTTTTTGTTTTTTGTTCATGATTATTTAACGAATCGGAAACTAACTCGCTTTGTAAAATATACTTAATCGTGTTGATCTTATCGCACCAATCGTAATCTCACGAGATAATGTATATTTATATATAAGAAACGTCGATTTCCACGATTTAAATCTGTGCATTTCTTACTGTTATTATTAGATTCATGATGTTTTAAAATGCATTTATTTTAGTCTGTGCCGAGGAAACTATTTTGAAATGGGTATACCTACCTATGTATTTCACTCAATTATGTGTGGGTGCTTTACTACTGTTACTGTGTAGTGTACTATTATAGTAAATGGGCATCTTAGTTAAGGACACATAAGTAAGTTCATTATAAATCCCATAACCTGTGTTTAATTTTCATATAGTGGCTTCATCATATTATGAGAATTCTGTCGATCGAAGTTAAAATAGAATTCACTAATTTTAGTCGTTGACGAATGTACCTAATGCACATAATATAATGGTCTAATGGACACATTTTTGTCCACGCGGAGGAGGAAAACAATATTAGTTTCATTATGTGATTTAGGTAGTGATATTCCATAAAATATCAGAAGATAATGCGTGACGTTGATAAATTTATTTATCATAATATATAGTATTTATTTTAGGTACTAATTAGACAATTATTTGGTATTTCAAGGACAAATCGATTTTAAAATGACAATAGTTTTCTGTTGGATCACACACTATTCGTTCCCAATTTCCCATAGGTATTTCATATATGAAAAATAATAATTATAAAGGTTAAATAATACTGATGGTACTTATTTCAAAAAACTCGTGGTTTGTGCAATAATGTAACAACTATCGATCACCACTAAATAATTTAACCTCCTATCGTATTTTTGTATCGTTTGATAATCGTCTCTAAAATTTAGATCCGGATGTTGAATTCTTTCAGGGTGTTTTTGGGGTAAAATGTGGTCGTTATTATTAAACATACCCCAGGATATTATTCTTGCCCCTTAATCCTGTATTTACGTGTGTCATCACGTTGTTAACCTACCCTCGTGCCGCCCGTTTTCTACCCATGAGCAGGATTGTCAGAAAAACGCACTCTTTTGTTGTCGTGTTTTTGTCATATTTTGACTGTAATATTTATAATTATATTTCGAAACGATTTCGTGTGCCACAGAAAAAAAAAATACGAACCCTTCGAAATGTGTTAGTTTGCTGCCCAGTAATAATCATAATACTATATTACACTGGTTTGTCTGGTGAGAAAAAAAGGTGAATCTATGTGTAATTGCTGAACGTACGCGTATGTTACCATTTCCGTTTGGAAAATATTTTCGCGTTTTTCTAACTAGGATAATAATAATAATTATTGTTTTTACGTGCATTCGTATTTTAAATTTTTATTATATTATACAAACCGTTTGAAGTGTTGTTTTGTTGTTTATTTACGCGTTTTTAAAACAAAAACAGAAAACGAGAAGCGGACGCGCGCGCAGAAATTAGCAGACCCGGATTTTCTTTTCAAACATATCACGCGTTCCCATTGTTTTTCCCCGGTTCCTGTTGTGTTGTGTAAACCATTATCCGACGCATAAAGTTTACGGAACAATGCACCGTATAATAATGGAAGAAAATAATTACATTTTTATGATTCGTTTTACTTTGTTTTCTTAACCATCCGCCGCGTCCTTGGTCGGACGACGACGACTTACGACGACGACGCATCGTCGTACTTTACTATAACGAGGTATGTTTTCGTAAGAATAAAATTATTCCTGCGTATTATATTACGAATTAATTAGACGTCGCTATTTCATTACACTTTCTAAAGCTATAAATACCGACTTGATTTTTTCCCCTCTGTTAATTGCAACGGCGTGGTTTTGTGCGCGTGATGAGAGTGGTTTACTGTAATCCGTAGATACCCAATAATATTGTTTTACAATAATCACGTTCGTCTGTATTGTTAATTTTTGTTAGTACGACTCATTGCTCTCGTCCGATACATATTTTTCGGCTTGTTACGCCGAACCGTGCAAAATGTTCAATCGATAACGGTTTTTTTTAAGGAACCGCATACGTGCGTTATTCAGGTCCAGTATCCAGTAATCATCGATTTCGCCTTACTGCACCAGTCGATTACTAAGTAAATCAGTCGTTATAAATATTATCATGTTTTAACAAATTCTCCTTTTGTACTCAACTGAGGGTTTTACGTTGTACAGGTACTTGTACTGACTGGAACTGGATGTTTATTTTCGTATTCAAAATGTGTGAATCGTTTGGTAATTCCTGGGTAGGTCAACTCGTAGAATTTTCACTTCCGCTTGATAGTATGTCGATAAACTGTACGTGTCAAGCCGATTGATGGAAATAAAAAAAAACCTTTCCGAAAATCCTAAATGATATTTTATAGATCAATTATTATGAAACACCAATTTTAATATAATATTAATAAATATTAATTTAATATAATACCTAGTTATGAAATATTATTATTATTATTATTAAATATCTAGTTGTACGTATATTACCACATATAAATAATAACGTGATAATGGCTTTATAGACCATTATATTATGAAGTCAGTCCACATAATTTTTCTCATAATATGAAGAATAATTTATGTACGAACCGCAAAAAAGTACCTACGTAATCCAAGTTTTGTACAGTTATTCCGTGACGAATGTCGAAATATAAACATAATATTATCAAATTATAAATATATTATGTTTATATGAGTGTTGCATAATAACGGATATG
The DNA here is from genome assembly GCA_027580255.1 of Therioaphis trifolii. Taxonomy (NCBI): domain Eukaryota; kingdom Metazoa; phylum Arthropoda; class Insecta; order Hemiptera; family Aphididae; genus Therioaphis; species Therioaphis trifolii. The sequence goes on from CM050409.1 coordinate 19,094,049, forward strand.
TGTACTCGAATATACTCGCGTAAAAATTAAAAACTTATATGGAACACTCGTTATGAAATAAAACTGAATTACGCATTTTTGTTTAATTTTCATTGCGAGCACGAGTCCTTCAAACGTGAGAGAGAACACCCGCGTTGTCTCTGAACAATATTTACATGGTAGGTACGTATTAGAAATTGTTTCGATAAAAATAGATATATCAATCTATAAGGCAGGCATAGCCGTATCCACTTCAACTTGTTCTGGGTAAAAAAAAAATCCCGTGTAACGTTGGGGATTTTATATATACCTATTATTAATTATATAACATAATGATCACTAATCACTAATCATTGTTACGCTTGCTGCTGGGTATAGAGAATTTCCGGTGCACGAGTACTACCGTGTGCAGCCATCCCTCCGTGTATTTTAGCATTTAACACACAAAGATTTAAAAAAAAAACTGTGCGTAAGGATGTATGTATAATATTGTGTATGTATATATATATATATATATATATATATATATATATATATATATATATATATATATATATATATATATATATATGTATATGTATATAAAGGTTTTGTAAAAAACCCCATCATCCAAAACCGATTTGCAATTTCCTCCCAGTTTTATAAACGCTTTTGTGTTCGCGCTTCTTTTCATACGGAAGGTGTCCATCCCGTCCGTCATAGTAGTCGTCACCGACAGCGACGACGATATTATTCTTGTTCAGGTTCAGTAAATATAATTTCCGGTTTAGGTTTTTTTTTCTACACTACTACGGCCACCGTATTCCGCCTCGTACCCATATATATATATATATATATATATATATATATATATATATATATATATATATATATATATGTTACGTTTCTCGTGCGCACACCATGAGAACCACTGTTGCTTGATGGTGCCGGTCATTGTCATTGCCGTCGTCGGTCCAGCTACAACACACACACACACACACACACACGCACATAACACGCGCACGCACATGCATTAACACCATGCTGTGCACTGCACAGAACGGAGAAACAGCACCAAAACAGCTCTAGGCGGTCGGCGGCGGATGTGTCAACCGAGTCTCCCGTCTCTCGCGGCGGTGGCAGAAGGCATCGCGCGCATTCCGACGAATACGAAAAAATTCGTTGTGGTTCGTATTTTTACAACGCCGACGTCACCTCACGTTTTTCGTTTCACGAAGTTTTCGTGGTACAATTTTGATCGCGCGTGCGTGTGTGTGTGTATGTGTGTGTGTGTATGCTGTCGCGCACGCGTGTGTGTACGAGAGAGTGAGAGAATATGCACGCGTGCACATATCGTTGACCAAAAATGCTGTATTCGTGTAAATTTATCTCAATGGCATATATATTTATACACGTGGTGGAGCTATATAGTATGCGGCGATGATGCATGCGGGATTCACTGCATAAAGCGCGAATATTCCCTTTTGACACGTAGTTTTTTGTTCACCAAATATCTAAGTATCAACGATTCGTATTGTTTGCTCGTCATTAATGTTGTATGAAAATGACCGTTTTGTCAGCTCGATATTTTTTTTTCTGATTTCAGCATATTATTATCGAATGTACGTATAGATAACTATAAAATTACGTAACATTTTTTTTCAATTCTCGCGTGTTATTAAATTTTATTAGACTAAATTCGACGTTCATTGATGGTAAAAAATTTAAATATGCGTGTAGATCGCGGTTACTCGTATAATCATTATCACGGGCCATATTCGCTTAAAGAGGTTAAGTTAAAACTCTTGTATTAACCTCGCGCGTTGTACGCATGCAAAACACGATGACTAATTGAAAAGAAATGTGCCTCGGGGTTGCAATGCGCGCGCGCGCGCGCGCGTGTGTGTGTTAGTGTATTCGAGATATATGTATAATATTATGTAGAGGTGTATTCAACCTTGTCCGTCGCTGCGTGTATAATATAATATTATATCGATATACTTAATGTGTTTTTATGCGTGTGTGCGTGTATGTATTTATGAATTTACGAGTGTGTACCGTTTGAAGCCACCGCCCTTAGCTTTACGCGTTCGCTATGCGTATAGGGTGGGCCAACGTTTTTCTTGTTTTGATCGTTCCACATAGAACATAGGGATAAATGATGGTCTCCTGTATACATATGGTGTAATAAAAAATAATAATACATTCATTATTGTGGTCCTGTTTTTTTTTTTTTAATTTTTGTATTCTAATCGTAATAATTCATTAATAGAACGGACGTGGTTGAAACTTGAAGCCACCTTGTGTTTAATAACATAGTCGTGGATTGTTTATACATCCCTTGTGTTAGTACGTCATACGCATATGAGAACGATATGATTAAGAGAGAGAAAGAGCTATGGCTGCTGTTGTGTTCCTCATCGTATTAGGCCTATCTGCAGCCTCTCCACGTCGATCTTGTGCTGCGTGTGCTGCTCAGGTATTTGCAGCTGTCGGTCGGGGATGATACGACTAAATCGTTTTTATTATTACTATTATTATTTCACTTATTTTCTCTCTCTCCTTTTGGGGTACCTACAGACAATTGTATACCCACAATTGTAATCGTAATCAAACTGTTAGGAATGTTTGGATTTTTATTCGAAGACCAAAAACTCGTTATTAATGCTCGTTTATTTTCGCTTACAACCAAAAACTCATTGGAAAAGTTATAATTTCCACGTAATCAAATGAAATGTACTTTTCATTGTCTACGAGAAAACAATTTAAACAATAATATATTCCTGTATTTTACAACAAAAATGTATGAAAAAATAGACAGATAATTGAATTATGATTAATTAATTGAATGTATTGTAAATTTAATTGATAAGTTAAAAATTGACTGGTAGAATATGTATATGCTCGTGTATATGTCTTATTGTATTTTTTTAGCTAGGTATCTGATTATAATTACAGTATTAATGTATTTTGCTATTGAGTATTGTGTATTGTTTCAAACATTTACTCACAAACAAAGATATTTTGTGTTTTGTTATGGTAGTTATCTCATGTTATCTCGTGTATAAGAATTGCACTCATATATCATCCAAAATATTTATTTATAACGTTGTTTGTTTCATATAATTCATATTTTTTGTATTTTACAACAGGGAAGTTAATTTTAATGTTACTATTAAATTTGAGTATAACTATAAAATGTATGTTCGGTATTAATTTACAAAAATTTAAGTATTCTTATTGAACAGGAATTCTAAAAATATGCATTAATGAACTTTTTTATTTTATATGTACAGTGTACCCATAAACTCTGGTTATGGGTAAGCCAATTTACTTAATTTATTATTCAACCATCATTTCCTATTGTAGACACTATTCAATAATTTAAAGGCTTGATAGATTTTATTCAAGAGTAATCTATTTTAATATGAAATTGCAAGTAGTTTTATTGTTTCTTTAATTATCATCAGAGGTACTCTTTTTTTATTGGTTAATTCAAGGAAATTCAATTTTCAATTTTAATTATGAACCGATCACGTATTGTGTATATGCTATTGATCATTGAAAATTGGAAATACCATTTTCAATACAATATCTATCAACTTAATAATGTAATTGGAGTTTGAAAAATAAATTATGCCAAATTAACTCTAGTTGTGTTTAAACGGTGATAATAAAATACTCGATTATTAATTTTTTCCCACACGGTTTTTGAGATTACTACAGGAATTTTATTGATATTTAAAATAATTCTGAGTATAAAAATGTACCTTGGTAGTGATTAAAATTTCAAAGCCGAATTATTGTAGACAGCTGGTAAAAATTGTTAGATTTATTAATAAATAAAATACGTTTCCAAGACTAAATTACTTGCGCTTAGTAGTAAACGATTTAATATTTTAGCAAGGTGCCTATATCATATAACTGAATTGTATTTCATAGTTAAAATTTACCAAAAGTTATGTAAAAGTCGTTTGATCCTTACGTTTTTAGTGTTATAACATCTTCGTTATGTTTGATTTATTACTTTTATTGCTTTGATAATTTGTTATTAATTAGATTGTTAGAACATAAACTGCGTCCTTGTAAAATTAGTTTCTTGTATAGTTAAAAAAAAACCCCAATCGAGTTATTAATGAAAATATTTTGTACAAATTTTAACATAATTATTGCATGGATATTTATGTAACAGTTAAATAATTAATTAAATGAAAATAAAATACACGATTTGGAACTTATAAAATTTGGTTTAAGAGAAAAAAGTATATTTATACATAGGTATATGTTAAACGGTTGTTATGAAATTTTAATATATCGCTTATATAGTTTTATCATTGACTTTTCACTTTGAAAACAATATCCTAATATAGGTACCTTATATGGCTATACCCAGAATTTTGATTATTGGTCTTTATTGTACCAAAATAAATACGGTTAACATTTATTCAGTTTTAGTTTGAATGGGTTTGAAACGTATATAAAATAATGTATATTGTATACATTCGACATTGTAATTATTTATTAGCAATACTCAGTGACTTTATGCTGGTAACATGGAAATTCCTGAATAGTAATTTCAATACTTCCGCGCCCATTGTGAATGTTATGATGACTAATATTCAATCGCGCTTCGTCTTTGAGAGATCGTAGTGACACATCAATTATATTTTTAAAAGTCTAAACGTAATTATTTTTATAGTTACCGGCGTTGATTTTTATGTCCACATTCCCACATAATTATTTATAGATTTTAAAAACAAAATTTAAAGATAACAGTATTTCATTTAATTTTATGGCTATGTTATATTTTAGATGAAAGAGGTCTTTTTTCTAAATTTTAAATTTTAATTTCTATCTGAAACCTTTTTAAAAGAATTTAGGTACTTCAAAGCGTACAATGTTATCTATTCGTATAATATTGATGTTTATTATCATCATATGTGTTTATCTTTTAATACGATATTTTACAAAAAAAAAATCTCCATAGTGTTATATTATGTGTCAATAAATTTCATGTTTTTATCAGTGTTTTTATATTGTATTTAAGTGTTAAAGTGTGTTTGTTCATATATATATATATAATAGGTCATACTTTTTCGGTAATATTATTGATTATGTTTAACTATGTTATAATACGTATAATATGTACATATTAACATTGCTGTTATTATTAACATTACATCCTTTTTCTTATTTTGTATATTTTATGAGCTTGTTTGATATGTATGATCTGTCAATTGTTTATTATTAACATTTATGATTTACATCGTGCAAAAGTAATATTTCGTTAAAACAATTTTTTTTCTTAGTAAAAACTTTCTACTGCTTGGAAGTTGAATTGTAGATGTATCTGTACTTTATTCATTATTCTCTTTGATAAGTTTTGCTTTGTAAAATCTTTACCACAGTCCAAAATACATGATCAAATACGGAAATCTAAAAATATATTAGACTGGAAATTAATTACAAAAGTACTATAACTAAGTAAAATTTTACAAAATTATAATGTATTTTATTCTAGTTCCGGTTTGTCAGAATAACTACTAATATTTACTATTTGGAAAATGTTGTTTTCGATATTTTCTGTTTCTATAATATGCTATGTTCTTGGCGACGAAACAGTGGATAGTAATTGTACTAACAATAAAAGAGCACGTGTTTGAATTTATCAAACGAAATGACCCACGCAGCCGGTTTAGTAATATTATTATTGGGCACAAAACACGGCGAGCCTGGCCTGGAGCAATAAACCAGTATATCGTTGTAGTAACTGTATTTTTTCTACTCCTTCTGTTGAATACAATTATTATACACACGTAGGTGGGTTTCTCGGCCAAAGCCTGATATTGCATGATCGGTGTCATACAGGGTTACACAAATGTATTGACTTGGCCATGACTCTTGTGCAGTGTATTCTGTTACAGTTTGAAAATTTTTTATAAGTGCATGCATATTTTATTATTTTTTCTTAATTACATGTCATATCCAATAGGAGGTCGTCGAATGCCGTTTGCTATTTCTGATACGCCGTCGAGCTTTAATAGTTTAATGTTGGAGTATCATTGTTGTCAGATAAAAAAATACACATAGCCAGTATGAACAGTAAGATGTGTTTTAAATCGCATCACGTTTTATTGGTTTATGTTTTTACTGTTATACCATTTCACCTCGACCTTCGTAAACCTTGTGTAATATTAAAGTTACTCTTCAATCTCCATTTAAATGCTTATAAAGTAATGGTTATTCCACTAAACTCGTTTTAACATTATTTTCGTGAAATTGTTGATTATTTTTTAAACAAGAATTGACCTAGCATTAATCTGATAGTCAATTTATATACTGATAGAAAAATTGGGAGAAAGTTTTTGTGATTCAATTAACAAAAGCGTAATGGTATGACTACGACGACGTAACTATCGTATTGTATTATAAAAGTTTTTGTCTAGTAACTCGGTAAGTCCCTGCCAATTATTGATATTCCTTTGAATGGAATGTTTTGATTTTGCTTTATTGCATTTTTATATGAAGAGTCGTTTAGTAAGTGAAACCGCTTAAAAACTATCATGCACAAGTAGGTCTCTTGGACGAATTGAATATCGTCATCGTTGTGTATACACGTCATAATATTTATATGGGTGTTATGTTATTATGAAAACAAAGAGGCAGCCGATAAACGACACAATAGTGTGTTGTAACTAATAACGTGACAGCCCTAAATAGACTAGTGATGGCCTAGCTACGTTTTAAATATATTAAACGGGTGAATACGCTATGTGGATAATTATTATCTGTACTACCTATATGTTAGCTTAGAAAATTGAACGTAAACGGAATAATTATTATCCTTTACTAAGTACCTTTTTACAGTTACGATGGAGGTATTTGTTTACTTGGGTTTCACTTAAGTCAGCTTAAAAAAAAGTAGCTCTTTAGTTAGTATGACTGTAAAAGTTATCTACAAAAGAGGAGAAAAACAGTTTAAAATTATTGGGTTTTAGGCTTTAAAACGTATTATTTTGTACGAATTTGTGTGTGCTATTATTATAGTATATTGTATTGCATTGGAGCCTTGCGATGTCGTCAAAGTTCGGTTTCGATTACCCTCTCTAGAAAATAAAAACGTTACGATGCACATGATAAAATAACCTTTTATAGTTCACCAACTTAATGGATTTTTTTTTCGTAATGTCCTCAGTCGAAGACTAAAGGGGAGAAGCAGCACTAAGGGATAATTGGCAATTTCTTATTTTTCAATTTATTTTATTTTTATATATTTATATGTGTAAAATATATATGTATATATTATGCATACTTATAGGGTATCTTATGGATATCTACCCAGTGTGATTTAACGCAGGATATGCACAGTTTTAAATTTGTTTTTTTTTTCATTTCTAATTTAAAACTAATATAAATAGTTTTTTTGTAAAAAATGTTAACTTTTTTGGACATTTTTTTTCTATTAAATCAGTTGAAGAGATTTTAGCGATTAAAGATAACTAAAAAGAGCAATGAATCCCTTGAACATGTACTGCTACTACGCTGCTCTTAATTTTATGTGTTTATATCTTTTAAAATAATTTTCTGCGAATAAAAATTAAGAAATCAGATTTTTCAAAAAAGTGTTATCTTTCATTATATTATGATTTTATAGATGGTAACTATTAAAAAAAACTCAAAAATCACTTAAATAATAATAAATAAAAACTAATTAAAAAAAAATTTAGTTTTTTAAATTGTATATGAAATTCAATTCTAAGTTATGCATTAGTGTTATTCATTTTGTGCAGATAGCCGGGTAGACCACCCTGTACGGTAATGTACTTATGCATGGTGGTTTCTCATACTTAAATTTCCTGTGGGAAAATTGCATGAGCAAGTGTGCACGTCTCTTCATTTATATAAAAAAGTATTCTCGTTATTTTATATATTTTATTAAAATTAGTATTTAATTTTCCGAGACGAGACTAATATTTTGTGTTAATCCCATCCTACACGTTACCGCGACCACCATCTCCACACGACTGTTATCGATTTTCCCGCCGATACCACCATTATATTGTGTGTGTGTGTGTGTTCCGTGACATAATCTGTTCAGTAAAAATATGCTCTGGCAAATAACATAGTTCTACTTCTCGTTCCGGCATGGCATCCGTTCGTTCTGTGTCGGATTTACGCCTCGTGCACCTAATAACGTGGAGGATCCTTTCGAGCCCTTGCGAGGCTTCCGCTCTAGACCTGCGGGCTGCGACACAGTTATTTTCTCGCACACGTATAATATTTTACGCGCCTCCGTGGCCAATACGAACTGTCATCGTTGGCGTCGTTATTGCGTTTGATCACCGCAACTTCCCTTCTCACAGTAGACGCCGCCGCCCGACCACATCAAAAACGCGCGGCGCGACTCTACGACGCGGTGTATGCGGGCTGCGGCCGCAACGGTGGCGGTGGTGTACGTTTCGGCGCGCAAAACAAACGTCGTGTAATGTTTAACGTCAAACGTCGCCGTTTGGATTTCGGTCGGGCGTTCGGGGAGGAAATCCGCCCGGTCGCGCCCGCGTGTGTCGTGTACAAACATTTCACCGCAGAGACCGGACGGCGCGGTAGCGGAAGAAGCGTATTTCGAGGTGAGGAAACCGAAAGAAAAAGAACGACGGCCGAGACGTGTACACGGTTTGTGTACTCATATAAAACACACGAGGCACCCTCCGCCTCTGCTCCTTTGTTTCCCGCGTCACGAGGAGAAGAACGTTTTGTACTCTCACACACACACGCGCGTACATATTAACACACTCCCACACATAAACACACACACACACACACACACACACACACACACACACACACACACACACACACACACACACACACACACACACACACACCTTTTCATGAAAACTGCATCTACACAATATGCTCGCGCGGCACACACGTTTTAACGGATTCTCTATGGTACGCGCACGTCTGATTGTGTGCCCGCGTGTACAAGTGTGTTGGTGCGGCGTTCTCCAGTCGCGGGTGTCCGAAATATTATTTTGTGTATTCGACGACTACGACCGCGACAGCTCAACCGTCGCGTTCTCCTCGTCATCCTCCTCTTCTCGACGAGCACGCCTTGCCCCCGCGCGCGCTCGGGGACCCACTGCTATAACGTCGTCGTATACGGGTGACGGCCTTGGAGTATAATATATATATATATACACGATAATAATATAAACGACGACGTGATTTCGAACGACGCAATGTCGGTCCGCTCGGAGTAGCGGCTGCGGCGATGATAATATTATATACCTCGTGAATAAAGTGTGCGCGTTATAAATACACATTCACACACACACACACACACACACACACACACACACACACACACACACACTCACACACATACAATGGCCCTGTCAATAAAAATCTCGTTTCGACCGCGACGATAATAAAATGGTAAGTTCGCCGTACGCCGCAGTTGTTTTTTGAACGGTCGGTTGTTTCGTTCTCCCGTCCACCTTATGTTTTATAACGTTGATTTTTCCAACTTTTTTCATAACATCGTGTTTCGTACTCTCCACCCTCCCATAGCGATTGCGCGGGTCGTCTCGCCACGCCGCACACAATAACATATCAATCACTGTCTCTAGGGCTCCACTAGAGAATCCATCGAAATCTACGGTTTCTCGGACCCGAGCGATGGCGTTTGTGTTTATATTCATACGTACAATTTAATAAAGTGTAATATTCACGCTCACTGTCTGGTTGTTGCGTCTGCACCTCATGCGCGTCAATCGATTAATTATTGTCCCGATGGCAATAACAGCCGACTCCAGAAAGGACGGGTGGTTTTCGTCGGTCACCCTGTGTTGTGAAACGTCACTAGACACTGTCCCACGCGTGTACGATCGCGGGGACAAACACCGATGGCGGCCCGCGCGTTGGTGTACGCATGTCTACAAGTTGATGACGTTAATTAGTCTAGACTGTTTAGGCGAGACGCGACAAGTGAAGCAATATTTTATGACATGATTTCACGTTGATTGTAGTCGACGTCTTGAAATACGTTTTCTCGGCACAAATACGTCGTAAACTACAACTGTCCACAAATTCCATAATGCTAGTAAACAACGGACACACACTACCAACACCGGAACAGCACCAGCTACGTTGTGTGAGTGAGTGAGTGAGTGAGTGTGTGTGTGTGTGTGTGTGTGTGTGTGTGTGTGTGTGTGTGTGTGTGTGTGTGTGTGTGTGTGTGTGTGTGTGTGTGTGTGTGTGTGTGTGTGAGGTCCATTGATAGCATTCGATAGACCGCTCGGTGTGTAATACTTTATAACTTTGTGTGTACGTTCGCACGACCGCGAGGTGCAAAACGTTATTGTACGTGTCGCGTAGGACACACGTCACGAATCTCACGGTATTGACTGTCGTCGCGGCGTATTCCGAGTCGAAAACCTCAGTCGGTTCGATCGAAAACGTCATCGGGCTAGAGAACGATTAGGTACTATGTAGGATTTCAAACGTGTGCACCCGTCCTCTCTTCTATTAATTCACAATAATATCATGTTATAATATATCGTTCGTCCTCCTACTCGGTATTGTTGCGGCCGCGCTAGCCGCGGAGATAACGTCGCGTGCAGCTGTACACGCGTCGTGACGAGAAGTTTTATTCACGCAACGTTGTGGAATATATCATTTTATATATATTTCGTACGGTTCTTTATTTTCCTGATACGAGCAAACAAAAATGGAAGAAAAAAAAGAAAAAAAACGTACACACAAAGATAAATTGAAACGTCATCGTCGTCGTCACCGTGCGCTTAGAGTGAATATAATATGTACGTATAATACGTGTAAAACACAATACACCGAATACCTATATTACCAACCAGAGTCGTCCGTTGTGTCGCCGTTGAGCGATTCCGTACGTTCGTCCCGCGTACCGGCGATAATGTGATCGTATATTATTATAATACACTTAGTGCAGAAGACGCGTAGCACCATCCGATTGTGGTAGTATTAGTAGTAGTAGTAGTAGTAGTAATATTAATAGTAGTAGTAGTAGTAGTAGTAATAGTAGTAGAGTAGTAACAGCAGCAGCAGCAACAGCGGTAGTAGTAGTAGTAGAAGTGTGTGTACGCAGGTCGTTCACCCGCTAGTCGTCGTCTTCTCATAACCTAAACACACACCGCAACAGTGCCGCCCGTTTTGTATGGTCGCCGTCGTCCGAGCGCAGACCCGGCACGCGGGGTATCAACGCCGCACCGAAAACGCGCCGTTTTCTTCTTCGGCCCACGCGAACGCGTGTCTTCGTCACCGTCGTCACGGTCGTCGGCGGTCGCGGTGACGATACAAATTTTATCCGTTAATGATGAATATTGTTGTAATAATAATTATTGTTAAAAACGCTCTCCGCCGCCCGGATATCCTTAATGCCGCGGCCGCGTTCGAGCGTACCGTACCGTACTGCTGGTACAACGATAATTTAATTAACGATTAGTTAAGACAATGAAAAGAGAAAAAATAAAAACAAAACCCGAGACGACTCGAAAGTGCCTGTTTTGGTATCGCGCGCGCGCACCGCACCGAGACGCCTGTAAAACGTCCCCCACGCTGCTCTCCCCTCGTCACGTCGCGAATTCACAGGTCACACATCTCACACACGCTCGTACATTATAAATGAAATTCGTTTGCGCGACGCGATTTTTCCGTCAAACGGTGCGCGTTGATACTATGTGCAGCATATATATATATATGCGTAGAAGTGTTTACAAATTGTGCCGCTCACTCGTTTGCGCGTGGTCTACGGCGACTTATTCTATGCGTAAGTGCGTTTTCGCTTCGAGCCGTCGGTGCGACAGACTGGGCGACAAGTCGACTCTGAAGCGACAACGTTTGAAACGCAAACATCTTCCTCCGCAGAGCCTTTATTTTTTTGTTCTCGATCCGACCGATATCAATGTGGGTCGGTAAGAGAATTTATTTATTCGAGCTTTGGTACACGTTTATTACGTATTGTCGTCGTGAAAAATACGAGCGAGTACCGCCGTAGCATGTCGACGTGTCGTAAATACCGACGTATCCGGTCGACGTGCAGTACCGTAACACACCTTTGTGCATGCCGCCCGCACCGATATCGTTTGTGTGTGTCGGCGAGTTTGTTTTTCGCCGTCCCCAAAACGTCCCGTCGTTTTCTGCGCGAGGCCGTATTCGTTTTCGTGGCGCCGCCGCGGGACGAGGGAGAGCGGAAACGCCCGGGGGCCCGTGAGTCGCCGTATACACGTATATACGTATCGCCCGCGACGTATACGGTATCACGACGTGCTATACGCGTTAACCGGTCGGCGGTACGCACGGGGTTGCACGGCGCTCTCGTGCGTCGGGCACACGCACTTTTTTGCCCCCCGCACACGTCGCCGACGGACGGGTCACGCGTGCGCGCGTGCCCGTTTTCGACGGTATGGGTACGACGCGTACGACGTCCCGTCGCGGGACTTTTTTACGATCGTCGAACAGGCACCACCCCGGGGACCGTTTCCCGGCTCCGATTCTCCGGAAACCCACTACGGCCTTCGTGCCCGCGGTCGTAGCTAAGCGATCCCCCCCCCCCCCCAATGGGAGACGTTGTCAGTGCGGTATGGGTTTACGTATGTTTTTTTTTTACGTCAACAACAACATTAACGTAACGCATCACACGCGTACGGCGCATTTCGTTCGTGTTGCAAAAAAAAATTTAAAAAATAATGATAATAATAATTATAATTCGTGGCGCAAACGCGTGCCCGTGTTTATTGTTCGGACGGAAATATTATTATTGTGATGTCTAACACGACGGAGTGTCGTCGTCGTCGGCGAGGAAGGAAGGAAAACGATACGTTGTCGTTGTGTAAACGCTCGAACACGAGAATGCCCTGAGACGACGGCGTACACATCAGCTGCTACCGACGACGTGTTTATCTCGTCGTTCTGATTTCGTCGTACTCGTTTAATATTCATTTATTTTTTCCTTTTCCTTTTTTATCTCTTCGTTTTTCCGAGCAACCGTCGTATACGTCGTGCTATTATCACACTGCGTATGGCCGCGTGCACGTGTGCCCGATACGGTTACCTTAGTGTTTCCGTGTAATATTTTCATTATTTATTCGTTATGACTTATATTATTTATACCGCCGTCTTGTTGTTTTTCATGAAATCACCGTGCACACGCCGCTATTCACGCTCGCGCTCCTAAAATTTATTAGAGACGTCGTTATTACCATCAGAACGTGCACACGATTTCAACCGTATAATAATATTATACTATATATTATTAGTTATTACTATAATAGAATCTGACCGATTTAATACATAGATTAAGTGATTTTTTTTTTACCGAATCTGTAGATGATTCCACCAATGATAACTGCTTTTATAAAAACTCGTCAGACAATCTTATTATTATTATTATTATTGATCGTTTTTTGATCGTGTAAATATATTATACTAATTTCGTTTCGTTTAAATAATAACAAAACAAAAAAAATCATTTTAAACTGTGCAGTAGAAATCGTATAATCATTAATTTTTCTGACTGGAATAGTTTAATGTGTATCATAGTAAAATTATTAGTCGATTATATTAATAATCGTTTAAAAAATTATAAGCGTTTCATTATTTTGATCTCCGTAAAATTACTGACAAGTGAATCTCGTTAGTAGGTTAACCTACTTGATTATGTTGAATAATTGATAATTTAAATTTTGTTTGTATTTCCTGAAAACCGGGTATAAATCTTGAACAAAAATAAAAAACAAATGACTTAAATGTTAGTTTCATTCAAAAACGCATTTTAAATATGTACGATATGTTTTATCAATGCTAGTTAATGGTTGAACAAGCTTGTCTTAAGTTTTGTAAAGTATAATTTGTCAATTCCCAAGTGCTGCACCCATTTTTGTCAAACATTATTATATCCAGTGTCATTTTCAGATTACGTAGGCATATTCAAATTTATCCACTCGTGACTTTTACTCTTTAACGATATTCACCAACATGGTTCGTAGGCTTAACATAATTTACCATTCTTATATTCCGTATTTTAAATCATGATATTCTATTTAGAAACTATTATTTTATACATGAATTCATTAAATTAACTATTCATTTTTTTTTTTTTTTTTTTGGCTGGTTTTTTGTGAATTCTGTTTATACACAAGAAAATAATAAGTACTCGCATTAATTACTTTGTAAAGTACATACATCTTTTATTAATATTACTCAACCCATTGTTTTAAATATGCATTTAGTATTTACTATCCTGTGTAATATTTTTAATTCAAATAATTCATATTCGTAAACTGCTCGTGTTGTTAAGTGTTTACTAAAACAGTATATTCTATATCTATTGACATTTTATGTTATGCTCTTTTTCATTAATTGCTTTCCAGCGCCAATCTAATGGGGTTGACCTAATATTATATAGATAATTATTATTATTATTATTTGATTTTATTCTGTTTTCCTTTTTCAATTTTTTATGCATTAAAATAAAATGTAGGTATCTAGAATAATAATTGTATTAATAAAATATTATACGATTTACGAACACTGAACGTGTTCATAATTAAACACCGTTACGGCTCTCGTGTCGTACTCATATGGACTGTAACGGTGCTTATGGTTTTTATTTATTTTTTACAATCATTATTTTATAAGTGTTTAAAATAATATAGTGTGTATTTACATCTTTTGTTTTAACATCTTCGACTTCCTTTGTTTTCGTAAAGCGTTTTCTTTGTTACGAAGTTGAGCTAATAAAACAAGGGACACACAGAGTCGTCGTCGTTTGTTATTTGTACATAAATGCGCGCCTTCTATGGTGCACACGACGAAACGTCGTGCCCGCCAAGAGAAGTAGGTCAAAAATGTCCGGTCGATTGAGCTCTAGTGCTGCTCCGCTGCATTCAGTGCATCACGTAATCTATATTTGATGGAAATTAATTTTCAGTTTCTATATAGCGCGTGGATCGTACATAAGAGAGAGAGAGATAGAGAGCGAGCCCATCTTCTCTAGCCTATTGACCGGAGTCCGGTGATTATTTCACCGCTGTGATGTAGGTGCGCTCGCCGTGTCCTCACAATGGTGCCCGAGTTTCTTCTCCGTCCTTTATTTCGTTTTATTTTATTTCTTTTTGTCTGTGAAAACCGACAGTGGTGTGAAATGAACGGCGGCGTACCTCTGCGTGACTATGTGGTGTGTATAGTTATTTAAGTCATCGAGGACTGAGATTTATGGGCTAGGCCGCCGTCGCGGAGACCGGTGGGTGGGTTTGCTGTACAACCCGGAAAATCGTTGTGCACATTTCTTGGCTCGAGTTCAACAGCAGCCGCCGCCGGTGTGTGATGTGTATGTGTATGGTTTTTTATTTATGTTTTTTGCCAACTCTACTCTTGTGGGGTCGGCCAAAATTGGCAACACGCACACAAACATTTGAAATCGCCGGGACAGGTGCACTTGTTTTGCAGCTAAACCTCCTCGTGCGTCCGAGTGAATAATATGTATGCGAGCGTGCATTTGAATAATAATCTGCGAGAACGTAAAAAAAAAAAAAATCAGAACGGGTTTTTTTTATGTGTTATAATCGTACATAATCCGTTCGGCACCGCCACGGATAATAATGACAACGGAAGTTAAAAGCGCAGATGTTTCACAAATGCACCTATTCAATAATTTTTTAATAACATATCAAAAAATTATTTATTTTCTTAACTGTATAAAATCATGAAACACATTGTTATCTGGACGTTGTAATAATAGTAAATATAGTAATGTAGTAAAAGTTTTGCGTATTTATAAATTGTATTCACCAAGGTGATTTTTTAAGCATACTCGTTCCATTTTTAACGCTGTATATACCTATATATTTGAATATTTTTTATGTGGATATATGATTTAAAATACGATAGATCTACATTTAATGAATTATTTCTATACTTAATATTCTGAAAAAGAATATATATATATATATATATAGCTTCCCTACTCTGGTACTCTAAATTTTAAGTTTTACACCTCTAAAACTGTTGGTTGTACCTATATATGAAAAATGTTTAATTTTAAATTTAAAAAAATATATATAGCTAAACGACTTAAAAATCGCGTAGAAAAAATATTGAAAATCTTATTTTTTTCACAAAAATGTAATTCTATTAATATTTTAAATCGTACATTCATATTCTATGTTCAAATGTACAAGACTGAAAAAAGGGTAAATGATCGTGCTTCTTAATAAATCAATTTATTTTTATAATTATTGAATATGAAAAAAAGTTTCATATCTCAAATTAAATCATAGAAAACTTAAGTGATTTTTTCAGCATTTAATTTTAATTTTTCAGAGATCGTGTAGGTAAATGTATGTATTCGTATAAATATAATAATATCATTTACTGTTTCCCTTTTCTTTATGTTTACTATGTATTCATTATAAGGCTTAATAACCACGTTTATGTGCAATGTCTATACTACTTGTTTACCAAAAAATCATAATCCAATCATTGTCTTTCAAGACCTTCAACAATCTTAGAACTTAATAGGGTTTTAGTCTTACTGTTTTCAACAATGAATTGTGGGAATATTTGATTTATATTTCATTGTTTAAGTCACTTTTGAATTAGCTATGGTATAATATTAATATGCCCTTTAGAATCACAATAACGTAATAATAATAAATAATAGCAATTTTAATAAGTTTAATTAGTTACTAATAAACATGGTGTTTTACACCAGATTAATCCCTCAGTAGTTGTTAATTATTACCTCGATTATTACCGTCCTTCTTTCACTATAGTTAATTTTATGCAATCAACTTATAATATATATATCATACATTATTATTATTCAAAATATTTTATTAAGATATTTGTGCTTATTTTTTTATATACCTCGGGGGCGGCTTCCGCGTGTTATGAGGTGAAAATTATTCAATTTAAATTCCTAACACTGCTGGAGGCTCCCGTTAATATGGTTATGCTAACGTAATCAATGAGTATTATGTATAAAACAAAAATTAATTATTTACTTACATATTACTTTTAATAATTGACATCGACACATTTTAATAAAGACCACAAAATGTACAATCATCGAATATTCCAGTAAAAAAATTTGGTACCTACTGCGTGAATACTAAAATTACGGGTCATGCATATTTGCTGTAGTTTTTTGTATTTGATGACTATTTACAGTTTACTAATTGTATGTGTTAACCTCAACATATTATATCTGTAACTGCAACACTACGGCGTGTAGCGTGAACCAATAATAAAAGAAATGTCGCGTTGTATAATTCTTTGAGAAATTATTTCTTGTTTTAAATCGGATGGCAGAGATTTTAGATAGCATTTCTTAATTATGTATATTAAAAACAAAATAAAATTGTATTCGCATTTACAATTTTTTTTTTTTTTTTGTCATGAAGTTTATTCAAGTCATATTATTTAAAATTATATATTTTATTATTTTTCGTTGTCTTAACAAACATTTCTTACCAGTAAATATGATTTAGACTATTTTTAAATAAATTTATATTATTTATAAACCCAGATGTATTTAATAAGTTAACTTATAATTGAAATGTATATAATTATTGTATAGGGTCAAATTATTAAGAAAAATAGAAAATATTAGATACTTCTAGTTAATGTCATCTATCCTATAAAGTAGAGAGTGTGCAAGCTTTTTTTAGGAATGTAAAGTTTTTTTGTATTGTTGTGAGGAAAAATTGAAATATTTTTCATACTTAGATTTTACAATATAATATGTATAAAATGAAATTCCGGTGTGCACTCATAATTGCATACTTGTCTCAATTTTATTTATTATGTTCGAGTACTTACTTACCAAAACAGAGAATGATACGACAATGTGTTAACACGTAATTAGAACAACTAGTTAACTAATTAAATAGTGATCTTGCTTTGGTTTGTAGTGGATATATATTATATATATATATATATATATATATGACAAACGTCGGGTTATACTTCAGGAAAAAAATTTTTCGAACGACATTGATGAGTTATAAGAATATATTATAATACTGTGTAAAAAATCGCCAAAAATAAAGAAATTAAAAAGCTAACCTATATTTTATGAGTAATCTACGTCAATTTTCGTGTTGAATTTTTATTAATTTTGTCTAATTGCCAGATTGAAAAATTAACTGCACCCATTTGTAACATTATGATGTAAATCTTGAAGGTCATAAGCAATATAAGTTGTATATCGCGATATCCGTTATATATTTTATGCATGTTATTATATTTTATTCTTTTCTCATAACCGCAGTAGGCGGTGGTAAGTGACGTGTTCTACACATTAATGCATTTATTGGTGTCGATACACAAATTGTTTTATTATTATTACGTACTATTATTCTCAAAGTTTCCCAATATATATAACTCACGACCGCACGCATAGACGTGTTGTGGTCAACAATGTCCACTTTGTCGTGGGTCGGCTCCGTGAATCTACAAATATCTTGCGCGTGCAGTTGTATACACCATAGGTATTACTAGTATTAGTACATTAGTGTATAGTATTAATATGAATAATGGGCTAAATGCTGATTCGATTCATTAAAAAAGTGTAATAATAAATTTCTATCAAGCCAAAGAATATAAATATTACGTACGGCCACTGCTGTGTGTGTGTGTGTGTGTGTGTGCGTTTAGAGAACAAAAAGGTATATATTATTATGTATATACAGTCGAGCTATAATTAGCAAACTTATTGTCATTTTTATTTATTACTGCTACTAGGTAAGTACACATACTATTCACCGTGTCCTTGGCGACAACCACTTCGCGTAGTTATATTTACGCGCATAAATACGACTTCTAGATGTAAAAAAAACTATTACATTATTTGTTCATCATGTTACGTGTTTTAAATTAAATATTACCGTTAAACTCCATCGTTTGTTTGTTTATACATAATTTATTATATATTTATATATTAGTGTATTTATACATACCTCTATAAGTGTAAGATTTTTTATTAAAATTTTCTTCTCTTGTTGTATTGGTTACGTAGACCAAACGCTCAGACACAATCATCTGGATGATGATAACTCTCTGGAAGGTTCTCGGTTTTAGTCATTTCTCTTTGTATCTACTGTAAATATAATAAATTTTGTGACATCAGTGACCGCGCATTATACCGAGTTTCAAACAGTTAAGAAAAGCCGTATTTGGAAATCGGAATATAAATTTGAATATAATATTATATTATGAACTGTAATTTATGTATTATAATAATTGTCTTGTTCATTTATGTGTATGTTTATAATATACACATATAAATAACAAAATAATACAATGTTGTCTCGCTATTACACATCTGTGTTCGTTATACAATGTTAGATACGCCTGTATACTTTTACAAACAAAATGTGATTGTAGATCGATTAGTCGTTGAATTGAAACCGGGTTAATGCATGAGGTACCTAACCTATACAATATATATGATAAAAGTTACGTAAGTTTAGAAGAGGCATTAAATATACAATATACTACTACCGTTGTAAGTTGTCTGCATTATAGTCGCGATGAGAATGAGACGATGACAAACGCCTCGCTCGTATAATGCGACTTTATCGTATACATATAGTTCATTGTGAATGCGAATGGATACCGTTTTTCGTTTTTACTGTCGTATTGTTTATTTATTATGAATGGGAATTAGATTAATTCACGTGTTACTTGTACACACTACACAATGCCAATATGAAAACAAAATTATTCTGACCGATTTGTAGTTATACCACATTTTAAAATAATTGTTCTCATGTTTTATATTTATCCAAACTCAATAGAGTTCATCTTTTGCACTTTTTTAAGGCTTATGAAACACGCCATTGCGTTTATACTCGTTAATATTAATTAACCGTTGTTGCGTTTTCCGTGACAACACTCGCGTAATGTCAACGTACGCGAGCCGTCTCGGTCCGTTCCAATTACAGGGACTCATCTCTGGTCTCATTTCATTTTTTCTTACACACGTATAACATATTGTCATATTATACAGTTGAGTTTGGTTTACTCGAAGCTGACGGAATCAGTATAAATTTGAGTTACACCCACGAAATTTAAGAAAAAAAAATTGAAATTAAAATTGTTATTAGTTGACGTATTTTTTAAATTTATTATTTTCAAATCATTATTTATTTATGTATAATATTTATAATAATATTATTATTACATATTTTACTTTTCTCGCGACAAAAACATTAACGTATATTTTTGAAAGTAAATGTACCAACCGACATAGTATATGGGGATAACTCGTGTAGCACTGATTTTAATAAAATTGAAACTCCAAGTTATTCGCGAAATATTCTAGTTAAACTTTAAACACAATTTTTTTTGATACGCTGTTCTTAAAATAGGAAATCATAAAGACCGAGGAAAAGTTAAACGTGTATCGACGAATGACGAGTTAATGAAATTCGAGCTAAGTTTTACTTTATGCTGTAAACGCGTAGATTACGTCTCATAATTATATCTTTGAGAAATCGCGCGCACAAATTACGCGTTTTCTAAACAGACATACCTAGTCGTTGTTCAACAACACTTCAGTTATCAATTCGTATAATTTAATTCGTTTCATTTCGTTTCGTACGTCGTAATACTACCGTTAAGTATTATTTCATATAGTAAAATATATAGGAATAGAAACTGAATTCAGATTTGTGAATCATAACTTGGCGAGTTATTAGTTTTCTGTATGACGTATGAGATAACTATCGCAGAGAGAGACTATCGGTATTACCTACCACATACTTCTAAATGCTTTTAGACGTAATAGAAAATGGAACGATTATCTTAAAACGAAATCTTCAATTTAGACTTGATCAAAAAATGTACGTTAAAATTTAGTAGATTTAGTTTGCCTATTAAAGTATAAATAAAATCGACAATCTACAGTTATAGTCGCCCAACTGTTGATTTGTTAGGACGTTTATGAAAAGTCCTGATACCCTGATAAGCATCCTCATCTTACCTATTATAAGATCTATATTCTATTGTTTAGACAATAGTAAATCTACTCGAGAAACGATTTTCTTCTTTATCATTCAAATTAACTTTTGAAACAAAGTAAAAATTCTAGTAAAATGTACCTCAACGTAACATTTAATCGTTTCGTCCATAATTTTCGAATTTGTCGTGTTTTCGCTGTTATTTTCTAACGACATTACACTCCGAGCGTTTTACTGTTTTACATAATAGCGATAAACGAGATTTCACCCTACGACGACCGTTTGCCGCGCCGCGCGCGTTCTAATCGTTATTCCGTGTGCATTCGATTTCCTGTGCACGAGAGAGAAGATCGACCGCCGCACTCCGGCGACTTTGAAATGCCGTCCGTCGCCGACTGTGCTCGCCGCCGCCGCGGCATTCCGGTCAATTAGATCGATTCACATCGTCATCGTCGCCACGTCCCGTGCCGCTCCGCACACAAGTATAATCCGCCCTGCGGGTCAAAACGCCGAGATGTGTTTTATAACGGGGCGTTCGTTGTGCGTGCGTGCGTTTGTAGTGTGTGTGTGTGTGTGTGTGTGTGTGTGTGTGTGTGTGTGTGTGTGTGTGTGTGTGTGTGTGTGTGTGTGTGTGTGTGTGTACGTCGTATGGTATTATTACGTGACGTGAGGACGCACGTCGTCGTTACCTCCGTGGGCGTGGGAGGGGGAAGACGGAGACGACGA
Organism: Therioaphis trifolii; assembly: GCA_027580255.1. Lineage (NCBI taxonomy): Eukaryota > Metazoa > Arthropoda > Insecta > Hemiptera > Aphididae > Therioaphis > Therioaphis trifolii. The sequence continues at coordinate 19,115,738 of CM050409.1, forward strand.
CAGATGGTCCCGAACACTCGCATCACCCCAAGGACACGCCACCGTCGGACCCGGACGCGTCTTCGTCTCCCGTTCGCCGCCACGCACAGCAACAGCAGCAGCTCTTGGTCCTTTTATTGTGCGTCGTACACACGCGCACGCGCACGCGCACACTACATCACGTCTCGTCTCGGCGGGATTCGGATTTTTATTGCCCCGCAGGATGTCTCCGCGCGGTACACCACGTGTACGGCGGGCAGCGGCGACGACCCTCGGAAATACCTCTCTGCGATGACGACGCGACATTCCAACGTGCGCACGAAATGACAATAACGATAATAATGATAATACGAAGGAGGGTAGACCCGGTGTCACACGCGATCGTGTGTGACCCGTCGTCGCCCTCCGCGGGACGATATCAAACGAGATTTGTGCGCCCGCGTGTACCTATACTTAATTTTTAACACGTACGCGCTAATAATAATATTCGTACACGTTGTGCGATATCGTTTTATACCGCACGTCGCCGCGCAAACGGTCCGCGAGTCCTGCGCCCGTACGTTATTGTTACGGACATAGGCGTGCGCACGAGAGGAGCCGGGTGGACACTGGACAGTGGCCTCTCCTGTCGGCTGAATTTTTCAAAACATATTGTATGCATCTTGTAAATATCAGGCAGTTAAATTCATTATTTAAAAACAATATCTTAAATTCACACTCGTTTTAAATAAATTAAAAATGATTACCTATATTGGTATTTTTAATTTAAAACACGTATTAATCAACTAGTACCTATTTAATAATCACTATTTAAACCAATTTTATGAAATTGCAACTTTTACCTATTTACATTTTCAAATTAAAAACTAAATAACTTTTATCTAAAATAAACGCTTTCACAGAAGATGGCGAGACGAGACATTAGTTTCTAGATTTTGGAATTTCGGAAATTTATGTTTGTTATCATGCCGACTTATGACCTTTTTGTTTTGTAGAGTGTCTCCTTCCTCCTCAAGAAAACAATTCTACAGGCGTACAAACTAAAATGTTTATCCCCCCTGCCATCAAGGCTGCGCACGCCTATAGTTATGGAATGTGTGTGCAAGGGGGTATAAATACCATGTTTTGTAGGGTTGCTGTAGCTCGGTGGAGAACACGAGTCTCGTCCCTCGTATGCACATACCGACTCATAGCCGTTATATTATTATTACTGCTGCCCGTCTATTTAGGAAAATGAGGCGGATTTACTTCGAGAAGCAAAACCGTACGCGCGAAGATTAGATGGGCCTGACTCAGTCTGCGAGATGTCAATGCATTTTTCGTTTCGTCAGTATTATTTACGATTACTAGTTTATTATTCACGAACGTTAAGAGAAAAAACACTGTCAACATTTTTTTTCTTTCCTACATCAGGTACAAATAATTATTACGGTATACGTGCATATGATGCACGTAATATGAAGACTATCGATTCGCATTCGGGGTAAACATTGAAAAGTGTTTGGTCATCGTATAGACGACGCATCAAAATTATCGGTTTTATTTTGCAAATATTTGTTTTTTTTTTCGTTTTTTTGCCAACATGTTTTCCTTTATAGACCTGTGTTTTCCGTTATGCACGTCCGCTGCTATCGGCCGAGCCGGAAATTCTTATAGTGTTTCACGTGCAGTACACGCCAGTGATGGTGTCATATAGAACACGAAATTACCATGAACGCGATACTAATAATAATAATTATACTTGCACTGGAAATTAATAATATGCTACCTAGATTTTTTTTTTCAACAAAATACATAATAAAATAATATTGTCACGATTCTTATTGAGTATGCAGCACTGATATTACAATAATATGTCCGATTTAACAATGTGCATAATATATTAATGTTGTGACAAAGTCTTAGAGTTCGTGATTTTTCTCTATTTTTTCTCTGTATTCTCCTCGTACACACTACTATGAGCTTATATATTTTCTGTGTCACAACCAGTAACACGGCGCTGCTTGCATGGTATTACAGACAACTGGATTTATGACGATTCATTTTTAATTTTTTTTTAAACTACGAAATATCATTTAAAAATTTCAATCTATGGTTGTTTATCAATGATAATTTTCGCTACAAAAATATTATGGTATCTGATGACGTCAAGAAGGTATTTTGTTTGCATTCGTGTATTTCATGATTGCCTATCGGTTGATGTACTAGAACATAGTCGTTCTTGCACTATAAAATACGAAATATTTATGTTTAAAATTGATGCAATTTCATGTTTGTATCGAAATTATGAATATCATAAATTATCAAAATTATATGCTCTCGTACGCATCTGTATAATAAAATATATTATGTATTGGATGTGTGTAATACATTTTGTGCACGGCTTTATCTTATTCTGTGACATCTAAATCTTTTAATATGTAACCGATCGGTTATTAATGTGACTGAACATTCAAATGTCCATTAATAAATAATATAAACGATTTAAAAATACATCGACCTCTAATAGAACTTTTCATATTTTAATTTATTTTTTGAGAAAAACATGTACTTTCATAGATGATTTCTTTAAATTTGTTTGCATATATTAAACTATGTTAGTGTGGTGTACTCTCGTAGGTACACTGAAAAATACATTTTTCGGCCATCGATATTTTTTTTTTTATTATTCTTAAATTTAAAACCTCAAAGGAAATTTAAAAATGTATTATTTATTAATCGGCGGCATATTCAATAATATGATTGAAGTCGAATAATTTAAGGAATATTATGTATTACCTATTCATTACTATTTGAGACACGTACAATCAGCAATTATAAACATACAGTGGCGACTCTTCGGTATGGGATGGTTTTCTTATCTGTACGCACAAACGTGCGACACATTTCTAAAATCTACACGATAGTTTTGTACGCACGCTGTGTAGCATGCAAAGTTCACGTTGAAGTCTATAGTTGATACGAATTATACGCTTATTACCGTCTATAACAGTCTTTGAAAAATCATAAAATTCTTATTTGGTTTTTTCGCCATTGACTCTTTTATTATGCATTATATATATATATATATTAGTAGATATATTTTAGTTGGTAAATGAAAACTAAACTTTTCCGATGTTCTCGTTTTAAAATAAATTTGTTGACAGTAATTTTTGTTTGCGCAAGTCACCTAGGATTGTTATAATTATAATTTTGTGTCAAACTCAAACGATTACACATATATTCGAAACATGTTAAATTACATTTCTGAACATATCGACTAAATTGTAAATATTCTTAGTATCGACTATCAATTAGAATTTGAAACAAATTGTTTTTATTATGTCATTCACAAAACCCAAGTAAATTATCTTGGTACAGTGATATTTAATTTATTATTGTGTCAACTTGGATAATAACGCCTCAGTATTCTTTTTTTGAAGTACTGCAAAAGACTTTTTGTATACTTACTACCGTTCTTTTGGTTTTTCCACAGTGGATTGTGATGATAGGCCTAGAAGGAGGCACGAGAAACGGCGGCACCACCACCACCACCACCGCCACTAGTTCAGCCCGTCAACATGCGGCGCAAGCGATGGACTACTACAACAGCAACGTGTTGCGAGCCCGCACTAACGCCGGCCTGTCGACTGCGCGCCAGCAAAGGTCGATCCAAGATCCACTGTATCGCAGCAACTCCAGTCTGGAGCTCACGCACCACTCGGATTATCACCACCACCACCACCACCACCACCACCACCAACAGCAACAGCAACAACAGCAGCAGCAGCAGCAGCAGCATAACCACCATCATCACCACCAAGGTGGCGTTGCCGGTCAGTTTGGCGGTAGCTCGGCGTACGCTGATTCCAGGGCGGCGGCCGCGGACCGTCCACTCATCAGTCCGTTGTTGAAACGGGAATACGGCAGCCACGGTTCAATAGACGTCATAGCTTCCGACAGAAATTCAGCTGGCCGAGCTTCGGCCGGTGAAAACTTTTTTGCCCTGCTCCAAGAATACCGGCCAACCGTATTGGACATGATCGACGGAAACAGTGAGTGGCTTACGCGAGCATTTATATTCATTTTTTTTTTCTTCACTAGGGTTCTTGTATATTTTGTTTTATGGAGTTGAAATCCTATTATTTCACTTACGTGGTTGTTTAGGTAATAATCGAGAATTTGGATACCGGGAATTGCCAGTTGACACTCCGCCAGATGATCACATGGTATCCTCTACTCCAGGCAGCAGCAGTGGTGGTGGTGTCTCAGACAAAGTTATAACGTCGCCCCAAGGACCCAATTCCAGCAGCCCTAAACTCCGACTGAAATTCCACAAGTTCTGGGGAGCCAATAACAAGTTCTCTAGAACTACTGATGATACTGCTGGCATGGCTGGTGCTGCCACTTCCAACATGACTGGTGTCAATTGTGCCGATTTTCCTAGTGATGAACGCCAAAAGAGAAGGGGCTTTGCCCATTATGACGTTCAATCATTAACAGCCACTGTGGGATTGGCTTCAAAACTCCAAAACATGTTGTCCAGAAGACGAAACACTGCTACGGGTGCTTCGGCTGCTTCCATGTTGGCCGCTCGATCATCCACGCCAGACAGTGGTGAGGAAGACCTCGGTGATGGCAAACACAATAATTTACTTGACAGGTATGAAATCGATAACTTTCATTTATAATTATTGTCTGGTAAGATTATTTAATTATTTAACTGTACAATTTTACAGTTGTCCTTTTTTCCGAAATGAACTTGGCGGTGAAGGCGAAAGAGAAGTGAGCTTGACACAAAGAACTCAAGCTGGACAAATATCCACTTTGAACAATGGAAAACTTTACCATAGACCACGTATGGCCTATAGTATATCAGTCCTTGAATTTCAACCTGGAGAAACCCATTGGACTGAGGGCATCTGTCCCGAAAATTATACCAAATTAATTGAAACAACTGATGAAGGAGATTTATACTATCGAAGGTTTTTTTTCGGTCAAGGTAAGAAATCCGTTTGTTTTACATTTTTTTTTTTTAGGAATTGATCAATGATCACTGATTGGAAATAAAATGTATGACAAAATTATTTTCTCATTTGATGTTTTTACGGTTTTTTTTTAACAGGTTTTTCATCTACAGCTTTTTTTACTCTCCTAATTTTCTGAAATTATATTTTCATTTGTAAATAGGAAGATTTATTATTATTACAATAATAATATGATATTAATGGGCTTACAGATACTACTGATATATGCTTTGAGTCATATTTTTTGATAATCATTTAAATATTTTTATTTTTGTGATAAATTAATATTAAATTTTAGTTTTTGATGTTTAGTACTTAATAACTTTCAATTAATTATATACCTAAATTATATAATATAATTCAATTAATTATATACTTAAAATTACCTATATATATATATATATATATATATATATATATATATATATATATATATATTAAAAAATAATATAATATAAAAATATAATTAAAATGTAATAATAAAAATTGTTTTTCAGAACACCAAAATTGGTTTGGAATGGATGAAACATTGGGGCCTGTTGCTATTAGTTTGAAAAGAGAAAGAGTTGAAACTGATTTAACAACCAATGGTTGTAGTTCAAATCCCTCAGTTATATTTAGATATCGTATTATCATCCGAACAAGCGAGGTAATTAAATAATACTTATTATTTGATAATCAAAGAAAATAATAGTTTATTAATTAATAATTCATTAATTTTTAGTATTGTGAAATCAGATATCTATTTTTGCTTAAATTTTTAATGATTTGTACTATTTTCTTTAGTTGCAAACTCTTCGTGGTTCTATTCTTGAAGATGCCATTCCAAATATCAAACCATCCAGCAGTTCTAAACATATAAACACAAAAGATGTTTTGGAATATATTGTTCCAGAAATACCTCTTCCAAGGTAAATACTATTAAAAGTTAAAAGAATAATAGTTAACTATTAAATTAAAATACCAATTATGATTTTATAGTTTAAGGTTGGGAGTGTCAAGTAATAGAGTAGAAGAACTATTGTTAGGTCTTGATGAACAAGGTATATCTCATACTTACAAAGTTGGGGTAATGTATTGTCGCGCTGGACAATTTTCCGAAGAACACATGTACAATAATGAAGAAGCTGGGCTAGCATTTTATCAGTTTATGGACAGTATAGCTCAAAGGGTACGCCTAAAGGGCTTTAATAAATACAGAGCAGGATTAGATAATAAGAGTAAGTAGAATTTTTTAGAGTATGTATATGAAGATTATTTATTGCTGTTTATCTATTTTGTATATTTTAGCTGATTCCACTGGACTATATTCATTTTACAGTCAATTTCAAAATTGTGAAATTATGTTCCATGTATCTACTATGTTACCTTTCACTCCAAACAATAGGCAACAGGTATATAAATTAAAACTCCTTAAATTTAACAAGTATTATTAAAATTGTATGATTTCAATATTGTATACAGCTTCTTCGTAAACGACACATTGGAAATGATATTGTTACAATAGTATTTCAAGAACCTGGGGCTCAGCCATTTTCTCCAAAAAATATTCGGTCTCAATTTCAACATGTATTCATTGTTGTTAAAGTTATAAACCCTTGTACAGAAAATACTCAATATAGGTAATAAGCACTTATTTAAAGGTTATGTATTTTTTTTTTTTTAATATATTTTGATCATACTTGTAGTGTTGCTGTGACACGGTCTAAAGAAGTTGAAATGTTTGGTCCTCCTATTCCCTCAGAAGCTGTATTCAAAAAATCCAAAGAATTTAGTGACTTCTTATTAGCTAAAAGTAAATATTTATAAAAAATTTTGTTTTCAAAAGTTGAGAATGCATGTAATTGTTTAATTATATTTCTTATAGTTATAAATGCTGAAAATGCTGCTCATCGATCTGAAAAATTTGCAACTATGGCAACTCGTACAAGACAAGCGTATTTGAAAGATTTGACATTAAACCATTCTACAAATACTACCATTGAACCAGTGCAAAAATTTTGTAAGCCCTACCGTATTCTTTGATTAATTTATCAATAATGTTTAATGAATTCATTCCATTATTTTCAGCAATGCTGTCATTCAGCAGTAAGAAAAAAGAAAGATGGCGGCCTAGATTTCAGCCTGATGCATCTCAAAGAGGTGCTATTTGCTGGCAAGTTATTTTAGAAGAAGGTAATGGAGTTATTGGTGGACAATGTCTTCTGGCTATATCATCAGACTCCATGGTACTTGTTGAAGAAAATAACCATGACATATTATTAGTGATACCTTGCAAGTCAATATTGGGTTGGACCACTCAAACTAACAGGTTTGTTTTGTTAACAACATTTTTTAGATTAAAATTACATTGTACTATTTATGTCAATTATTTATAGTTTACGAATATATTATCATGAGGGAGAATGTGTTACTTTACACATGCACGAAGGCTGCAGTGATGGTGATAGAGATGAATTGATGGAAGTTGTAGTTAGATTACGAGCAGTGACACAAGGATCTGTTGCCCAAGAATTATCATTACATAGAAACTCATTGGGTCAACTTGGTTTTCATGTTCAACCTGATGGTCTGGTTACACAAGTTGAAAAATCTGGTCTTGCTTGGGAAGCTGGTCTCCGACAAAACTCAAGACTCATAGAGGTATTATAATGATAATATTCTCTTCTTACAATAATAGTTTTTAACTGCTTTGTGTCTCATTTTAGATATGCAAGATAGCTGTTGCTACACTTACTCACGACCAAATGGTAGATTTATTGAAGACTAGTGTTCTTGTCACAGTCACAGTAATACCACCTCTCTCAGATGGTTCACCTCGGAGGTATTAAACATTAAACATAATTGTATGTTTATAGAATATTATATGATCATTGTTTTTTCAGAGGTTGTCATATTCAGAATTGTTCCTATCGCACTGATAATAGTAGTTCAACAAAAGGATATGAAAGCGAGTATGAAAATGTTGCAGGAATGTCTGCAGTAACTAGTCCTAGAAAACAAACAGCATTACAACAACCAGTAACTGGAAATCATCGAAAAATGTTTGTATACAATACTGTGAATTGTAAATTTATAAACTTACTGTTATTTTTTATGACAGGTATGAACGTAGCTTGTCACCTCCTAGGTCCAGTAACAGTTCTGGTTATGGTACTATGGGTAGCAATAAGTCTTATACAACACCCATAGATTCTCGTTTTCCCCAGAATCCTGAGGTAAGTTTTAACAATATAATAAATATTTTTGATTCGGGAATTTATAATCTTACATTGTAGGGTACATTAACAAGTTCTTCAAGTGGCCATTCATCTGATGACCGTTGGTACGATTTGTTAGAAGTGCCATTAGAAGATCCTCCGCCTGTTCCGACAAGATTGACACCTACGTCCAACAAAACTCATTCTAAAGTTCATGCAAGCAATTCATTACCATTGTCTTCTATCAATAATTCATTTTCTGTATATTCGGATCCACGTAATAGTAAAAGTGTTGCTGCTCAACAGTATGATTATGTAAATAAGACTCCTGACCATAATCATGATCTCCATAGACAATTTGATGAACGATTAGAACTTCCACGAAGATCAACAAAACGATTAGTTAAGGTATGTTATGTTAATATATAGAAATAAAAAGTACTAAAATTTACATTGTTATTCTCTTTGCAGGCAACAAGTGGTCCCGAGTTAGAAAAAACAAATGGTTTAATGGACAGCAATAATTTTAAAAAGAACTTGAGTAATGGAAACATACCAGAAACTTTGAATGAAAGAATCCTAGTAGCTAGTGAAGGTAATTTAAATACAATTTCTATTATAGTTGATTCAATTTGGTTATGTTTTATTTTTTACTTTTTAAAGATGATGTATCTACAATTGGTAGTAGTAGTACCGGCTCCCCTCACAGTAATCGCAAAAGTTTAAAAAGTAATGGTAGTCGAAACCAAAGTCCTCGTTCTGGATTGGATCGAGGTGAACCAAGATTAAGACCTGGTATCTCAGGACGTAATTCAAATGCAAGTAGTCGATTAAGTGGTAATATGAGCACTTTACAAGAAGATCTGATGAAACTTATAGATCCTGATTATAATTTAGATTCATCTTTCATCGTAAGTTTTAAACGTACCATAACTAATTGATTATCATGGTATTATAAATAATTTATTTTTGTTGTTAATTATTTCAGGATTCAAATCCTACAACAAATAAGAATCCACCTCGAGAGAATGTTTCAGATGTAGAACAGGGTCAAGTTATACTTACCAAAGCTCGTCCTGCCACAGTCATATCTAGTGCACCAAGTCCAGCTCTCAGTGAAATGAAACCATTGAATCAAGTCAAAAGGTAATGATTGACAATATCATTTTAGATATGCCAGTAAATTTAATCATTAAAATACTAAAATATCTTTCTTTTATTCAATATGGTTTTATAGTGTTGCTGATTTGCCATTACCTGACACTCCTATTGACCGAATGAATTGGAAAATTCTTGTGGATACGGCTACTGAAGCATTACGCAAAGTATCAGCTGGTGCTCAAAATAAAGAACCAGAAATAAATAATGAGAGTAGAGATCATAGTTGGAATGACATGAATGGCGTTACTATTTTGAATAATTCTAGTACAAATAAGTAAGTATTGTTATTTGTAGTTGGTCAATATTTTGTCAATGTTATAAATAATTATACTTGTCATATTTACTTAGGACAAACATGAGTCCAGAAGACTTAGAAATGATGTTGCGTAATGAAATGGAAATGCGCATGGAATTACAAAATGAGGTCAAACATTTGCGTGAAGAAAACCGTCGTCTACAAGATGAATCTAATAGTGCCGCTCAGCAACTTAAACATTTTACCCATTGGTTCTTTCAAAATATCGACAAACATCCTGACTGAGTTACACAGTTATTAATATATTTATATTGTTTTGTTTTATTATTATTATTATTATTATTTTTTTTTTTTATATAAATATATTTACCTGTTTATATACAATATACATATATATGTTTTACTATAAAAATAATGTGTACTACTCATAAATCACAATTGTTTCATGTTGTTACAATTTAACTTCTTGTATATTTTTGAAATAGTTGAATTTATTATTTTAATTTATTATGTTAAAGGTAATACTATATTTATTTTTACTAACATATTGCCAAAAGACTGCCTTTTATGTTTATTTTACATTAACTAGGTATACATAGTTATTATTATTATTATTATTACTCTAATTTTTGTAAATTTGTTGATATATATGGAATTTATGTGTTTTACTAAAATTGTAGGCTTAATCAATCAAAACCATAAATTTTAATGTTTGCTGTATATGATAAACATGAATATTTTAAACATCTACTTTACGAGTTTACGACTAACAGTATTATTTTGATGTTAATTATTGTTTCTATTCGTATCAGCAAAAATCTTCTATTAATGAAAGACAAAAATTATATTTTCAGTACTTACCTACTTAAATAACTGTAGGTATTTATAGCTTTTTTTTAAGTTGTTATAATAATTTCTTATTTTGTATTATTACTTAATATATATTATTACAATAGTTACTTTTAATATGTATTTTTATCTTATAATTATTTTGTTGTATGTAGCAGTATCATTTATTATAAGATAATTGTTTATGTATTTTTTATTAAATGAACTTATCGTTGTGCCTTTGAAAAACACCAAGTGTGGGTACTGTCACATTGTATTATCATTGAAATTACATTGTTATTGAATTTAATATTGTTAAACAAGTTAAAAATTTTAGTTAGGTATTTATGTAACATATTAATTTTTATAAACTTAGATATAATTATTAGAATTATTATTTTGTTGTTTTCATGCACACAAGCACATGATCTTAGGATGCAGTGATACTTAGATGTTTTAACTGAAGTATGTGTTCATATAAGATATACACCATTTATATATTACAATGTTTGGCAATATGCTTACAGTATAAAATCATTTTTTGTTCATCTTTGTACATTTTAAAGTTATAAAATTATATACAGGTCATTGTCAAACATTTGTATGTGTATTTTTATTTCACTCGTGTATAGACATAATGAGGAAGCTTGTTTTTAAGGATTTTAAGAATGAAATTTTATAAATATTACTTACTCATTTGTTAAATACTTTGCTAAATACTTACTCCTTTGTTACTAACATACAGCTTTATGTGTAATGTGACCCGTATAAAAATAGTTTGATTTACAACTGAAAATCAATTCAATCAATATTGAATATTTCACTAGAGTTCATGTAAACAGGGTCAATGACGAGCAATCAAATTATTGTTATAAATATAATAAAAGAGAAGATGGATTTGTGTTTCAGAGTAAGATACGCTTGCTTGCAAATTAAAATGTTGAAAAACTCATGAAAATAATATAATAAGACAGTCAAAACAAGCGAATTTAAAACAACAGATTGAAACAAAGTTTTTTGTGGTGATATTAAATATTATGATCATCTTCCAATTTATGGTAATTTTATGTTTGAGTGAAGCAACTCTTTAGATCAGAAATTGCATTTATATATATATATATATATATATATATATATATATATATATATATATATATATATATATATATATATATATATATATATATATATGGTACTTTGAAAGTTCATTTTTCTCTCTTTATTGTTTTAAATTTAAATTGGTATGGTAAAAAAAAACCTATCGACAATTAGACTAAAAATGGTAAAATATATTAGTTTATATGTATTTATTACTAGAGAAATGATCTATTATTTCTTTAAAATGCAAACACTATTCCGATTATCTTGTCCAAGAAGCAAAGAATACCCATCGTGTGAAATATACCTGTTTTTTTTTAAATATTCATTACATTTTAATTTCAAAATAATACCACAGATTATATGAATTATGAACATAATTTGTGATAATACTTACAAAATCAGAACTTTATAAATTTTCTTTGCAAGCTGTCAAATACTCTGAATATATCAGATATACATATATATATGAGTTATTTTCAATTGTTGCCTGTTGGACTGCTTAGTGCATGTGAAAAATAAATAATCAGTTCTTAGCTAATAGAATAGTAACTCGTGTGTGTACACTTTATACCACTGCTGATTAACGAGCAAAAAAAAAAAAAAAACATCTAATATTATAGCTATATTAATTTTATTATTGTTCAGGTTAGTAAAATTTTCAGTTTCAAGCATCATGTAAAAACCACAGTCTGAGCACAGAATATATGAATATTATATTTGTGTAATCCGTGGTCTGAGGCCTATGCTCGTTACTCCCTAGCACAATGGCGCAGGTGTCAATAGTAATAGGTGATAATGAATAAGTTACAATACACAAAATAAATATTACTAATTATGAGAAAATTAAAAATTGATATTTTTTAATTTGTATTATCTAACGATGAAATTGTCTTTTTTCTCTACACTGTCTTTTCCAATTTCCCTTGTTATTTTTGATATTTTCTGTATGACCACGATTATAGATATTATAGTATATCTATAATTGTGTGTATGACTTAGTGCATAATACAAAGGTCTATGGTTGTATTCTTGTAGCACAGCCACAGATATATATATATAATATAGACATCTCCGAAAACGACTATATACACCACGGTAAAGTAAGTAAAATATAAAATTTCAAGCACGGCTATATCACAGAAGACAGAACTAATAAAATTATAAGATTAAGGCATTATATTCTATGGCTGCATGTATGGCTGTACCCATAGACCTTATACCTTATATAAAATAGATATCTATGTTGTCATGCCTTACACTATATAAGTAGTGAGTATAAGGCATAGAGTAATAAGAATATTCTTATTACTCTATGGCAGTGGTGGGCAAACTTTTTTAATGGGGGGGCCACAAAGTTTAAGAAATTCTAGAGGAGGGCCAAAATTATAGAAAAATTGCATTTTATGTTAAACTTTAAGGATTAGGACGCACCAAACCGAGATCCGGGAAATATATTAATATGAAAAAAAATAGAAATAATATACCTATTATCATAGTACCTACTATCTACCTACACCACGCTGTGAGAGTAATAATTATGACGGGCCATATACTATCCATTAGGGTGGATCGAAAAAATGAATCTTAAATATAAAATTTCCATATATATAGTATCGATGGACCCTCGGCGGGCCGGATTAAATGCTTTCGCGGGCCGTACTTTGCCCACCACTGCTCTATGGTATAAGGCAGCGGTTCTGAACCTGGGGGTAATCACCCCTCAAGGGGTAAAATAGGATTTTTAAGGGGTAAAAAATAAACGATTTTTTTTTGTGTACTTAATGTTTAAATTAAAATAACCTCGTTACTCAAAATTTTCTCGGGGAAGGGGTGATTGTAAATATTTACCCTGATTTATGGGTTATAGTATCTAAAAGGTTGGGAACCGCTGGTATAAGGTTATCTCTGTACCCAGAATGAATATAGATAACACGTTATCACGTAATTTATTAAATATTATAAGGATAACATGTTAGAATAATTTAAAACTTTTTAAATCCATTTCGGAAGAATTGGCAGCCGCACTAAACATGGCTAAAGTATTTGGAATTTTTAAAACCATAAGAAACAACTGGAAAAAGTCAGTATTCTTCACAGCTGTCCTCTCGTATGGAGTTAATTACGGCAATGAAAAATATGAGTGAGTCATTAATTCCATAATAATATTATAGTTTTTGAAAAAAAAACTAAAGATACCAATTTATTTCACTAATGACTTCTTAGTTACTAGCATTATTTTTGTTTTTTTACCATTTTAAATTTATTCAATATGTTTTAGTATGGTATAATTAAAAAAAAAAATCTTGAAACAAATTGTTGATCAATGTTAAATTTAATTTAACTTTGTTTATCTAATTTATCTTAATTTATCTTTAATTTAACTAAATTTAATTTAATTTAATTTAATTTAATTTGTTTTAAATTAAATAATGTGTAAATGTGATGTATTTCATTTTATAGAATTTAGTTTTGTTTTTGATTTTATTTTCTAACTGTTATAAAGAACTCACATTTTTATGTCCAAATGCTGTAAAACCGTTGCGGCGTATGGAGATTTATCTTTATCAGTTGACAAAAAACCCAAAAAAGTCACTGTTATATTGAACCCTGCTGCCAATAAAAGGTATTTAGAAAACCATTTTAATCAACATTTAGAAATTAAATAGTTCATTATGTTTACTTAGAAATGCGAAATCAGATTTTGAAAAATACTGTGCTCCTTTACTTCATTTGGCCGGATACTCTGTTACAGTCCTTTCAACTGAACGAGAAGGTGGTGCAAGAAGTTTAGTTGAAAATTTAATTGGTGAGACAGATGCTCTTATAGTAGCTGGAGGTGATGGCACCTTATCTGAGGTAATTAGTTTGTAACATAAAATATCTAGCTTAAGCTAAAGGAATACTATACACACCTGGTACTTGCTAGGAAAAATGAATATTCAGAATTATTTTTTTAATTTCTCGACTTCAGTAATTACATTTCTCATTGAACATACTTGTACAATAACTTAAATAGTATAATGTTATCAACAAATTAAAAGTTTATACAATTACTTCTTATATCTTTTTATCTCATTGTAATTTTGGTGGCACATTTATTTGAACATTACATTTATAAGATAATACATTTCTTCAATAAGAAGAAATAATTTTTTTTCTTCTTCATTATTACATCTTTCTTTATTTCTTTCTTTCTCTGGCTTTTTACAGGCCTTTTAGGCCCATAGCCGCAACAACATATTGTCTCCAGTCTTCTCTATTTTGTGCCGTTTCTTCAGCATTCCTTACTCCCAACATCTTTAGGTCTTCTTTTATTCTATCTGGCCATCTCTGTCTAGGACGTCCGCTTGGCCTCTTTACATTTGGTTTCCATGTAGTTATTTGTCCGATTAGTCCTTTTGATCTCCATACATGACCAGCTCAACCTATTCTTGCGCTTTTCAAGATCCCAGCAATATTGGTTTCGTTATATAATTCTTCTAAATTTGTATTGCTACGTATTTCATATTCTCCTTTATTGTTTTTCTTTGGGCCAAATATCTTTCTCTCAAATACTTCTAACTTTTTTTCACCTGACTTTGTCGTCGCCCAAGTACTACTTGCATATAGAGCTATTGGTTTGACTAGAACTTTATATAATGTTACTTTGGATTTCCTTGAAAAAAGTTTTGATTTGAACTATGATAATAGTCCATAGTAACACCTATTTGCTGCGACTATTAGCCGTCTTTTCACTTCTTCGTGGCTATTAGATATTTTAAGAATAATGCATAATATTCTTAAAACTCTCATTTATATATTAAAAATTTTCAAAATCAAATGAAATCAAAATAAATTCTCTGAAAAATGTTTCACTAATATTATCCATATATTTTTTGATAATTATTTTCTTTGTGTGGTTTTAACGCCAATTCATTGATTCTTCTTTATTCTTATTGTACTACAAATTCTGTAAAATAAGTTATTAAATGTTATACTTATAATTATGGATAACGTGTACTTTATAATTTGTAAATTTATAAAAATGTTTTTAAAATTTAAATAACGGCTATATAAATTAACTAAGTTTCATATTAAAGTTATATTTTTGAAATCTATCAATTAAATTATGGTTTAGAAAAATCGTAATTTTAATAAATAAGGAAATAAATGATTGCAAAGTCAATTATTTACATAAAAATTATATATGTTTATATGTATTAATTGCTCATTTTTCAAATTATATTTAAAATAAAATGTATTATCATCTGAATAAATACGGGAAATTGTAAAAACCTCTATGTGGTGCACCGAGGCAACAGTGGATTTAACAATCCACTGACTATTTCCTCCACATCCAGGCTCATACTCATACTATGAATATCTCACCAAGACCATCTTTAAAAAGGCCCTTATCAGGGCTAGGGCTGCGCGATAGTATCGATTAATCGTTTTTAGCTATGGATACTATCGATTAATCGATGTTTTTTACTAATCATAATCAACCGATGTATCGAGTACAATAGATACTATCGGTTGATCGATACTATCGGTTGATCGATACTGTCGGTTGATCGTACTATTGGTTTATTGTACGATTAATCGTGGTTTATTGGTTGAAAAAACGAACAAAATTGTTTCTATTTATTTTCGGATTATCGGTAATATCGGCCATTCGATACTATCGGTTAATCGATGCTATCGGCGTAACGATACATCGGTTTATTGATACTATCGGCGTAACGATACATCGGTTATTCGATACAATCCGTAAATCAAAAACAATCGATTAATCGATACAATCGTTAATTTTGACACAATCGACTATCGACCACTAGAAGAAACTATCGCACAGCCCTAATCAGGGCCATCTCTAACGATAACCTCATGCAATATTGAAGGGATTAACTCAAATACTGGCAAGCATAGTTCCACCATCAATTAGACTACTTGGAGAGACAAAAACAGTCAAACGACCTGAGAAATCCTATGTACGGACAGATGGCTACAATCTGTCAAATAAAATCGAGGAAACTTTTCTTAGAGTCTCTAGTGCCTTAGAAAAGGACTCCTCTCAGAGTAGAATAAAGGAATGGAAAGACAAGACGAAGAACAATTGAGGCTGGATTGAACCTGCAGAACACTTACCTCCAGGGTACGAACTTTAATGGAATATATGGAAGACATTAAATCGGCTGAGAGTGGGAGTTGGAATGTCTAAAGATAATTTGTTGGAATGGGAATGCCTTAATGGTCAGGATGCCTTTTGCTACAGTGGAACAACCCAGACAATGGCATATCAATTTATATGCTCATTGGCACCAGGGCCTTGCATGCTTGAAGACTTAACAACTGCCAATCAGAAAGCCAAGGACATGGCCCAGTTTTGGGAAAATGAAAACATTTAGTCGAGACACTTACTCTACCATATTCATTTATATATTTATTTATTTATTTTATATACATATATTTTTTGTTTTGTTGTTTTATATATCTATGTATACTCTAAATTGTAAACAAGTTAAAAACTAGTCTAGCCTTACTCATAGTCACCATTATGAAGCCTATCACAAAAAAAAAAAAGAAATCTGAATGAAATTTTTAATTAAAAGGATTACATTTTTTGTTAGCGATGTTCTGTTAAACCCTCAATATTAATAAATATTATTACCTAATTTTAATGATTAATTAGGTAGTAACTGGATTACTAAGACGTTTAAAAGGTGATACATCTCTCACAGAACATTTACCAATTGGAATCTTGCCACTTGGTCGTGTGAACAATGTTGCTCGGCGATTATTACAGCCTCAGGATGATAATCAAGTGCATTTTCTTACTAATGCAACAATGGCCATCATAAATGAAGTTAATTCTGCTCAACCTGTTGTGAAAATTGAAAATCTACAGGTTATTATTGTTTTGTTAATTTTAATTTAATATTATGATTAAAATTAATTACATCTCACCAAATATTATTTAGAGTAAAAATCCAGAAAAATGTGTTTATGCTTTAAACAATATTGAATGGGGTGCAATGAGGGAAGCTAAAGTAGCACGTGACTCGTATTGGTATTTTGGAAAACTAAGAGATTTATCTACTTTTGTATTTGGAAAGCAATTACTTAACTACACCGTTGATGCCGAAATAGAATATAGTCCACCATGTTCCGGTTGCAATAACTGTTATGGAAAAAAAAACAGTGTTATAAAAGAATCATCCAGTTTACTATCATGGATAAGTTGGGCTTTATCATTTAAAAGGAATCTTGGTAAGTATCAATTTGGTGATTGATTAAGTATTACCTGTTAAAATGTTAAAACAATTTTTATTTTCATACATTTTTAATAATTATATCTAGCTAGTATTGATTATTCCAAAATAATCAATCCAGACTGTAATAAATATGAAAAAATTCCCATTAGAACATTAAATATTAATATTGATTTGAACGCCGAAAAGACACCAGTTTTAAAAATAAATGTTGCTCCAGAACATATTTCTTATTTTGAATTTGTTAAAGAAGGTTATTTAAAAACAAGAGATAAACCGGGTAGTATTAAAAATTCCATAATAGAAGCCAAAGATGTGATTGTTACACCTAACAATAATGAAGTATGAATATGATTCAATCAACAGTGTTATTTTTTTGTTCTATTTTTAATATACTATATTTTAGGAAAATAAATGGCTTTCGATTGACAATGAAGATTATGAAGTTAAGCCTATGAAATTGTCATTACTACCAAATGCTGTGTATTTATTTAAACCAGATGATTCAACAAATGTAAATCAGTCACAATTAATAAGTGATCAAGGGCCAAGATTTTCACTTGATAAGTTAAATAAACCTATTGGTTTAAGACAGTTTGTTTAATTTTTTATTATATGTATCAATGGGTCTGTTCCATTTATGTATACATTAATTTACATAACTTTTGTACAATTGTTTTGTTGTTCAGTACATAATATTAAACCTCATTGTCATTTCCATGCATTAGTATAATTTATTGTTATTTATATTACATATATATATATATATATATATATATTGTATTGATTAATATCATGCTTCATAATAAAATAGATATTTGTATTAATGTATTAATGCATATTGCAATAGTGCAAAAATCATTTTAAATTATAATGTGAGTTATTGACGCACTTAGACCAACAGTTTCAGGGAGTTTTAATTTCCTCATATTATTTTCTGAAAAGTGGTCCATGGAGGAAGTCCTCAATATACGTTTTATAATATTTAAATATAAAATCCTATTATATAGTACACAAGCTGAATACAGTTTTAATCTTGTAATAAATATAAAAAAAGTAATAGAAACAACTATAGTAAAATAAAATCTTAAAATTATTCACATATTTGGTAGAAAAACTTAATTATTATTTAAATGCAATGTGAATTAACCCCTTTATTTTCTTTCATTAGCCGAAATTGAGGAAAAGGGCAGATACTTCTACAATATCCAGTTATCTTCATCAAATATGTGAAAAAAAATTTTTTAACTATTCAAATGCCTTTCCAAAAAAAAAAAAAAAAAAGCGTAATGTTGAAATACAATACATGCCCTACTGGCTACCCTCCTTTTCCCAAACCAAAGTTGGAAAAAAAGTGAAACTGGGTCATTTAAAATATTATTTCTAACAAATGTTTAAAGAAAAATCAAGATATTGTATAAAAGTTTTCTCACTTAAGTGGAAAATGGAACACAGTGTTACTATTTGATAATGGGAATAATGACCGAATAATGCTCATCAAAGAAATGATCAATTATTTCTTTAGTCCATTGATTCTAAACAAAGTTTCAAGCAAGGGGCTCATAAAATTTTCAATAATAATAGTAATTTAGTAAAAAAATTCTAAAATTGATAAAATTTGTATTAATATGTATAAATAGAATAATTATTATAGAATGTGTTAACAGTTACTGTTGATAGTTAAATAGTTATCTGTCAAACTCATGTTCACGATTTTCCGAGTTATTCTTTTGTACACAGTATTATAGTATAAAGAGGATTAATAAAATTATGGAATATTTTTTTCGAACCATCATCAGACAGACGTTTACATATTACCTTATCTTCACAGGCAACATAAAACTTTAATTTTTTAATTATCATAATATGAATAATTTACAATGTAATTATGTAATAATTAGGGAACATAAGTTTCCAGATGAATATTTATATGATTTCAAATCTAATTAATTACTAAATTAACTACTAAATATTAAAAAAACTAAATAATATAACTTAATCTATATTATCTATGAGTCTATAATTATATATGGAACATGATGAAATATGCAATCATAATGTCTCCATTCTGTGGAGAAAGTGTCTAAGGCCCCTAAATGACTAAATCCGGGCTTGTATGTACCTATATAGGTATTTTGTAGTTTTATTCAATTAGGTACTGATGGATTTTTACCAAAACCTTTTTAATCTTAAATTTTTAAATCCAGTCGAGATTTTCTCTTACAAAAGTATTCAAAATAATTTTTCAATCTATATCCCAAGTTTCAAAATAATTGAAAAACTAATTAATTTTATTCATGTATCAAGTAAAAAAAAAAAAAAAAATGTAAAAACAGTAGATTCCGACAAAAATCTAATTTACTTGTGGAAAAATGTCGAAAATCAAATTTTTTATTTTTAAAAATATTTACATGAATAACTAAAGTTATAATTTCAAAGAAAATGACTATTTTGACATGAAACAGAGATTTATCCATAGACCTATTATCTTAGAGAGACAATCAGTCCTCCAAATTTAATAGTGTGAGCTTTACAAATATCATGTACTTATATATAAATTGTAATTGTCTAGATATCATAATGTAACATTAAAATCTCATTAAATAAAAACATTTTTTAAAAAAAACGATAATAGGTCTATGTATTTTTCAATCAAAACTTCTTTATATTGCATAATTTAAATACAGAAAAAAATGTATTTTACCAAAAAATTGTGTCAATCTCTCTTCTTCCATGTATAATAAAAATTAACTTCAATTATTTTTCAGGTAGAAATTCCTAATGCGTTTGAATTCGGAATTGAAAAAAATTAAGTACCTATATGCGTTATGAAATGTTCGTCATGCCTACAGGCAGGCACTGATTTATAACGATGATATAATGCCTTTGATATGAAACTTTTG
The DNA here is from genome assembly GCA_027580255.1 of Therioaphis trifolii. Taxonomy (NCBI): domain Eukaryota; kingdom Metazoa; phylum Arthropoda; class Insecta; order Hemiptera; family Aphididae; genus Therioaphis; species Therioaphis trifolii. Next base: position 19,136,423 of record CM050409.1, read on the forward strand.
ATATGCATTGGTAATGTCTGTTTTTCTATTAAATAGGTATAGAAATTAGAAATAAAATAATTGATTAAAGTTTTAATATATGTACATATTAAATAGTAAATGTTTGAAAAAATGTGCTATAACATGTTATAAGTATCTAGTAGATATAATAGAAAAATTGCTTCAGTCGATAATAGGTAGGTATATGAAGTTCCTCTCAATTTTTTCAAAGATCGTTTCTATATCGTATAAAAAGTGCTGTAGGTGCTTAATATGAATATTTTTACATAATAATATGAAAATAATTATTACATTTTTAAATTATTTATCAAATTACTTGAAAAAATTAAATAAATTAATAGTTTGTATACCAATAGGTTTAAATATCTCTGAATGACCTCGGCTGAATGTACCGGTCCCATGGTGTAATGGTTAGCACTCTGGACTCTGAATCCAGCGATCCGAGTTCAAATCTCGGTGGGACCTTGAACTTTTGCACTTTTTTTTCGTGTATCTTTGTGACGTAATCGATAAGTGACAAATAACAGGGTTATTAATTTCTGATTTAAATAAATAACGAATTTCGAAATTAGTTTTTTTTATTTTTATTAAGAAAATATTACAATCTGTATACTCAATACAATTAGTAAATTGTTTAAACAATTTGATGATACAAAGCATGAATCATCGTGCAAGAAGAAGGAGTCCATTGACACCTCTTCAATCGAAATGAGTTAAAACATATTTTACACTTTCATTGCAAAGAGTAATATAATATTACTCAAATTTTCATTATAATCACGGTACATTATGTGTAATGTACTAATGTGTATTGTATTTACCGTAGTGGTAGTTATGATAAAGATTAATGTTATAATTTTTAGATTCTGAGTGAAGCGAAGGATCTTATGGTTTTACAATGATGTTTGTTTTTTTTGTTTTTTTTTTTTTTTTAATTTTTTTTTTTTGTAAACACTTTTTCGTATAGAAATCCTTGTCCAAAAGTTTCGTCCAGCAACTTTTTAGATTCGAAATTGTACTGAGATGGTACTTTAGAGAAGTCATTTTTCCTTTTTTTTCCATTTTTTATTACTATGATTGTAGTTATTTGTTTTATTTTACCTAAACTTTTAATTCTGTTAATATCTACTGTAAGTTTTATCTTATGTTGAACTATATATTCCATTGTATTGCAGCCTAACACGATATAAATAAATTTTTCCAAAATCTCCATAGTTTTTCCAGTAATCAAGAATAACGATCGAAAAACTGAGTAAAAACGTTAAAATCGGTAAAAATCCGCCGTAAACGAGATTTTCACTGTTCAGATTTTAGGTATTTAGTCATAAATCGAAAAGTATTGAAGATAGAAACTTGAAAATTTTATCCAATATCAAATACATACTTTTTTATATTGGACAACATTTTCAGAAAAATTATAGCACTTTTGACTTAAATATAGAACTTTTAACTTACCAAATTGTTTGAAAGTTTTTATGTAATATAATTTTAAATATTTGACAAAAAGTTCTGAAAATTTAATATGACCTTACTCATATACCTACCTAATTATCCTAACAAAAGTTCAAAAATCGTTAGTCAGGATTTTTTTTTATACACACTTTAATAAATTATTATACGATTTTTTTCGATATTGTCTGATTTCTTTTAAGTTTATTTCTAATGAGTTATAATTGTTATAACAATTGAAGTTTAAATGAGTTATATCTAATTGAATATTTTATGAGGGTTTAATTACAAAAAAACTCACCAATAATTATACAAATAACCGTAGAATACGTAAACAGTATTTAAATAATAATATATTATATTACACTGAAGCTTTGCTCAGAATCGTTTTATACTAAAGAAATGAGTCATCATTTCTTTAAAACTTAATACATTCATCACCAATATCTTGTCCGAGGACCGAAGGGACGATGGACGAACTTGTACCACCATCATCTCACTTACCAGCTTTTTAAATTTGATTATCATATCGATAAATGATCAAAATATACTTACCTGTAACCTATAAAAATTCTTTATCCATTGATCTATTACTTTAAGTCTGGTCTTACCTTTGAATTCTCTCTACCACCAGCATCTAATAAAAAAAAAAAATAATAAAAAAAGTCTAATAAATAGACGCAGTGGCGTATTTACGTGGGGGGGGGGGGTCCCCGGATCTTTATGTGGTGCACGCTGGTAACCGCGATGCAATCGAGTATTGCTCTTGGTCAGAAACGTATGCAGGCGTCTCGCTGGGTGTACTTGCCACCTGACCTTCAATTTTCTGACCCTTTATCTCTTTAATTCATTATTACGTTCTTTGTAGACTAATTTTGTAATTTGAACGTTCAAATTTTTTTTTTTAGTATTTAGAATAATGAAAATTAAAAAAAAAAATGTAGTCACCTAATGATTTTGGTTAATTTATATTATCAACATTAATTGATAAAAGATAGAAAAAATCGACATAAAGAAATATCCATGTTTCCATATAGAATTCTATTATGTCAATGGTGTTTCCAGATTTGTAATATCAACAATATCCAAAGAGATATTAAGTACTATATATTTCTAACCTTTTAGTGGTTCTCAAACCATTTATCCATGGAAATTATTATTAAATCCCTGTATTTTAACGCGTTTAATTTTACATTTTTATGTTTCGTACCTACAATGCGTTTACATTACCTATAGTTTTCCATGTAACAAAATCTATTTGGTAACAATAACAAAACCATACACTATATTAAATTATTAATGTTACCGCTTTGCGCAAGTTAAGTAACTCATGGCTGACAAATAGACAAGTAAGTTTTGATTCAATTTTTTTAAAATTAACTATCTCATTTTCTACATGCACACATCTATCAGTTTGAGTTTAAAAATTTTTTTTTAAATCTGCAGCACAGAGAGGTTGTTAGCTATTTTAATGCTCAGCAGTGAAAAGGTAAACGTGTTATGATCCATCAGACGCCGAACTCGCGCCGATTGTCGGTTCATCAGTGTACTGCGATTGTGATCAGTGAACATTGCACGTCTGTGTTACTGTTATGTTTCCCTAAATTATTTAACTACAATTTAAGAGTATTGTCATTTACTTTGCAACATTATGAGTACTGCCTTAGAAATACATAATTTGTATTTAAACTACGATGTTATTAATGCATTTTTAGACATCGTAAAATTACAAACATCATTTATTCCACAAAACGTATTGTTTTTTAAAACATCACTTATGTATTCAGCCGCTGAGAACGTGGACGGTTTTCAAATTTTATGTAATGGTTCTATTGGAAACACGTACACTTATACGCACTTAGTTTCATTACGATAATACACACATAGCCAATGCCCAATAGCATCATTTCCAATAGAAACATTATATACAATTTGAAAACCATCCACGTTCTCAACGACTGAATACACAGTGGTGTTTGATAAAAAAAATACGTTTTGTGGTTATGTTATATCAAATTATGTTTGTAAATTTACGATTTGGAAATAACTGTTTCTCACACGGATAATATGTATGTGGCGTTTTTTAGAGTTGGAAGACCTGACCATTTGTACGTTTATGCACTACAAAATAAAAGTCTAAATGAGGTATACCAAGAGGTTTTGACATAAACCGCATTAGATTTGAGCATCTACGTATCATTTGTAAATATTCATAAAAAAGAAGTTATGTATTATTACAGAATCATTTTTTAATAACAATATAAGTATAGAATCATTATCATTAGAATCAATAGAATCATTTGTAAATATTATTATTATTTTTGTTGTCTTTATAATTCACAACTACTATTAAGTACTTTATATCATTAAGTAAAATACATTTTTTTTCTTTTAAACACAGCAATGTGTGTTGATTTAAGAATTTCATTTTGATACAACAAAAACTACACTCGGGCGAATTTATTTTACACTCGGTAATTCAGCTAATCTTTTTTTAGCAAATCTTTTTTTTTAGTCTCTAAAATCTCTAAATCAGACTCTTTTCCCGGCCCCTACCAAAATAGTACTAAAATCAGAACTCCGTATCCAGCTAGTATTGCAGAATACTCACAACCGTTTGACTCCGGCCGGTGGAACATATTCTGATGTGAAAATTACTATACTCGGCGCACGTTAAGATCATGACCAGTCGCGCATCCAAAACAACTTCCTCCACTCCACCGCTCACCATTGTTGCAGTTATCGGTTCTGTATACGAAACACTTCATGTGTCAATAGAAACGTCCACATTGATATATGTTATATATAAAACAATAGAACTCACTCCACATTTGGAACGGCGCTGTATAACTGTGAACATATGTTTGGGAAACCAATGAAAAATCGACTGCGCGAAACGGACGCTAAACTATAGTCCCATAAAGTCTTTGATTAAAACAATCATATTACCTTCAAAAAACTTAGCTTGATTGATAATTATATTACTCAGGTAAAAGTTAAATTATTAAAAAAAAAAAAAAAATTAAAAATTAATGTTAAATCTATGTTGCAAATTTTATAGCGAAAATTTTTTATACAGATTATTTTATATTTATTGAATCATTTTTATAAATTATATTCATTATTCCATAAATAAACAATTAAAGTGTCTAGAAAAAAAAACAATTGTCAGAACAGAACCGATTGTTATAAAAAAATAAAATATTGATAGTTGATACACATAAAAAGCCTATACACAAATTTTAGGTCTTATAACCAAACAAAAATATGAATTTTATGTGTAAAAAATTTTAAAAGAATTTCAACTTTAAACACATGTATACAAATTCTTCAGTTACAAAAGAAGAGATTTTTGTGTGGTTTATTAGGTAAGTATACCCTGTTCAATGAGAGAACGCACGGAATCCGCGCATGTAGACTGACGACCGAGTGGCTCGCGAGGCCAATTTTCCCCTTCCAAAATCCTAATCGCTGAACATCGGTGGTGGCGCACATACAAATCCGCGCTCTAGTGGTAAATAACGTGTTGACAAATGTGAAACACAACTGGTGACGACTAAAGGCGGGTTCCGACGGCGCGTGGCTCGGCGAGCCACGAGTCAAATTCGCTGGCTTGGTACACTACACGCGCCGTGGGAACGCTCTTGCTCGTTTAGGCGCGGTATAGCTCGGCCAGGCTCGTGTCTATCCGAAAATTGTCGGTCCGATGTGTCCGCGCCAAAGGAAACGAGCCGAAATAACCGGAAATCAGCGTTTCAACGATATCGGATAAGCTCGTGGCTCGCCAAGTCACGTGCCGTGGGAATGCCGTAGGCTCGTGAAATGTCGAGCACACATGTAGGCTCGGTACAAAAACCACGTTGCGCGAAGTTCGCCGAGCCACGCGCCGTGGGAACCCGCCTTAACGCGGCGCACCACACGCGCAACCGATTCCCGCCGACCGCTGTCGATTACGGACATCGGCCGGTAGTGGGTGTCACCTGCGCAGAACAATCCAATTTTCGTCGGGCGGCCCGTGCGTTCTCTCATTGAACAGGGTATAGGTTATTAGGATTATATTTTAGATCATAGATAATATCAAGCGTTTAAAATTTTATCTGATAAAAACTTTCAAAAATGAGAAACTTCCATATGTTTAAGTTTTATTATAAAGTTAATAATATTTTCTAATGCTATAAAAGTAGATACAAACATACTAACAGGAATTCTTAGAATTACCGACGACATACTTGGAATTATTCAAGCTAATATTGTTGACGATATCAAAAGAGCTCTGAAATGAGCTCCCGATACTCTCTCCGTAGCTGGTGACTAGATAACAACATCCATGTTATAAACTCATGTCTTTTTGATAATTTACCATTTACACTAAGTGTTTTATTTTATTAGTATTTAAATAAACATATCTTAATAAGCCTAGTGTTAAAATGCACTTAACATGCCTCAGCCACGTCCTACTCCTCACCCGACTGGTTCGCAACAAAGCCATCTTTCCCGCCATCATTTCCGAGTTGCTTTGTTTTCGTCGTTTCCTCCTTGGTCTTCATTTCCGTTGTCATCGTTTCTGCTGTTGCCTTTTCTTTGGCTGCTTTTTCCGCTTTCTTTGTTTCTTTCACTGGTTTCTTGTTTGTTGTCGTCTCCGCCCTTGTCACTGCCGTCGTTGTCGCTGCCGTCTTTGTCACTGCCATCGTTGTTGCTACCGGCTTTGTCACTGCCGTCGTTGTCGCTGCCGTCCTTGTCGTTGCCGTCCTTGTCGTTGCCGTCCTTGTCGTTGCCGTCCTTGTCGTTGCCGTCCTTGTCGTTGCCGTCCTTGTCGTTGCCGTCCTTGTCGTTGCCGTCATTGTCTTTGCCGTCCTTGTCGTTGCCGTCCTTGTCGTTGCCGTCCTTGTCGTTGCCGTCCTTGTCGTTGCCGTCCTTGTCGTTGCCGTCCTTGTCGTTGCCGTCCTTGTCGTTGCCGTCCTTGTCGTTGCCGTCCTTGTCGTTGCCGTCCTTTTCGTGGACTTCGTTGTGTTCATCGTTATCATCACCATCAAGACGGCCTCTCTTGTTTTTTTCAAGTTGTCTCTGTTTGGCCATTAAGTTTTTCGCCTCATCCATAGCCATTAGTTTGTACGAGCCTGGTTTACGATTTTTCACTACCTGGGAATAAAACTCGTAGTGATAACCCTCTGGCGCACGTCTTAAAGCTTTTGAAATAACCTTCTTTGTATTTTTGAGTTTAGTTTTTCGGTCTTTTTGGTTTATTTGGAGCTTTTGGCCTTTTTCAGAGTTATCTGATGGCGGGCATTGTGCCTGTTAAAAGATACATTTATTTATAAGCAAAGATACGTACAGAAAAAATTTCGTTCGAAGGGGTTATAAGGTAATTTTAAAACATTCAAGAAGTAAGATAGAAATATCTTAACATCATTATTTTTGGGTAGTTGTAGCCTTATATTTCTCCCTATTACAGAACACCTTTATCTATAGTTATCTACATACACAAGCGAACACAAATAAAATAATAGACATAATATATTATATTATGTTTGAAGTTGTACTATAATGTGGCAGTGTACATGTATGTTTGGTTTAACGTAATAAACGGATTAACTTAATCAAATGTAAAAAACTTTTTTTTAAACGTATACTTGCTAAAAATGCATTGATGCGCAGGTATATGGGCGTATAATCGTATATTAACTACTACTAAGTCGTACACCTTTTAGTGGTGTAAAAATATTCTATACTATTTTGAAAATTTCAGTATTTGAATTAAATTAATTTAACATTTATCAATAATCCAACTTCGAAAATTGTATCAGTCAAATTATGTTTGAAAGTAATATTTGCTATGTTTAAGTTTAGTAGAATGATTAACTCTAAAAATGAATCAAACCTTAGATTTATATATTATAGTTATATCTCAATTTATTTCTCTAACAAATGAATGTATTTTTATTCATCCAAAAATTATCTATTTGATACCAATGGAATAATCTGTATATCTTTAAGTCATAGCTTTCACCACCAAATAATTTTAATTGATCTCGTTATATGGCGTAATGTACATAATATTAGGGGATATTATTTAAGCAAAAAAATAATTTTGATTTTGAATCTAAACTCTCACTTCCGTGAAAAGGCCTAAGTCCAAAACTAAAACGCAGAAACTACCATATTTATCAAAATTGACTTTTGTGTATCGTCAATGGTATTTTTGAACAGCGAATAAAATCATTCTATTTTTCTTTTGTCCATATTATTATTTAATGATTTACCAGTATTTAACTGCACAAGTTTACCACAAGACAGCGGCTTATTAATGTTGTGTAAACTGACTCTTGTACAATTTCTGAATGGTAATTGCTGTGTTTTAGTTTTAGACAGCCTCAAAGCTGAAGGATTCGCGCCAATTTTTAAACATTATATCCTTAGGTTCATAATAAGTTGAAGTATAATAGGATGGTAATAAGGTACAGAATGTTTAGAAGCGACTGATTCTGAATGTTTGAGAACAAATTTTTTGACTCCTTTTACATTATTAACGAAACAAAAAGATAAAAATAGGTACTTAAAAAATTGTTTTTGGTATTTTTTTAGAATATTTTGCGGCATATAGATGTCACATAACTCCAAATACTCCACCATTTTTAGTACTAAAATGTTGATCTTCAATTACTGACGTTTGGCTACATAAGCTAATATTCATACATTCATACCTATATATTAACTACTAAATAATCAATGGTAATACCTATTGCATCAACATTAATTCATATTACTTATTGACACTGTAAAACATTTTCAAGGAACAGTTATAGAATATTGTGCCGATATTGAACTTCAACATCGCCTCTGTGTTAAATAATTAACATTAAAGTAAGTTCTTCGGTGATACAAAATATTTCATTTTTATAACACAATCGCATTCAGGTTACTTTGTAATGTTGCTGTGGAACACGATTTCAGCATAGTGGCAATGTAATGTAACGTATATTGCACAGTGGATACTTCATGTAAAAGAATAAAATTAACTTTATATAATATCGCTGACACTATATTATAAAGATTGAAATGTATAGTACTATTCAATGTATATAGTATATAATATGTCTTTAGAAATTCTCTAATTTCGATATTTAAAGTGATAACCAAAATAACTGCTGAAAATCATATTGAAATACAGAGTTTAATATCTTTAAACGCATAAAATGTAAATTGTGATTAACAATATCAAAAATAACTTTGTAAAATTTTCATTTAAAATTTTTTTTTTCAGCTCTTGAAATATCTTACTATATGTGTAAGTATTTATATGTATTAAAATCTTTTAAAAAAATATATAAATGGGAGATAGGTATCTGGGAATATCTTAAACATCCAACACATTCATTGTCCATCATTGAACATCACAATTGGCAATCATTAAACAATTTAACTTACTATTTGGAACGCGATCACCAAGATGCACATCATAGATATTCCATGACGAAAGTACATGATTCGTTGTTTACAGATTTAATCAATCCTCTAAAACCATTGCAGTCTATTTCGAAAATTTTTACTTTAGAGTGAACGTTCAAATTTTTTAAATATGATGTTATCAAAGATGTAACAACAACTTGTGTTCTCATTGCATAGTTGGCATATGGTACATATTATATAGTTACCTTTGTTGTTATAACAATCATTTGTATAAATAATAGGGCTGTCAAAAACTGATGTTTTTTTAATTACTTTTTATTCCGTGCTACTGAAGAGCTGTCATTCATTTTGATATTCAACCTATAACGGAATAATTTTGTTTGGTTGCACAATCACAATAGATGCATTACGTAATATATTCGAATCAAATGACATATTATAATATAAATATTACACTTTATGGTAAACGTAAAGGTATGCAGATCATATTAATTGATGAAATCGATAATTTTACTTCATTTTACTGTAATAATTTATAATTATATTGTAATTAATTGTTCATACAAGCAATATAATAACACAGCATCACTTAACAAGAATTGGTTTTCTTGTTCTTTTAGACTTCATGTTTTATCATATAAAACTACTACAAATTTACTGATCAATCAAACATTGTAAATAAAAGAATCATACAGTTATATATACGATTTCTGACGTTAACTACGATGTCAACATTATAAGTAGGTATTCAAACTGAAGACACATAGATATTTTATTGTTTTATACTAGGGGTAGCCAACCTTTTCTGGGTCAAGTGTTAACATTTTCTAGACAAAGTTTTCTAAAACTTTCCGTGCCCCCTTTCCAAAAAAGTAAGTTTTATAAACCAATTTTTGTTTTTATTTTATAAATTACATATAGAAGCTATAATGTGATTTAATTAGACGTCAATATTGAATTATATAATAAATGTATAAAAATGTAATAATATTTTAGTGTAAATTTTGTTGATGTATTTTAGTGGATAAAGATTTAATAACTGAATATTAAAATTTTTTATTTAAATAAAACATTCAGTTTTAAACGTCCAAGTATTTCTTATTTTCGACTTGATCGATTACATTAATGACTATAATAGTAAACTTTCAAGCAAAAATCGAAAAAAAAATTACATGTATGAAATGGGCTACAATTTTCCACGTGCCACTTAAATTTGACCAAGCCACCTTTGTCAAGTGCGCCATAAGTTCACACCCTTATTTTAGACGCATACTTATATAGTTATATGTAAATATACTCGTAATTAGAATAAGAAAAATTATTGTTTAATATATTATATATATTTACATGGAAACTTTACCGTGTTTAAAATCACGCTTGTATTCATTCATTATCGTTTCACTGTTACAACCATATTTGTGAATTGTAATTATATTTCCATCTCGCGATCGAGATAAAAGTTATTGAAGTAAATGACCTCTTTTATTCATGTTAAAAATGGATTCTGGGTTGATAGCGTATGGAACACCCAAAGGGGATTCACTCTTGGAGGTTTCAATGTTGAAACTTGAAAACATCTGTGAACCGGAAATGGGATGTCAACTCCATTTATATTAATATAAATTCTATCTACAATAAAATTAAGGGCTTTAGGCAGTATTATTGAGTACCGTCATAAAGCAATTGGTTCTATTTCCGAAGGTGCAAGTGGAAGAAAATAGCTTACGTAAAAACTTATCTTACTTTATAGGTACATTAATAACGGTAGGTACTGAAAAATGCTCAAAATCGTAATTTAGGAGTTTTTAACAAAGCATATAAACGAATTCTTATCGAATGATAACATTTCAACTTTAAATGTGGATAGCATTGAGGTCCATCGTCCTGGCACCCGCAGGTTAAAATTTTGAATGAAAAACTATACCGAATTTTAGTAATTAATTCGTAATTTTTTGTAACCCCAATTTTGGAATTCGTAACCTCAACAATTTAAAGTAATACAACTTTTTGGTTTCGGGTGCTGGAACGACGCCTTCCTGGAACCCGAAAACAAAAATAATGATCGGAACGACTTCGGATCTTTTTTAAATTTTAGTAATTAATTCGTAATTTTTTGTAACCCCAATTTTGGAATTTGTAACCTCAACAATTTAACGTAATACAACTTTTTGGTTTCGGGTGCTGGAACGACGCCTTCCTGGAACCCGAAAACAGAAATAATGATCGGATCGACTTCGGATCTTTTTTAACTTTTAGTTATTAATTCGTAGTTTTTTGTAACACCAATTTTGGAATTTGTAACCTCAACAATTTAAAGTAATACAACTTTTTGGTTTCGGGTGCTGGAACGACGCCTTCCTGGAACCCGAAAACAGAAATAATATAAGTAATATTTTGTTTCCACAATTCAACATTTCCGCAGGTCGAAAAAAATCGCTATGTCAAGCGTCAGCTATCCTTTCGAGGTTAGAAATTTTCTTTCATCAGGTCAATAGTTTTATTTGAATACATTTATTCGAATACTTTATATAATATATACATTGTTATTTGTTAATACTCATGTTTTGTTCATTTAAGACTTAAGTTGTTTAAAACAAAATCATCCATGTTAAATGAGTGAAATATTCCAACAAGCATTAATCTATTGAGCGATGTTGATGTACGTACATAGGCTTGCGCAGGGGGGATGCCGGGTATGCCTTGGCATCCCCTGCGGTCTGCAAAACCATCTAATTTTTTAATTGTAAGTTAGGACGTTAGGTTTGTAAAATAAAATGAAAAGTATAAATTATTCTACAGACCGTTTTATAGACAGTTGAAGATATTTTCAACTTTTCTTAGTTTTTTTTTTCTGAAACGCGGATAAAAAAAATTTGGCTGGCCAAAAAGCTTGAAAATTTAAAACAAGGGTCCTGATAAGTTTTACTTATCGTCATTAAAAAAAATCAAAAATCGTTAGTCACAATTTTTTTTTATACGTGTAGAAAGTTCACATTTTTACGAAATGTGTAAAAAATCGCGAAAATTTTAAATTATATTGTATAGTTGCATATTCGTAAAATTTTAAGTATTCAAAGTTAAGAATTTAATATTTGGTACAAAGTTGTCCGCAAGTTTTCCTACAATTCTGTGTAAAAAAATTTCTACCGGAACAATATCAAAAAGCTGGTAAGTGAGATGATGGTGGTACAAGTTCATCCTTCGTCCCTTTGGTCCTCGGACAAGATAATGGTGATGAGTGTATTAAGTCTTAAAGACATTATGACTCATTTCTTTAGTATAAAACGATTCTGAGCAAAGCTTAAGTGTAATATACATAATATGTTATTTATAATATACTGTTTACGTATTTTTCTGTTATTGGTCTAATTTTTGGTGAGTTTTTTTGTTTTTAAACCCTCATAAAATATTCAATTTTTAACTAGGTAGACATTTTCTGTTACCATAAATCTTTGAAACATGTTTTTATATCTATGTTTCAAGTTTCATAGTGATCGGATACAAGTAAAAAGTTTTATACACATTTTAAGTTGAAAATTAACGTAAAAACAGTCGATATTCATATACAAATCTATATGAATTTGTTAAAACATGTATAAAAAAAAAATTCTGAGTCACGATTTTTGAAATTTTGACAAGGATTTCTATACGAAAAAGTATTAACAGAAAAAAAAAAAATAAAAAAAAAAAAAATAAACATCATTTTAAAACCATAAGATCCTTCGCTTCACTCATAATCTAAAAATTTTATGAGTGTTTGAAATTAAAATTTTTACAAGATTAACGTAAAATAACGATTTCACCTTCAACGATTTTTATATTTGTTCTTATTCAAAAAGTAAAGGTCGTTGAAAATTTGAAACTTGCACAAAATGTTTAAATTGGCATTTTATTAACATAGTTGTATTTTCAAAATATTTCGTTTATTTTTTAGCTATTTATAGGCCTTTGAAATATTCGATTTTTCTTAGACTTTTTTTTATAAAAGTCAATAAAATTTTTTTGCCCTACCAAATAACTTAAAAATTAAATAAAAGGTTTTACATAAGTTGATCTAAGAGTGATTCAAAAATTATTAAAATACATTGGCACTATTTTTTTTTATAAGCAGTTGAAGTTCAAAAATCGACAAAATTTGTCGAAATCACGAATTATTTTATAGTTGAAAATGTATAAAAATTTTTCTATTCTAAATTAAGAAATGAAAATTTAATACAAAGTTGTTCATAAGTTTTTCTTGTAAAAAATATAAAAAATTACACGATCGGTTCAATCAAAAAATTTTAACGAGCGTCTGAAGCTATAATTTTTACAAAATCAAAAATTAATGTGTTAAATATAACCATAGGCGTGCGCAGACCTGAATTTCGGGGAGTGCCTACAATTTTTTCGGGCTCTTTTTCTTAATTTGGGCCCTCTCTTAACAAGACATATACATATTTTAATAAATTATAATGCACAAATAAATATTAGTTACAGTTTTTTATTTAATATTCTAATATAAAAAATAAAAAAAAAAAAATTTAAAAACACACTTTTCCATAAAAACATTTAAAAAAAAATATACAAAAAATTACGAATTAATTACTAAAATTCGGTATAGTTTTTCATTCAAAATTTTAACCTGCGGGTACCAGGACGACGGTCCTATAGCATTGTTGTGAAACTTTGAACACAGACGGAACAACATGTTTTGAATTGTATGGTAAAAAAATGTCTACTTTGTTCAAACAAAACATTTATAAACTATTTCGATAAAAAGAAAAATCTACCCACAATTAGACTTAAAACAATATAAAATATATAAACAGTGTAGTTTTAAGCTGAAGTTTTGCTCAGTTTGCTCAGAATTGTTTACCTAAAGAAATAATTTATCGTTTTATTAAAATTCAATACTCACATCCCCATTATCTTTTCTGGGCAGAGGAGAATTTCCATTGAGCGAAGTACATCTTTTTTTATCTTAAAAATACAAGTTTTTAAGAACCCAATAAGATAGCCTTCTATTTTTTTTTTTTAATGATAAGTAGTAAAAATAAATAGAAAAATCCGATTTTTTTGTTTTTTTTTTTTTTTTTTTTTGATCATTATTATTTTGAGTGAAACGAATACAAGACCTGAAATTTTTATGTAAGCGTTTTCATGAAATTATGTATAGCCTTAGCTTGAATAATTTCTTAAATAAGGCAAAATATATTATTTTTTAATTGACAAAAAATATTGAATAAACTTATTATTATTTCAGCATTTTTTTAACGTGATTATTGCACCAATTCACAATTGTCTATTATTGGATTTTTCATTTTTTAGAAAATTTAATAAGTCTATACCTTATACAATATTTCATTATTAGGTATTTATTGAGTTTCACTCAGTCATTTTCTGAAAACAATGATTTATATCATTAGTTTCAAAATTAGAATAATCAGTAATAACATACCATATACTTATCATTTGCTAATCGTTAGTTTGGCTCTTTTACAAATTTTAAATTTTGATTAGTATAATTAAATAAAATAAATTATGACCATTTGTTTAAAAAATTAAATATATATATATTTCTCTGTGGTGGTCCCATGGTGTAATGGTTAGCACTCTGGACTCTGAATCCAGCGATCCGAGTTCAAATCTCGGTGGGACCTATACTTTTTTGCTATTTTTTAAAATTCTGATTACATGATATAAATGTAATATAAAACTAGTAGATATCAATATTTAATTTTGTTATTGAACTAACCAAAATGTATTTAAAAAAAACAGTTTCGTTGTGATTTAACACTATTTGAATTAGTGATGAATTTAAAGCATTTTGACTAGTTTGATTGATATGTTATCTTTAAAACTCATCATCTATAAAAATCGGGCAACATTGTCAAATTTATAAGGGGTTAAAGGGGGTAATTGTTACAGGACGACAAATTGAAAAGCACTTAAGAGGGAGGCAAATTGTCGGAACAAATATGTTCATTGTTTATACACAATAAATGAGTAACGTAAGTTAATGGATAAAATAAAAACTATTTTTTCAGACTTATTTTTTTCTAGCTTTATATTACACTAACTCTTTATTAGGTACTAATAATTAGTATTTAATTAACGTCTACCGATTTCAAGAAAGCATTCTCGGGATATAGGCTTGTACATATAAGTTTTTCTAGGTTCGATTAATCTTATATTTATTTTGTATTCTTAAACATTTTGAAAAGGTTCTCTCGGCCGATGAATCAGCTACAGAAATTGTTTTAAAAAATATAAATTTTTCCTAAGCCTGTACTATGAGTCTATGTTTATTGTATATTTTTTAATTCAATTTTGTTTTTATAGAAAAAAAAGACTTTTCAAAACTGTAGAAATATTGTATCAGCCTGCTATTTTATGGGCCTTTTTAACTTTATTACCCTTTGGTACAAGAGAGTGGCTCGGAACCAACACTCCGGCTAGACCCCCTTATTTCGTCCATGTCCACGGCTAATTAAATTAATGGGCAATTAAGTAAAATTAATGAGAAAAAATAAGAAATTAATTATGACATTTTCATTTTGTGTTACATCTATGTTAGAAACAGATTTATTTGTTATGAGTATTATGTTACTTTCCCACGGGGCCACAGATAAACTGTGATCGAAGTATTATTGATATTGTTTTATGCATAGGTAGATTAATTGTAGATTCAGTAGATATAAGTTCATTTTCAATATTTTCAACATGTCATTTAATCATTTTATTATAGTCTTTTTTTTAAGTAAAACCTATATCTTGAATAATTTATTTGATGTTCGCTTCAATTTAAAATATAACTAATTTTTATAACTATTTAATAATGAATAATTTAACTGTACCTGTTGTATTCGAAATAATAGAATTAATTTAAAACCTATTTCATTTTTTTTTATGTTTAGTCTTTATAATAGGTACCAGAATAAAATACAAATACAATATTTGAATACTGGATCACACGATAATTGATAAAGTCTAAAATTCTTAGAATTATATTTTGAATCATAAATAAAATAACAAAAGTCGATTTTCGTACATGATACATAGGAGTATACTATATAGTATACTATATAGTTAAGACACTTTCAATGCTTATAAAAATTTGCCTATGAGTTAAAACAACATTTAATTTTAACTTTAAGGTGTAGGTAGTAAATTTCCAAAATTGAAAATATAAATATGTTTATAATTTATATCAACAGAAAGTGCGCTGAAATTTAATATTATTCAGAAATACTATCCATGTTCTGTATAGATGTGAAAAGAGTTTGTATTTTCAATTATTTGCACTTATATTTTATAAACCAATTCGAATTTTTAATACAGTATTAATATTTTTAACTAGATTAGATAGCTATTGAGTGATTAATTAATTGGGAGAGGATAAATATTTTTTTGTATTAAATATCAGTAAATTATAACAGTATAATCGCATTTGTTTATATTTTATTGGCATGATACATAGTTCCAGGTAATAAATCCTTGACATTGACAAATTTTTTACTATAATTTTGCAGTATATTGTTCTAAAACACTAGCTATTAATAAATTTGAAGCATTTGTAATAGTGGTAATTAATTGTTGAATATCTTTTTCACTGACATTTTCATCAAACTTCATCATATTTATGCAAAGTTTTTGATTTTCAACCATTGGTTCTTGTTGTTTTATATTCAATCCATTTATGTGTTGCACTAATTGCTTACCTGACATATCTTTTATGAAATTGAGCTGTAAATAAACAAACAAATTAACGTTTTTAACTTATAGATATTAAAATACGACAGCAAATATTTTACTAACTTTCAGTAGATATAGATATAGAAGATTAACAATTGTTTTAAAGCTGACAGCATTGAGTGTTTTAAATAAATATTTATTACGAAAGAATAAATTGTTGTTTTATATTAAGTTAAACAAAACTTATTATATGAACTCATATTTACTTCTCACTGATTTTTTTTTTTAACTTCACTTACTTGAATATTGCGAATTGCATTTGAAATTTTTTTAGATTGCGCTATTTTATCTAGTTTTGATACTTCTGGGTTACCATAGTCTCTACTCATATTATCAACATAAACTTCACGGTGATCACTATTAACAACTTCATAACTAATATCATCGTTAGAGTCAATATCATCATCATCATCATCATCATCAATATCGTCATCACTATCATCATTTTGATCGACATCATCATCAAAATCGTCGTAATCACTGTCCTCATAATTATTGACATCTTCAATGTATTCATCTTCACTGACGCTGTTATTATCACACAAATTATTGTAATCGTACATTTCACCCTCATAATCTGTTTGTTTGAAAGAATTAGAGTGAATTGAATTGCTGAAACTTGGTATGTACTGATAATCATATGGAAAAACATTTTCACATTTATCGTAAATACTGCTACTTGCATAATTACCAAGTTCATTTACAGATTTCCTCTAAAAAAAATATAATTTTGATGTTATTAAGTCACAAAATCTTAATATGTATAAGTAATATTGACATAAATCAAATATATCTACCTACTATTAAAATAAATTTATAATTTATGTTTAATTTTAAAATTGGATTTGTTCAAACTTTTAATTGATACCTTATGTGCATTTAACATATTTATTTAATATGAGCTCCTACACGAAAAGAGTTAGGTATAGCCTATAAGTAAAACTGAAGAGACAAAGCTTTCTCTACCCCCCCCCCTTATTTACGCCTGTCGCCTGTGTAAGAATCTATTGAATTCTTTCTTGTTTTTTTTAAGAAACGTAGAAAACAGTAATTGTTTTTTTTAATTCGGAACTAGTTTGTTTTCACTATAAGAATGATAAACTATTATTTCTACATTATTAACTCTAGGATGAACTCTATTATACCGAAAAAAGAATCTCCGGAAAAAAAATTTAAAAATTAACATTATCGCACTTATAAAACCTGCAATAGATCTTTCGCGTCAATTTGAATTAAAAAAAAAAAAAAAAAAAAAAAAAAAACAATGTCTTGACGCTATTCTCCTACGTGCACTGTACTGGTTAATATTTCACAACACACAACGATGTTGTACACTCGTACCAGAACGTCGTGCGTGGACGCCAACGGCTCTTCGTCGCGGTGCGTCGCCGCAGCCAGCCGTCCGACCGCGTCCGACGTGGCGCGGGCCGCGTTCAACGCCAACGATAACACCTGTTGCCGCCGGATCCCAGGCACGATCTGTTTGGCCAGCTTGTCGACGACAGGAAAATACAGCGCGGCCATCGCGAGCACCTCGTCTTCCGCAGCCGTCGCCACCGTCATGACATCGTCCACCACCGACGTCGTCATGTCATCGTCCATCACCGCCGCTGTCGTGACATCGTCCGTCACCGACGCCGTCATGAAACCGTCCGTCGCACCCGTCTCGAGGTCGACGACGTACGCGTCCACCGCGGCGACATCGCCGTCGTCGTTGTCGTCGGTTCTCGCGAACACCTGGACGCGTCTGCCTGGGTCCACCACCACGGCCATGACGGTCACGTCCTCGTGCCAGACGTCCCCGTCGTGCGGGTCACCGTCGACCACGAGACGATCGCGACCGCCGTCGCCAGCGTAACTCGCGTCGCCACCGAACGCTATGTCATTATTGTCGCGCGACACTCGTACGCTCCTCTCGCGGTCGTCATCGTCTTCCTCCGACGCGTCTCTCGGCGGCACGTCGACGTCCGTCCACTCTCCGCGGTCCGTCTGCGCCGGCAGCGCTCGGGCGACTACCTTGGCCCTCAGCGCTCGGGATTTGATCCTCGACGTCGCCGCCTTGTTGCCGTTGTCGGCGCCCTGCAGTTTGCCCTGGGACAGCGCATCAGAGTACGTCATCAACACGAACGTGTTGGGTTTGAAGTTCTTCCTGACGTCGCTCAGCAGCATCACCTTGTAGCCGGCCGGCATCGGCCGTGCGCCGGTCTCCACGCAGCCGTGCCCCAAGTGGCAGAAGCAGCTCAGAACGACTTGCGCGTAGATCGGCCACGTGACGATCATATTATTATTATTATTATTATTTTTTATTTTTTTGATTTTGTTATTGTTGTTGTCACCATCCGACGACCACGGGCCGCACACCTGTGTACACGTGAAATTTATCTGTTTTACTCGGACGGCATCTCTCTACTATACACGACGTGAGTGTACAGAGTGTAGTTACATACAAAAGTTTTATATCACATGAATATTCAAAATAGAGAAAAATCAAATAGGAACATATAGGTTTATTTTTTAACGTAACATAAATATATTTATTTTTCATTTTTCTTCTAAGACAGAATTTTAAATCACTTAATATTTTCCAACCGTTGAAATACATTCAAAAAAATATTTTCATGTTTTGTTGACAAAAAAAAGTATATTTTTCTCTATGATTATCGAAATTTTACCTCAATACCAACCTATAGGGGTTATAAAAATATATAAAATTTTCAAATAGTTTTTACATTTTTTAAATTAAAAACTTTTACACAATATATTTTTTCTAAATTATGAATATTTATACATGTAAAATTGCTGTATGTATGATGAATGTATGATAAAATTGCTGTAACACGAATTTTGAATCATCCTGTATGTAGCCCGTGTTATGGCACGGACATTTTTAAACATACGTAAATATATATATAAAAAATAATTATATAATGGGTTATAGGTATTGACAGAGTGTAAAACCGAAAATAAAATTTTGATATAAGTCAATGGTTTAAAATACTTCAAATTTGTATTCAGTTAAATTTCATTTTCAAGCCTTTGCTTTTCAAGTACCTCGTGTACTCTTACTATATACCTTATGAGCTCATGTACTTACCGAAATTACTTCTTACAATTTTTACTACTGCATAATTTATACTAGGTATTTAAACTTCAAATATAGTGAAATATACATTGAATTTGTAAATGTGTTATTTAAAAAAATGTGTACTTACTTCATAGACAGTAGACTATATAAACTATTATCAATTAATAACAGTAACTTAGACGCTAACAATAAATAAACTACTTTGTAATATTAATTATATGTTCGTGTACAGGCCTAAAGGGGAGGAGATTTCCTCTCAACCTTCTAATATTTAACATACTTACTTTTTTTTTAAATAAGAATAAAAACATAAATACATATGTATAAGTAATTTTTTTTTAGCAACCTTAATACAAGAACATTTAAATAATTTATTTTAGTAAAAATTTCAATTATTCTTTAAACCTAAAATATCATTTTAAATTAAATTAAACACAAACTTTACTCACGATTTAATATTTAATTGCGAAGACGCAGTTTAATCAACTATAAACACTTCAGTAATCGTTTTACTGAATCCATATGCGCATTTGTAGTTGTAATATAATGTTAACATTTCATACATATACATACTTAGTACATATTATACAAATTAACAAATGTTGAGTACACGCTTAAATAAGTTGAACAACTTTTAAATAGGTATATAACTAAAATTAAAATTATAAAATATTATGATGCCTTCAGCATACATAGACGTTATATTGTCTCTAAAATTCATTTGTGTAAATATAATAGCACCATTATCTATTCATTATAACGTAACGGCAAACATGTCGTTTTGATTTTACATTGTATACTTATATTATGTAATTTGTTATGACATTTATCTGATAAATTAAAATAAAATTTACTCAGCGATCGTGATTATAATACCGTGACGATTCCATCTAATGTATTATATTCACACTAAATGGCTTAGACGATGGTTCTGAACTATTGGTTCATGAATCGTATTCATATTTTACAGAAACTCCGAAAATTGTGAACAATATTGTTAAGGTTGTCTAGCATTCATGCTAAACCCCAGGGAATTTTTAATCATTTTTGGAAAAAGAGATATGTGTTTTTACATGAATATGTATTTATACAACAATACTATACACCATTTTTGGATATATAGGGTATTAACAGACAACTCTATGTGGTGGGTTTATCTTTTAAATTAATCTTATCGGGATAAGTATAGAAATCCAACAAATACATAAATATATAATATATTTTTTATACAAATTTGAATTGAAAATGAATGAATAACAGACGATCCCGTAAAAATCGTGTGAGAAATTTGTTAAGCATTTTTATAAAAAAAAAATCCGAGTAATGGTGATTGAGATTTTTACAGAATCATTTATTACGTGTTTAACTATATAAATATATTGTTATATAAGTAAAGATATAGTGTATTTTCAGAAATTTTTGTAAGATATTAAAAATTGTATTAGAAGTAAACTTTTAAAAAACCAGGTATTTCAAACCTCAAATTTCAGCCCGAAAATGTCGCATTTTTTTGAAATTCTTAATAAGTAATAATTGATTTATTGAATGTTTCGTTTACAAGGGGGGGGTTTGAATCCATAAAACCCCCCTTGTGTACAAGCCTGACAAAATGAAATAATTTTTCCAAATAAAAAAATCACAGTTGATAATAATTTTATGCTGCTAAAAAAGTCACAAATATTGGGTAGGTATATTAATAGTTACAAAATATAAAAACTAAAATTGTGTTATTAGCCTCCCCAGCCATAGAGGTCTGAACACGTCTATGATATACAGATGTGTAGATAGATACCGACATATCGTGAAAAACTACCAAATTGTATTTTCAATATAGATAAAAACCCAAAACAAAACACATATTTTAAAACTTTAGAACGTTTCATTAAGTTTTTATATTGAATATTTTTATATAGCTTTGAAATAATCATACAATACACAAATAAGTTTTAAACTCAATATAAACTCGAATTTCTCACTGTAAAAACTTAATAATCTTAATTACTGTGAGTATTGTTTATTACAGCGAATTTAAGATTATTTTTAACAAAATTTTTGTTTTTAAGCATTATTAGTATTTTTTTTTTTCATTTAATACTGCATAATAGTGTTTTCTGTTCTAATTATTGAACATTAAATTAAATATAAAATAAAACTCAATTAAATATAATTTAAGATCAACTTCTGAAGTAGGTAACTAGTAACTACAATGCAATGTATTTTTTTCACAACATTATAAATCTTCCGTATTCATAATTTTTTTTTTCGTATATATTATAGCTATATACGTTAACACACTATAAATTCTTAAACTTATTTTAAAAAATCTAGAGAAAGGTAACAGCATATTTTTAGCTGTTTCGATTCTTCTTAAACAGACTTCACTGTTTAAACTTAAATATAAATATAATTTAAATAAAATTATAATGTAACGTTTAAACTAAGATAATATCATTTAAAAGTGATGAATTATTATTAACTAAATGCATTGCATATATTTTCAATCATCTTTCAGAACATTAAACTGTATGACTGAAAACTAAAAACTTAAAATAATTTCTCAAAATGTATTGACACCGTAAATATATTTGCTTACTTTTCGGCTTGTGATGGAAATCAGAAAAAAGCGCCTAAAGCACCTCATGTTTGTGATAAATGTTTTTAATTTTAATAAAAAGACTGGATATTTTTGTTCACTATTGGAATGATATTATTTGTATGCACCATGCGGTTTCTCTTTGATATATTTATTTTATAAAGTATATGCCTTTTTCTCGTATTGACAAAATTTGTTAATACTATATTTAATATAGTATTAATGTAAAATTATTTTAATACTTACTTGAAATTGTTTATAGACATTTATAAGTGAATTTAACTTTGGTGTTTGAGTAATTGATTAAGCATAAATATGTCGAAGTATATTTTGAATTATAAAATAGTTTAATTAATTTATGTAGCTTAAGAAGAAATTTGATAAGATTTTATTTTATTTTTCTAATAGAATAAGTAAAATTATATTTAATATAACATAATTGAATGCCATTAATGTAATACAAACGATGATAATCTAATCTACGATTGAATTTATGTATTGTTTAGCTTCAAGACCTTTAGATATAAAATAATCTGTGATTTTGCTGAGAATGTCAACTAATTTGCTTCTTTGCTCCTGAGTAACACGATCTTCTATGCCCATTTTACTTGTTAATGTATCAAACAATGGTTTACTGTCAACAACAGATAGTATATTCATATTATTGAGGTATTCCACCAATTCTTCACCAGACATCTTTTGGATAAAGTCAGGCTAAAAATAAGAAATAAATACGGTTATTTTTGTTATTTCTAATCAATAGATTTAGCTGTTTGAAAGTAAAGTCAAATCAAATAAAAATGTATTTTATTAGATGCAATATATGATTTGGATAGTGTCCT
Source organism: Therioaphis trifolii (assembly GCA_027580255.1). NCBI lineage: Eukaryota > Metazoa > Arthropoda > Insecta > Hemiptera > Aphididae > Therioaphis > Therioaphis trifolii. Next base: position 19,159,536 of record CM050409.1, read on the forward strand.
CATAACATATTCTTTATAAATTCTGCTACAAATATTGGTTCAAGAGGAAGTGTTACAAATATTTATGCAATATTATTATAATTTATAAGTATAATATTATAATTGAAAATTATACGCCACTACTATAAAATTAAATATACCTACTTGCTGTCGTTAATTTACGAAATTTCGTTATTCTACAGAATTACGGGCACTTTTGTCTAATGTGTTAAATAAATACAACTTAGTTATTTTACATATAAACTTGATACTAAACTATCGAAAATGATTTATAATTAATGTATTTAAAATTATTGCATTCGCACATAATATTATAACAGTACCAGGTACCTATGTGCCTGCAATATATTTTTTTATGTGTTTATTTAAATAAAATATAAGTATTGAAAAACTTTATCCTGATTCATCATTTTGATTAACAATTTTAATTTATTCTGGCATTGCATTAAAATTCAAATAAAAGATTATTTTAAAATTAGGTACATTACAAACTTGGAAAAATTTTAATATTAAGTTAATATTTTGGATAGATATTAGGCTGATGGATACAAATAATACAATGCGTTTCCGCATTGATATTTACAGATAGAATCGTTGTATTTTTTGTTATTATTATTATTATTATTATTATTATTATTGGTTAATAAAACGACAACGCCATGAACAAATTGTATGTTACTCTTATTTACCTACTCGGTTACCGATTATTTATATGATGACTATAAATTGAATACATTAGCGCCATTAGCTAAGATCCAAAAGTTATTCCATGTATTAACAAGTAAAATAGTGTATTTCATTTATTAACGAATATACTTTTATGTTATTTTAGGAATTAGAAAAACGGATAGTCTCGATCCTCTGTAATATATACGTGCTTTATTCAAATAAAATCGAATTCTTTAATTTGAAAATGTTACTCTTTGTAGTCAAAAGCTCTGCTTTCTTTGAAAAATTAAAAACTGTTTAAGATGTAACTTATAATACCTTTCGAGCATTATGATAAGGTAATATTTAATTGTAAATCAATCGGTATTTTTTAATAATGTTCTCAACTTGAACTCAAAGTAATTAATTAAATTAATATTTTTAAGGGAAATACTTTATTGCATTGAACAAGTTATAAAGTATGTACTTTATATACTTTATAGGTTTCGTTTGGTATCATTCAAAAACAATTTAAGATTATTTCACTATGCATTTTGTAAGAGCATTGTTCTAACTGATACACTAAATTTAAAATCGTGAGATGATCAGTAATTTTTGAAAAAAATAATGAGCTAGGGAATTGCTTGAAACAGTTTTTATATTATTTTAATTTTCACAATTATTATTACATACCTATGTAATCTAATTATACATTTCATTTCTAATATATTACCAATTCGAATATTTACATATATATATATATATATATATATATATATATATATATATATATATATATATATATATATATATATATATATATATATATATAAGATATTTAAATCTCCTTTAAAAATTCTAAAATGAAAACAAAATTATGGATAGCCTAGAATTTTAATAAAATCAGTAATTTTAGTACAGTTTTGGAAATGCTTACTTGAAGTTTCATTGAACTGTCTAATATTTGGTCAAAGAGAGTTTTATCTACTTCGACATTTTCTGTTTTAATATTAATTTCTTTGTCTGCATCATTATCTGAATCGTCATTTGCATCATCACCATCATCATCTCCATCACTTCCACTCATCGAGCCTTCACTACTATTTTCAACATGATTTTTCATATTCATGATTTTTTTTTTTAGATCCTCTGTCATCTTATTAGATGTATTAATTAATTTTTCTCCGTTTTCTGTAACAGTTACTTCGGTTCCGGGGATTTCACTATTAATTGTTGTTACTTCTGTTTCTAGTTTCTCTATATCATTTGTCGTTTCCCCTAGTGTTACTGTAACTGAACTAGCACTTTTATCGCCATAAAAATATTTTGGGATGTTTACAAAATGAGTTTTCACGGTTCCGTAAATATTAGAAGCATAATCACCGATCGCAAAACCATCATCTCGTTTACTCTAAATTTAAAATACAATATTATTCATATAATACATATTTACAAGGAATTTTTTTAAGTCGATTAAGAAAATAAATAATAATTATGAATAGGTATTATAATAATCTTTGCTGAAATGGCTTGTATACGTAAATGATAATCGCGCAAATCACATGTAAGCAGATTATTCCTACAACCACGAACGCCAAAATAAAGTTTTTCTGAAAGCATTATTTAAATATAAATATTTAAAAAGAAATGTAGATTTCGTCGTTATTATTTTTTATTTTGTTTGCTTAATATTTACTGTAATTTAGATGGTGACTTAATGTTTATGTAAAAATACTCGGTTTATGCGTTAGGCTAGCAATGTCGTTACGTATTCGACATAAATTATAATCATATTAATACACCTACGTTAGTACTCGTTTTTTGATTTATACACACTTACCAATACCGATTCCCATATCGCTTTTTTCGCGACGTCGGTGAGTACCGACGACAAACTTTCGCCGGCTTCGTAATCGTGGAGCGCTTGCGTCGTGACGGTGGCCACGTTCTCTGCCAGCAAGAGCAGCTCGTACTGTGACAATCCCGGCACGAGGAACACAACCACCTTCCATACCATCGGTAGGTACGGAGCGGCCTCCACTAGGCTGGTCTTCACGTCCTGGCCGATGGCCACGATCCGCAAAACACCCGACTGGACCCCGTCCATGAAGCCGGAGTCGCTGGTCGTGGCCACCGCGGTCACCACGGTGACCTTCTGCGCGTCGACGTCGGACGCTCCACCAGACGAGTCTGATTTACTACCCTCAGTGGCCACGGTGGTGGCAGTAACCGTCGTATCGGTAACGGTGGTGGAGGCCGTAGAGTCGGTCGGGGGGACGGTGGATGTGACAGATTTGGTGGTGACGACGGTATCGGTTTTGGTCTCGTGCTCCTCCGACGACATGAACGGCAGTTTGAACCAAAAATCACGTTTCTTCCGCCTCTTATCGTCTCCGTGACCGTCGTGCTTAGCATTCTCCTCCATAGCCTCGAACATATTCCCGTCGAGTACATCGGCAGGATCATAATCTTGGTCGTCTTTTCCGCCATGGTTCTCTTCGTGTTTATCGTCATCCTCACCGTTTTTGTGGCTATCGTGACCGTGACCTTGATGATGGCCGCCGTGTTGCTCTTTTTCATGGTTGCCATTTTCGTGATTATCGCCATCATCCCCATGGTCCTCTTTATTGGCACTTTTTTCGTGGTCATGTTTATCGTGAACGTCACCGTTTTCGTGATTATCGCCATCATCCCCATGGTCTTCTTTATTGGCACTTTTTTCGTGGTCATGTTTATCGTGAACGTCACCGTTTTCGTGATTATCGCTATCATTTCCTTGGTCCTCTTTATTGTCCTCGTCACCGTGGTCCTCTTTATTGTTCTTGTCACCGTGGTCCTCTTTATTGTCTTTGTCGCCGTGGTCCTCTTTATTGTCCTTGTCGCCGTGCGCGCCTTTATTGTCATCGTTGCCATCGCCCGGCTTATCGTCATTATCGACGTGGTCACTGTCCAACCGACGTACCTTGCTCGGTGTCTGACGCTGTTTAATTATCGTCTTGATAGGCACTATCTTGTACGAGCCCGGTGAGTATCTTTTCATTACTTCGGACATAAGCTCGTAGTGATACCCGTCCGGCGGAGGTTGTAAGCCCATGTAAGGTGCGGTCTTGGCTATTTTCTCTTGTTTGTTGCTTATGTTGGGTTGGCATTGTGCCTGGTCAAAACATGATTTTACTTATAGGTAAGTGAAATTACGAGTACGGTAAAAAAGTTTCGTGTAATAAGGTCACAAATTAACATTTATTTGTCTTCTTGCTTATTCCAATGTGTCTTTCCAAAGGCTCTTATCACTGATAAAGCGAGAAATATTAGATGATTTTGAAACATGCAAGATACAAATATCAAAACATCAATATTTGAGGGAGGTCATCCCTCTATCCTTAGTTTTTCCCACCGGTATTTTGGTAGATATCTACCTACGTATACACGCGAGAGCAAGAAAATCTATTCTGTTACTGATTAGATATTATATTAACATAATGATGTCTTTACACTGCCTAGTGCCTACCTATGTTTTATTTTACTTAAATGTGCTTTAATGTGGTGGCGCAATGCAAACACTAGATAGATTCATCGATAAAGTGAACGCGAACCATCTTAGAAGTTGGCGGTTCCTACATTATAAATCAAATCACCTAAATATTAGTGTAAGAGGATGGAACTATGGAAGTCGGTAAAAAGATACAACCAGTTTCATAAGTGTCAGTCAAAAGTGACAGATTTTAAAAATTAAAAAATATGTATATTTTCACCATTTTAGCATTATCTACGAAAAAACGACAAAAACTTACACGTAGGTACTTAAGTTATTTAACTAATTGTTCCTAACCAATATGTTTCGAGATATGTTACGGCATACATCATATAGCTCTTACGAACTTTTTTAAAATGTATTTATTATGTTATGAGGTGCCGGAGAGGGAACCGTTTTCGCTTTACTTCCTCAGTGACCCGAAGGGCATGGCTGCATCGCTAAAAACCCGCGTGGTCACCTATCCGAGTTCTAAGAACTGTGAAATTATTTAATTCGTACGATCCAATTATTTTTACTAGGTACCCATTTAAAAATTTGTCTCCAATTACTGACGTTTGGCTACCTACATAGTTTAAACTCATATTCTTACCTATAAGAACATACATACATACATGAAAAATTAACGAAATTAAATTGATGTATCGTTGACACGGTGTCATAAAACTTGAAATGCACGGGCCACAAGCCAGTCTACAATATAGTAGGTATAGGTATTCAGTGTATGATCTTAACTCTTAAGAATTCTTGTAAGTCGACTTTTATCAATATAATAAACAAAATAATGACTGCTACTACAAATACGTATCTATAAAACTTTTTTTTTCAAAGAAAAGAACATCTACAATCTATACAATTTTTGCACATTAATTAGATTTGATAAAAAAAAAAAAGAATATAAAATTGACGGTGAATAATATGGTTGGAAAGTTATTCATTGATAACACCCACCTAATCTATAAAACGTAAAGATACATTTTGACTATATTAAAACATCATTATACTTATTTTTCTTTCAAAACTTGGTAAACATTTTAATTTAAAGAAATTTTTTTTTTTTTTTTAATTCTTGAAATATCTACTGACTAGGGTTTGAATATGGGTTTGATCTATTCAACCAAATATGGGCTGGAGAGATGGGTTCCTGGGATTAGGTATCTTAAACACTCAAAACATCCGTTGACTATCATTGGTAGGTAATATCACAATGGGCAATTATTCAACAATTTAACTTACGATTTGGAACGCGATCACCAAGATGCACAATATAGATATTTCATGATGCAAGATCATGATTCGTTAATTGTAGATTAAATCAATCCTCTAAAACCAGTCAATGTTTTTGCATTGCAGTCAAATGTTCGATCATAAAAATTCTGACAAAAGATAGAACGTACAAATGTTTGAAACTGAGCCAGATCAAGGATGAGTGACTTTGTGTACTCATTGTGTAATCGTCATACAAATATACATAACATAGTCAACTATATGATAAATAACAATCATTTGTGTAAATAATAGGTCTGTCAAAACCGGTGATTTTTTAATTTTGCTTTAATCAGATCCGACTGAAGTGCTGTCACCAAGTTTGATGTTCAACAAACTGAAAAGTTTTGTATGAACACAATAAACCTTATTACTATTATATTCATATACTTATACATATAAATGATAGATAATATAAATATTAAATTTCATGGCAAATATAAAAGTATGCTGAACATATTTATCTATTCAATCAATAATTTGATTTTGTTTTACTGTTGTAATTTGTGAGTATCATACATACAAAGAATGACATAGTATTGCTAGACAAATTTTAAATTGATTTGTTTATTTGCTCTCCTGGACCTCACATTTTTCTAAATGAAATCAATGTAACTAATTCATCAACCAAAATATAATTAGGTGTTTTTAATAAAAAGAAATTGATCATATGTACTATTTCTGATGATAGTTACAATATAATATATATATATATATATATATATATATATATATATATATATATATATATATATGAATTACAAATAGATATATCATCAAACATCATACAATAGCCCAGCATACTTATTTTTATTTTCCAATATATTTATAGTTTTGTTTTTACATTTATTAATGCATTTTTTTGTTAATAATAATTTATGTATTGCACTGATCTTTGAAAGTATATATAAAAATTAATAATTAATTTAGATCAAACTACAGCCAATATATAATGTAATATATACCTACTAATAATTTTCCAAGTTCTGGGTATTAATTTCTCAAAAATAAATAGTAATAGTTAGTTACCACGATGATTGATAAAACTCAAACATTATTTATAATAAATACACATAGATTTTTAAAATATATTTTGACTCACAACATTTGAATTTTAAATTGTAGAGTTAAAAAAAAAGTAATGACTCTACTCTAATGAATTTAGCCATTACAAAAATCAACACATAATGAAAGTTTTTTCAATAAGTTTAATGAAATTCGTGAAATTTTAATCCGTAACAACTATAATTAAAATCGTCCACTTCTTGATCGTCCTGTATACTTGGTATCTTCTCGAGTAGTTTTTCCTTGACGTCTTCTTCTTTCTTTCTTTTCTAAAATCCAATCTCTGCTTTTTTTTACTAGTTTTGAAGCACGTCCTTTCGTCATTTTTTCTCTATATTATAATAATAAAAGATTAATTAGTGTAACATGTGCAAGTATCTTTTAAACATTACCTCTTCGATGTGTAGTTAATTTGAGAATTTTCTGTACCCAGTGCAGCAGGCATTGGCATAGAACCACCTGTCATTAGGACAAGGAAATATTTTTTTGCCTTAGTGCTATCAGGAAAATCAACTAATAATCCCCCAAAAAATCCAGCTTTTCTCGCCTGAGTTACAACCAAATCAGTTTGATGTACATTTTCTGGATAAAATTGAAAGACCGCCCTTGCATTACGACTCTATAATAAATTGAAGTATAACATTTTATTCTTCAATAATTATGTTTTTTTTTATAAAATTATCATAATAATTACCAAGCAAGCTAATAATGACGAAAACAAATTATATAACCGTTTTGCTGGTTTATGTGATGATTTATCTGCATTGCATAACCATTGTAGTGTGCTTACACTATATGCACCATCAAATGTACCAGGTTGAAAAGGAACTCCATTTCCAATATCTCCCAATAACAAATCACCTTCAACTTCTCTTTCTTTGGCTATTTCTAATGAAAATACATTTCTAATGTTATATACTAATTATAAATTAATATTAGTTCATAAAAAATAACACAATTAAAAGCTGATTGCACCAAGCTTAATTTAATTACAAAACCCTGAAAACCTTAAGTAAATTACCAATGCACTAGCTCAAAAATAACCAATAACACTTGACTATTTTTGGCTAACACAAACAATGATAAATAATTCAAAATTTGAAATTGCAATAATCATTATAGGGCATACCAAATTGTGAATTGCCCCAAAGTAAGATGATATTTTGCAAAAGATAGTAAAATTATACTTAATACTTCACTAAATCATAGCAGGTATTTTATTGTTTTCAACACTTTGATTTAAAGTTAAACATACTTTTTAATCAAACAAAAACAATGAAAAATTCTTAAGTTAAAAACTACTGCCCAGAAAACAGATTATGTAGAAGTTTTTCAAAGAGATATTTAATATATTAATTATCATAATAAAATTGTTAATAGATTCTTAATATCCTAAATTAACTATGGACAAATAGCATTTATAAAACATATTAATCAATAACAAAAACATAAAACGTTTGAAAAACATTTAATTATACATTGCAAGTATTACACATGAATGAATGTTGGTAATTTGATCAACCTTATAATAAATATTAGTTTTTTTTTTTTTTTATCAATACAATTTGTTAAGAAAATTAATCATCCTACTCAACATGGACTCGGAAATATCCATTCCAAACCACACATGACCAGATTCCTCAGCAACACTGCCACTTAAACCAGACCCACAACCTAAGTCTAAAAGCAAACAGGTCTGATCTTCAGGCAACATCAACAATTCCATACACCTTTCAGCCATTTCTAGTTGAATGTTTATCATCCGTGAACTGTAAATAGTAATTTTTATAGTAAAGAATTAAGATTTAAGATCAATAATTATATGCAGAATTTAGTATCGCTCTGATGATCAAATACAACAGTAAACACTTACTTCTGGGTGTATTTTCTGGCTTCGTCATCATTGTAAAACTATGATAAAAAACCAAACATAGGTTTATTATAATAACATTGATTTAACTACAGTAAAGTGTAAAATTTTTATAAGATAAATAAATTAGATTTGAACTAGATATTTTAAAACGAATTTGAATTTTTAAACTTAAATATTTCAATCAATAGAGAAACAAATTATAATTGGTATCAAAATTAATAATTAAAAATTAAAATAAAACCATCAACTTTAAACTTACGATTTCTGGAGGAGCCAAGTGTTCAGGTCGAGACATTTTTTAATTTAAATGAACTACTAACAAAAATAAATTTGAAAAAAACAGTAATTTAATAGAGATTAAATATAGTTTTGGGATAACATATTACTTATTTCAAAACATAATATTAATTTAATTTATTTAAAACTTAGGCTTACATGAATTACATGATACTACTTATCTGACCTCGTGGGTATGTCTGTTATTGAATATTATGAATTTTCTTATCAATGTTTATAATATAGCATTCTTATCATTTGATAATTTTAATATATTTTATCAGGTACTGACCGTAGTCTGTCGAGTCTGACTGAGGATTACTCTTAGTCTAAGAGACGCCCTGAAGTTACAAAACTTCAAAGTGTAAACTAAAACAGAATTAACAATATATTTTTCAAAATATAAAAGTGCATTTCACTATAATATTTGTACTAAAAAAATTTAATTCTATTTATTTTCATTATACAATTTTCTTCTCTTTATAAAAAAATCATGTCATCAAGTAGTGTAAGCATAAGTTTGAATTTAAATTATTTAATCAACATAGTTTGACTGTGTAAAAAGTTTAATTTTTCTTTTGTATATGATGTAGAGACCAGAAGATCACCGTCGAAAATGGGATCGAGACGAGTACGAAAAGTTGGCTAGAAAGAGGTTGATGGATGATCTAGATGATGATCGTTCTAAAGATCTATCACCGGTCAAAAGAGAAATGCTCAAACAACGTGATTACCGCGTTGACTTAGATTCAAAACTTGGAAAAAGTGTTGTAATTACCAAAGCTACTCCTTCTTCACAAAGTGGAGGGTAATTAATAAATTATTTTTGTATTTTAATTTTACTATGTTTACTAAATAAAATATATAAATAATGTTTTAGGTATTATTGTAATGTTTGTGATTGTGTTGTTAAGGATTCTATTAATTTTTTGGATCATATCAATGGAAAAAAACGTGAGTTTATTGTTCATTTATATTATATGTAAACTGTTCGATGAGCAATATTTTTAAAATATTCAAGTTATGAAAATGTGTTTATAACACTTAAAATTTCTAAATTATTTTTAATAAATTTAATGAATACATCAATTTTTCATAATTATTATATTGCATTTTTGTTTTCAAAAACATTTAATTCATCTAGTAAATGTTATTTTTATAAGTTATTCATGTATTAAATAAAATATTTATTTTATTAAATATTTCTCTGTGGTGGTTTAGTTAATGTCCACTATTCATTTTTTTCTTATTTTCAATATATATTCAATGTAAATCAATTATATCTTATAATTTGTGCTATGTGCCATTGTAGATTGAAAATAATCTACAAAATACTAATAAATAACATATTTAATATTTAAGAAATGAAAATTGTATTATTTAGTTAAACAATAAATACCTTACATAAAACACTGTTTACAAAATATTCAAATATGAAACGTATTATGAAAATATAAAAAAAATTGTATTTAATTACATATTAATTGTGTGAATATAATATTTATTAACTGTTTGGTTGGTTCCATTTTTATCTGTATTTGTATACAGTACAATATGATATTTATGAATAATATAATATAATGATTTAAACATAAATTAATGAAGAAAAGAGTAACAGGTTCAAATTGAACCATAGTAGCTGATGAGTGATGAATATTTTTTGGGATTGCATCAACTAAAGCATTCTTGTTTTTCTTTATAATACACGCCTTAAAAAAAATTTAGATACTCCACAATATGAAATAATGTAGAAATTTATACTTAAATATAAACTCTTAAAACAACTTAAGATGTAAAACTTTTGATTTCTTTGAAATATTAATTACTAATTAGTGAATAACTTCTTAAAAAGTATGAGAACTTAATAAAATTAAGGAAACAGTTTTTAAAACTACTTAACTTAACACTTAAAGGATATTTTATGTTAATTTTGAGTAGGTTTATAAAATTTGTTTTTTAATGTTTTATTTTTAATAGAAATCCAAAAAGCTGTATTACATGGTATTGTTTTTTTTTATTTTGTCAACTAAACAGAGCACTACTGAGGTATTACTTATAGTAATCTTAGTTTAGGACTAGGACTTCCATATTCTTGTATATTCTCTGTACATCTTAAAGTACCTATATTCTACAATATACAAAATAATTTTTTTAATTGTTGACCCCCTATCTAGGTAATTAATATATTTTGGTGAAAACTATATTCCTAGAGTATTCCCAGAGTAGACACAGTATTCATTTAAATAAATAAACTTAATAAAAAATTAATAATAATAACCATTTTATCACATAAATAATTACTACTTTAGTTTAAAAACTTTTATTAAATTGACATAATTAGATTTTTAAACTATTGCCAATAATTTTTAAATAATACAATAATTGTTTGTATACGATATAATTATCAAAATTTGGATCAGGAGTTACTGCTATAAATTTATTCTATGTTTCATAAGTATACATATACAAATGTGTATTACTATGTCTATAAATTGTAATTTATGTACTTAAAAATTTTAAAAACATAATTTTATTTAGAAAAAAATACATGTTTCAGATAAATTATGAAATTTAAGGATATAACAAAAACAATTTGTTAAATGATCTTTTAGTGCACTTTTCAAAATATTAAAATAATATGTAAAATAATGAAATATTATTAAGCCTAAAAATATTATAATAGTATAAAATAATCTTTTAAACAAGGAAATCTGTGTTTTTTCTTATTATGAATAATTTAAAATAATTTTAGTTATTTGTTATCATATTTTCAGATCAAAGAAATTTAGGAATGTCTATGAAAATAGAAAGATCATCATTGGATCAAGTAAAAAAACGATTTGAAACAAATAAAAAAAAAATGGAAGAAAAAAAGAAAGATTATGATTTAGAACATCGTTTGCGAGAGTTAAAAGAAGAAGTAATTAAAAAATTTTTATTTATTTAAAATGTTTTTAAATTTAATTTGTATGTTTCAAATTTCAGGAAGAGAAATTAAAAGAGTACAGAAAAGAAAAAAAGAAAGAGAAAAAACGTAAACATGAAGAGTTAGATGATGAACCTCAAAATGATGAAATGGCTGCATTAATGGGATTTTCTGGATTTGGATCTACCAAAAAATAAAAAATTCTGTAAATTATTCAAATAATTATTTGTAAAGGATAAAACATATATTAAACAATCATTATAATAATTTTATATTAGATTAATTTGAAATTTTTAATGAATTCTAATTTCTTAGCTTCTTAAAAGACCTTTTTCACATTCGACAGCAAATGCCTGCATATCTGTAAAATAAATGATATCATTATTAATAAATATCCAATTATTTATCAAAGTTACTAGAGTAATTTGTATCAAAATTAATATTAATTATAAACTACTAAATAAGTTCCTACGAATAAAGTCAATAATTTTTGGGTCAAAGATTTCAGTCAGGTAATGCTATTTTCTGTTTTTTGTAGTGATGTTACGAACCCAGATTTTTGAGGTCGAACTGAACTCAGACCGAACTTTTCCTAAAGTTATCGAACCTGAACAGACCTGAATCCGCACGTTTTTATTTGAACCCATACCGAACCGTACTTTATCGATATTCAATCGCACTTGAACCGAACTTAAAAACAATCAAAAGATTCAAAAATAAAAATAAACATAAAATACTTGGTAATATCGCATAATCGAATATAATGAAAAATAAAATCAATATTGTGAAAATTCGCACTTTGATTTATCCTATTGATTTTTCGATTTTAAAACCGTCTGACAATTAGCAGTGAGTATGATAAAAAAACCACAAAACAATCTGTTTTCAGATCTATTTCAGTCGTCTTTGTTCACGTCATATCGCGCGTAATATGCTCTGTCCCGATTTCTCGGGTTTGATTTTCAAACCGAGTCATTGACGATTCCGTTCGGTTCGGTTATTTGCTATTTTGAGTTCGATTTTCGGACCAAACCGAACACCCGAGTTTGGTTCGGTTGGGTTCAGAAATCGAATTGTTCGTAACATCACTAGTTTTTTGTAACATCTTATAATATTTTATCAAAATTTGTTTGGTAAAATGAAAGAAAATTATTATTGAATTTTTTAAATGATACTATATCATCAAACTTTTCACGGGATAAAATAAAAAAGCCATTAAGACAATGGTAGTGAAAAATTCATTTTTGATCCACTTAGATCCTTAGATAGGGTATTTATAGTAGATGTATTGTAGTTCCTTGGGTTTACCATTTATATGGGTAGTTCACTTGGCATATGGCAGTGTAACTGCATATTTTTAATTTGAATGTTATGATACGTTATCATTGTATTTAGAAAACAAAACAAATATTTGAGCAATAGTTTTAACTTTAAACATGTTTAAAAAATAATACATCTAATTTTATTTATCTTGATAAAACTTGGAACATAGTGAGAAATATTTGTAGTTAGTTTTTTGGTGAAAGACAATTTTTTTCTGGCCCTAGAATCGAAAAATGTATAAACTAAAACATTTTTAAAAAGCGAAACATTTTCAATATTTAAAAATCTTGCTATTTTGTATCAAAGAGTATTTTGTCAACGTTATATGATAGTATTAATGATATTTGGTAAACGTATTGGTAGTTTTCCAAAATGTTGACATTTAAAATAATAAACATAAAAAAAAAAAAAAAAAAAAAAAGTAAACCATTGTAAAATTAGTACATATTTTAAACGTTTACCTATTTTGATAATATTTATATCTATATTTATTACTTTAAAATAATCATTAAATTTTACTAAAATAAATACTATTTAATTTATTTATACATAAATGCATAATTATTTTTAACAGTACAACATTTATTTGTCTTGAATCATTTTTATAATAATCAGGAATCAGGATTAAAGAGATATTGAATATAAGTGCGCAAAAATATTTGACTCATCAGAAATAAAAATTAGCATTTGCTTTTAACATATTTAAAATGTTGATGTATTTATTGATCCATGAAAGTATTAGAATACTCAAACTTAACAGCTAATGCCCAAATAACTATAAATAAAAGTAATAGTGTTAGTTTTAATTTTGAAAAACAATATATAATATAAAATAATAAGTAAGTACCAATTAAATGTGTAATAATAAACATTCAATATTTTTCAAAATTATTAACATTTAAATAAGTACCTATAATTAATTATAATGATGACACATTTAAAATCTTTATTAATCACAACTTAAGAATTTCAAAGTTACATTTTGTGGTATTAATATTCCTTGATTCATTGTCTGAACCAGCTTATTAAATTACTTGATTTATCATTTTTATAAAAAGTTGAACCGTCAAAGTCCAACCTAAACCAAATCTTTCAATCATAAACTTTATTCTTAAATAAGGTTCTGTGGTTTTTTTAGGGCAATTTATTAGTCTGTTGTAGATACAAGGTACTTGCATAAAATTGTATAAAAATTATAGTTGAAACTGGTGAACTGAAAGGAAATTATAAGTATTCGAAATAATAAAATCAAAAATGTGTATTTATTGATAAATATTTTAGTAAATAGATTATATCAGTTTTTATCATAAAAACAGCTGTGTAATTAAAGGTATGTATTCTATATTTTGGATTTAATTTATGTATAACGCAAAGTAGTTATCAAATAAGTTAAATTCAAATTCAAGAGTTACTAACAATAACAATTTTATTGAGATTTACACATCATAATTTTATAATTTCAATACACAACCATTAAAATGTATATTCCTTTATAGTTACCTTAGACAGTATAGATATGTCAGTACTCTTAAATTTGTTATCAAGTGTTCATACCATAATTCAAAGTACCAAAGAAAAAATAATACTTTAACAAGAATGAATTAAGAATACTCCAAGAAGAATAAAAGACTCACATGTTTTCTATAGCACAAAATAGTGAAGTGTATACGTCTAATGAATTCAAGATTGAAGCCACAATACAGTCTTTTAAATGTTTACAGTTACCATGAATATTGTCGGGTGTTATACAATCTTGATACGTTTGACCACTCTAAAAATATCATATCCTTTGATTAATTGTCAATTTTCTTTTAAAACTGATTTTCATTTGATAACTCACAGTGTTTAACAATATTTTATAGTTTGTTTCATTCAATATAATTGATGGTTGAATGTTATCTGACATACTTAACCATTTTAATTCACTTATATTGTATACTAATGGCGAATTTGATTCCTCTGCTTGCTGCGACAAATTTGAAATTGAAGTTGTTGAGTCTGTTGATAAATCCAAAGATTTATATAACGGATGTGATGTATATTTTGGGGAGGCATTTTGATTAGAATCATCATCATAATCATCATCTAAATAATTTCTTGTTGCAATCAGATTTGATCCTGCGTATAGACCAGCTAGTTAACATTTTGAATCATATCAAATAAGTAAATAAAAATGTTTAAACATTTAAAAAATTATTCTTCATCAAATTCACTACTTACTGTAATTCATCCTTGGACTTGAAAAAGGGAATGATCCATGCATCATACCGTAATTCGTCCTTGGACTTGAAAAAAGGAATGATCTATGCATCATAGAAGCTCCTGCTACTAACATATCAAAATATATATTAAAATACAATCCAGCAAATTTTGAAAGAGCTATAAATACATTTATTTTAACTAACTATTTGGAATACTAAGACAATACCATAATAATTTTTATCATCCAGAAGTTTAATTTTTTCTGGCCCAACCAATGTAGCTGTATCATTTGGTTTAACAACTACTAAAGATGTTAGAGGAGTAACAAATGAATACTAAAAGTAAAATATATACTCAATTTAACTCTGGTTCAAATGAAGACATAACAATCTTACTTTTAATGCTAGTTCCAGTGCTTTAATTTTTGTTGGCAAATTATTGTCTTTGTTTAATTCGTATTTATCAAGTAGTTGTTGTATATACAAATAAGCCCATAACTTCTCTAAATGACCTATTATAACAAATTAAAAATACTTTAATAAGCATAACATAATATCTAAGACAAAAGTAATTATCATTAACTTTTTATAAATTTTCATTACCTATACGTCTATTTTGAGAAACAGAAACAGGAGGACTGATTGGATAATCAATGCATGTAACATTAGTAGATTGATTGAAGTTCTTCTCTGTCGAATCGGCGTACAAAGTGCTATTGAAATCACACTTTGCATCTTTTAATTTTCCGGCCACTACTAATTCGGTACCACTGAACAACAAATTGAAGGATTTTTTTGTGACAGTAACATTGTCAACCTATAATAAAAATAACCAACGTCTTGAGTAGGTATTACTGATTAAGTTTCCGATTTATACAATAGCAAATACATATCATTCGTAAACAATTTACCTGAGTATCAATGTATTTAAATGTGACGTTAGACAATATGGGAGATGATATTTCTTTGTAAAAATTACGAAGTTGTAATGATGCATCTGAAGCCACGTAAATTACTCTTGCAAAACCAGAATTGTTCAATGATAACTTTTTAAGGAAATCAATATCCGCTCCTTCTCCAAAACCCAAGCTATATATAGGATACCTATTAAAATTAATCTCAATAATTATTGAATGGCTGGTTAGAAAAAGGTTAATATTCCAAAAATTGAATTTTTGGAAAATAAAAAAAAAATTTAATTTTCTGAATTTTTACTTGATTCAATAATTTGTCTGTACAATATTCGTAACTTAGTACGTATGCTTTAATCTCCTAATACACGAGGTCTTAATAATCTACAGCTTTTTTAATAAAAAACATTAAATGAGTTGAAATGTTTATTTTCTGAGGCAAAATGTTTTCTTGTTCAATAATCAATTACTAAATGTTAATAAACATAGTATAAAAATGCATTTTTTTAAAGGCCCCCAAAAATAGGTTAGCCCAGGGCAACCAATCACCAATTTCATTAATCCGACTCTGAAGATATATGTAGGTAGGTATACATTATTTTATTATATAAAATTAAATAATAATAATTAACATCTCACTTTTCTTTATTTGTGTCGGATACAAATTTAATCAATTTCTGTGGTTCGGTAATTCCAGTTGTTGGTTCTCCGTCTGTTAAAAAAACAATAATTGGTTTTGGTGTATTGGAACCATCTTTGAAGCGCATCTCTCCTAATTTGGCTACATCATATGCTTTACTTAAGGCGTCTTCCATATTTGTACCTTGAAATAATAATATGTTCATCATGTAATGTATCTATAATAATATGTATGCATTACAGTGTTAAAAGTAAAATAATTCAATCGTTATAAGTTTATAATTTTATCATACTAATGTCTGTGGTCAAATTTTGGATGAATGTCTTTGCGTATTCTATATTTTGTGCAGTCGCCGGAAAAACGAAACGATTTTCTCTCAATACATTAAAATTAAAATTATTAGAAGATATGGTAGAATCAGATTCTTCCGATGAATTTGACGACGTCTCTTGGGTAGCGTTTATCGTCCAAACCTATATAATACATCATTTTCCTTACAAAAATAACCAATAGGAATAAAACAATTAAAATTATATTCAAATTTACTTGAGCATAGTCTGAAAAAACTATCAACGTGAAAAAATCATCAGAATGGATCTCAGACAGAATTTGATCCATAGCTTCTTTTACTTGCGGTAATTTGTGTCCAACCATGGAACCACTGACATCAAGTACAAAAATCGCATGAGTCCTAAGTGGTTTTAAATCTACTGGTGCGAAGAAATGTACAAAGTAACCGTTGTCAATCTAAAAACCACCATATAAAATTTCAAATCTTAGAATTTAGTGACTAATTCAAATTTGTCAAAAAATTGCACAAAGGGGTTGCAATACAAAATATTATACATTTACTATTTCACCGGAACTAACAGCACGTGAAAAAAAATTTTATTTTAGTTTTTAATTTATTAAATAATTCAGATTCATAAAATTTCTAGTTTATAAATTAATAATGTGTGATCCAACTATCTAGCAAGGTCCCGCTTAGTATACAGAAAAAACCCTCAAAATAAATACAGACAACACAATTCACGACTATTTTCTGGGTATTATAAATTATAGGAAGTATCAGAATTCAAGAAAAAATTTCATTGAGGAAGCGTAGATTAAGGTTTCTGATCAAAAAAATATCTTTATGTAAATAATGGTGTTAATTTCTTCTAAAGAAATTCTTTAAAATTTAATTCTAAATAGAACAATTCTTAAAGTCTTCTTACGTATGGGTGTCGTTAATATTTAGTGAAAACATCAAATGTCTGGCAACATTACTTTTGTAGTAACAAGTTGCTAAAGTTACTGAAATAAATACCAAACTAAAATTGATTTTATAAATATTTCGTTTCAGACATATTTTATATTTTAGGTTTTTATCTCTTTTTAATAGTTATTTCTTAGTAAGGAACTAAGGAATTTAAACGCTTTGAAAAACTTTTCAGAGTATAATAATTTCTTTAGTGTACAAAGTAGATAATATTTCAGAAGATATACGTATTTAAGGGCTGAGTATAACTTTTGAATAAAGTCTAGGTATTATCCTAAAAGTGTTCAGAAACATAAAAAAAATAACATGAGTAAAACTAATAAATTTTTTCTCACTCACTAAAATATAATTATTAATATTTTTAGTAAAAATAAATTTAAGGAAATCTAATTAAAAGCAGCTGTTTCTATAAAAAAAAACTAAAAACTTGAAATAGTATTTTAAAAATAAATTATACACGTTCACTAATCAATTCATACATAGCCTTTTTTAAATTCAAGGAAAATAATCTAAACGTAAAATCGTTGATTTTTATCTATAGATACATTTTTTGACAACACTCTACACGTCTAATACGTTTTAAAAAAACTTACAAGAACTTGATTTGGTATCGATTTATGATCTACATCGTATTGAACTATGAATTGTCCTCTGATACCACGCTCTGTGAATGTTAATTGTTCTTTTATTGTCGGACTCCACAATATCGTTACTTTAGTACCCGATTCACGGGAAATATGTGCCATTTTGTTTTCTGAAAAAATAATACATAATATATTTCATCAATGTTTGTACACTTTAAATATAAAATATTTCTATAATATCGACCAAAAAAATATTCCATTCATTATTGACTATTATTCTTTGTCTTGAAAACGTAACTACGTAAGTAAAGGTCGAAATTACATTCAGTATGAAGAGTTTCAAGAGTATAGAATTATAATATTTTTAAGGCAAAATTATATAAATTAAATTAAATATTCAAATATTATATCCTATTGTATTCTAATCTTCTATGGTTTTATACTGTTTTTGATTAGTACGAGTATTTACTGTAACAATAATAAATGAAAAATTATTATATATTTTTTAATGAAATAATAACAACGCCATTTCAAGAACATTTTTTTATTTGTATGAGTGATCCGATAGATACTGTTAATACTAATTATATTTTGTAAAGAAATATACTTACTACTATTTTTATTTTGAATTTCATTTACAGTCTTTACATCAGGTACTTTCAAAGTTATTATATTGGAAGATTCTTCGATGTCTACTATGACTTGTAAATTTTTAACGACCTTCAGTTATAAATATTAAGGAATAATAATTACAAAGTGGAATTATTATTATAATTTAACTATATGATAATAATTTAAATATTATTTGTGTTTACTTGTCCAGGTTGCACGTTTATTACATTCTCATAAATTCCTAATTTCCTTGTCAACAACTGTTCATAAGTGAGATTGAATGTCACTTTGCTCTCGGCTTCGACATTTACAGAAACTGTGAATTTATTTGAGTCTCTTGCACTTGATAAACATAAAAATATATTATTGTTTGTTAAATTTTAATTTTAATACTGTACATTACTTACTTTTGTTCTACATGAGCTGCTGTTTGTCCTAAATTAATAGCTGCAATATATTCTTCTTTAGCTTCTTTCTTTTCTTTTACATACGCTTCATACACTTTTTCGTTAATTTCCCTAAATCAATAAAATGTCTCATTAATTTGATTTGAGGAGCCGAAAAATATATCTATATATCTTTTTCTTACATTAAAAACTTGGAAACAAACGCGGATTCTGGTAGAGTAACAAAGAACTGTACTTCATGGGAAATATTACCCTTGTTAGCAACGCGACTGGATACAACCGTTTGTGCATATCTGTATTTAATTTTCGAATGTACGATGAAACTGTAGATATCTCCATTTTTGTTTTGGGTCTAAATAAACAAATATTCTATGATATACTGAAATTATAATGTTCACATACCTACTATAGAACTCACACATTTGAATTAAAAATAACATCTACATTATGTGCAATAAATAATTCAAAATATCAATTTTATTTTCTAAATAAAATGTATAGGTATATTTTTTATAGAATGAATTCTTGAAAAACTTTATACCCAGTATTTAAATTTAAATTAGAAAAGTGTAGAAAAGTATGGACACTAAATATCATATTAGTATAGCCATTGATTATAAATACTATTAATTATTATAGTATTTATAATCAATGGTATAGCGTTGTAATTGTATTAATAGTACTAACAATACGATCGAACGTTAATATTACCTTAGTGTCGATAATAGGTAATATTTAGGTATGAATGTAATATAAATAGTATATATTGATATTAATATTATTATAAATAAAAACATTGGATTATAGTTTTAAAATGGTTGTATTATTTTATGGTTATGCTTATGATAAAAATTTCACTATAAGATTTAAATAATTTTATGTGGATAGGTACATCGTACATTCGTACATCAACAAATAAAAACTACATTAAATCGTTATTTTGAATATTAAGTCATCATACGTTTACACTTCAGTACATCCCTACATCAATAATGGCGCCGAAGTTTTTAAAATGTGGTAGGGAAATTTCTAACCATCACGGCCTCTGTTAGGGTAAACAGAGATTTTCAAAGAGGAAAGGAGGTACCTACATAAAACAATTATATCCATAAATACATAAACACAGACACCCACCCACCCACCCACGCACCCACCCACACACACACACACACACACACACACACACACACACACACACACACACACACACACACACACACACACACACAAATGTATTTTCAAATTCAATTATTAAGGGTTTGTCGCGACCTCTGAATCCGACCCCTCTCCTTTTTTTTTACATAATTCACTAATTATTTCTTTTGAATTATAATATTAAAAACTAAATTAAACTTTAATACCTATGGTATTTGATGTTGTTTTTTACATAACAATATAACATAATATTTGTACAACATAGAAGTATATACATACATACATACATACATACATACATACGTCATACATACATAGGTACATAATTAAATTTTTTAAAAAAAGTTGAAAAAAATACGTAGGTAATTCTATTTAACGAATTCCTCCATATTACGATTTTTTTTTTCGCTTATTCGAATTTGTTATATGGAAGTTTCACTGTATAAATATTGTATACTATGAACCCAGCTTGAAAATTAATAATGACTGTAGTGCTTTTAACAATATTTTTAACCTTTCCGAACTAAATAGCAGTTTAAATCACAACAAAAGTAAAAGTTGTGGACCCGACGATATTCCTTTCGTTTTTATCCAAAATTTACCATTTAAAGCAAAAGAAATACTTCTTAAAATATATAATAAATTATGGATACAAGGAACCTTCCCAAACAACCGGAAACAAGCAATAGTCGTGCCAATCCCGAAAAATGGCCAAGACCAACTCACCACTGAAGGATACCGCCCCACATCATATCATTACTTGATACGATGAGCAAAATAATAGAAAAAATGGTTAATAATAGACTCATATGGTATCTAGAAAAACATAATTTTCTGTCACCCCACCAACACGGCTTTCGAAAAAAATAGATCCACTAACGATATTCTGGTCAGCTTACACACCGACGCATTGGTTAACAAACAAAATGAAATACTTATCAGCCTGGATCTTAAAAAAGCATACGACACCGTTTGGAGACACAGAGTTGTAAAAATAATACAAAAATTGAACATCCATCGAAACATGCTCAAATTCATAAACAATCACATAAACGATAGAACTTTTCAAGTAAAAGTTAAAAATACGTTATCGGATCATTTCTCCAAACAAAATGGTGTAGTACAAGGTTCATCGATTAGTGTAACATTATTCCTAATCGCAATTAATGAAATAATAACTCAAGTCCCTCCACCCACAATGATAAAACTTTTTGCTGACGATGCACTGATCTATTGTAAAGGAAAAGAAGTAAGTTCAACTAAAAACCAAATACAACTCACACTCGACAAGTTGAGCAAATGGAGCCTCGAAAACGGTGTCTCTTTCTCTCCAAATAAAACAAACTTTATATTATTCACCCGCCAAAAAGAAATAATAAAACCAACAATTAAATTCGAAAATACAACAATCGACTACAGCGACAACGTTAAAATTCTAGGCTTAACATTTGATAAAAAACTTAACTGGTGCCAACACATTAAACAGCTGAAAAGTCGCACCCAAAAATCTATGAAAATATTAAAAACATTAGCTCACACTGAATGGGGAGCCGACTCAGTCAGCCTAATTAAAATATACAATGTCGTAATTAGATCTAAAATTGACTACGGTTCAATAGTTTACAGTGCGGCAAATCACAGAACATTACAAATGTTAAATACAACCCAAAATAGCGCTATTCGTTTGTCTTTAAGTGCATTCAAAAGTAGTCCAGTCGCAAGCATTCTGTGTGTAGCCGGCGAACCACCTCTATCACTAAAGAGAAAACTTCTCGAAACAAAATATATAGTAAAAATAGCCAAACATCGAGAAAATCCTGTGTACAGTAAAATCATTAAAAAATCCAACCAGGTACAACCGGTAAATATATCACATCTTATGCCTCCATACGTAAGACAACAAGATTTTATTAAAAATAATGAAACTGTAATCAATAACATAATTCAAAGCACTGAATTAAATGTACCGCCTTGGAACTTTAATAAAAATATAATAGACCTAAGCCTATCATACCAAATCAAAAACACTACGGACAAAAACATTTACAAAAGTCTTTACTACGAACTTCTGAAATCGTACTCGGAATACGAACACATTTATACTGACGCGTCAAAAATCGAGCAGGATTATCCGTAATATCTAATGATAAAATTATACAGTTAAAAACCAGTAATTTATGCACCATTTTCACCGTCGAAGCCTTTAGCAATACTCACGGCCATCCAAAGTATACATCATACCAACGATAAGAAATGCCTAACTATGTCAGATTCTTTAAGCACGCTAATCAGCATAAACAATTTAAACACATATCAACCAGTTATCTGCCAAATGATTTTAATGAACTACACGAACGTAAAAATAATGTACGCCTTGCATGGATCTCGGGACACGTAGGTATAATTGGTAACGAAAAAGCTGATTCAAAAACTAAAAAAACTACTGATGCCTTCTTTTTTGAAATATGTCCTTACATATCAGACCATGACTTCCGAAATTCAATTAAATTAAATTACATGGATGAATGGCAAAACCAATGGTCTAATTATAATAATAACAAGCTCAGAGAAATCAAGCAAACAATATTACCATGGCCCAAACCATACGAGATGTCCAGAAGAGACGAGGTTATTTTTGTCCGCCTACGAATAGGCCACACCTGAATTACACACGGACACCTTATGGCCAAAGAAGACCCACCCTCATGTCGTACTTGCGGAACACTCATCACGGTCAAGCACATCCTCCTCGAATGCCGCCAGTTCAATCAAATACGGACAGAACAGGAACTACCGGAGACCCTATATGAGATCCTTGCACCCACTCCAGAGACGTCCAAAAAATTTATCAAGTTCATTAACGAAACTGAACTGCGTCATCTCATTTAGTAATTTTAGTGTATATAAATGTAAAAATAATCAAAAATGTAGTCTTATAATAGGAATTAACGTAATGAAACTCAATGTAATTTAAACTTAATTTAGTGTTAAAATGTAATACAGGCTTATAACATTGCAGTAAACTTTAAAAAATTAATAAAAAAAAAAATTTTAAAAATAATATAACGTCGTGGCGCGAGCAATCGACTAGTTTTATATCACAAGACATATCCGATCGTCTGTTACTAAAGTCGACCCAGCCAAAACAACGTCGTAAGAATCGACCTCGAGTCCCCGACTACACAAGTGTCGTAGATTTACGACGTAGAAAGCAGTTTTCAAACGTGCAGTCGGTCTGAGAAAATCACGTATAGGTGTACGAACCGGCGACGGAGGTGTAGACGCGACGGATGCAGGTTCCGGAGACGACCGCGGCAAACCAAAGTCGGCGGTGTCGTCGGCGACGTGGACGACGCTCGCGGCGTAGGCCGCAACGCCGCCGGCCGGACCGAGTACGAAGACCGGCAGCTGCAGTAATGACGCCAGCAGAGCCGCGGCCGCGGTGCACGCTCCCGACACCCCCGGCATCGTCACGTCGACGGGCGGCAGCGGGACTCGGACCGACTCGGCCTGTGTACGGCGGAAACCTCGACGGCGACGGACAGAGGCGAGAGCGTATGACTTTCACAATAGTGAGCACGGTCGCTGATCCGGCGGAACACTCGACGGGTAGGTACGCGTTAGGCGCGCGTGTACAGTGCGTCGGCGTCTGCGCGCGTTGTTGTTTTTATACGCGCATGAAGCGAAAAGAAGAAGATGGAACAAAATAACGAATACACAATGATAGTAACGGTGATTTTAATGAATAATAACAATGATAATATTAGTATTCGATTAGTATTATTTGGATCTTTACGCAATTAAATATCACTTTACTTTTTGTTTATTTTTCCGTCCGTCACGTCATTATCACGCGCCGGAGACTATATTGTTTACATGTTGCCCGTAAAGCAATTATTGAACGCCCATAGGCCATACTTATGACGAAAATATGGTAAACGCGTCGGCTCGCAAGAGCTGCAGATTAAAAAAAATTCCACGTTGCTTTTTTTTTTTTATCTTTTTGAACTCTCGGACTTTTTGCCTTTTTTCATCAGACCTATTCGTGGTACTAACGCAGAATGACTGCCACGCAGTCATACCACACTTATTAGTTTGCTAATTTAATTATGATACACGTTCTAAAAATGTAACATATTTTTATTTACACCACAAGCGAACCGATAACCTTTCAACACAAATAAATAAATAAAAAGATGATCTCTTAACCTATTCTCATAAAACTAAATGTTAATAGCTTATTATAACCTAATCGCAACTGTAGACAAATAGACAATTATATTTGTATTATAGTATTATAATACTTAAGTTTAGAATACAGGGCACACATTAGGATTTAAATTCAGGAGTGCTAAATTTTGTAATCTGAGTTGACCTTCTCCCTCCATACCACTCCTATTAGCGGCCGAAACATAATTTCTGATTATCCACCTGTGAAATCATAAATAATAGCATCATTTCAAATTAGACATAAGGTTTAAATCCCACAGTTCTGATTTCTAATCAATGTAATCCCTTTTCTGTCAAGAATCTTTCGTCTAATTTTATAATGAGTGCTGATGTACCTACTTTACAAATGTAAAACCAATAAATTGAAATTGCTTTATTTAATTTTTATTGGTGAAAACGTATTGGATATAACTTTATAAAATGTTTATTAGTGAATACATATAAATAATATGATACCTGTATAAAATCTGAACTCAACGAGAATATACGTTTTATACAAATTGAAAAAATTACAACAGATAAAGGTACATATAAACAATACCGTGTTATGCTATACTAGATTTTACCTGTATAAAATTTAATCGCCAGACTTTTTTAGCAAAGTCATCATTAAGAATAAAAATAAAAATGTGCTTTTTAATTATTGCTAAGTAGTTTTCTACAGACTGTAAATAGTTGGATAAAAGTATAAAAAGTATGTCGTAATTCCACAGGTGTAAAACTGTAATCATTGTTAAACTGAACTATTGTCTATACTCTATTCCTCTATGTTTTTCCTACAACCACAGGAAATCTAATTACTACGAAAACAAGAATACCTTCAAATAAACTAATGATTGTTTCAATTATGAAATCTGCATCAACTCAAAATAAAATAGGAGGATTTGAAATTGGGGCGCTAAGCATATCCTGTATGTGGTGCTAGTCGTGTAGTATTTCGAATAAATAACAATAATGAAGTTTATTTTTGATAGATACACTGTACAAATTATTTTATATTTTTTCTGGAATACCTCTTTCGAGTAATAATAGTAGTAGGTACATTAAATAAGTTCGGCCACTCTGTAAATAAGAAATTTAATCCTTACGGTACCTTAAAGAAGTAATTTCTCGTTGTTTTTTTTTAAGTATATTAGGAAAAACTACTGAAACATTGAGCAAAAATTTAAAATATTCTGTAAATAATTTTTATTGAATTGATTTTATTTACTAACTTATAACTCCAAAAGTAACAATACAAAGAACTTTCACAAACAAATTTCACCATATACCCACAATGTACTTTATGAACTTGATAAAAGTTTCAAAAAAGTCCAACAACTTTAGGGCTAAATACAAAACTTTGAAAATATGTAACAAAAAAATGTAACATTTTTTATGCACCTATTACCATATCTTTATTCAAAGAATGAACTTCTATCACCATTATATACTATTGCCACCAGCTTTTTTCCCGTATTAAAGTATCCTTATATAGTAAATATGTAGGAAAATAATTTATTCTGAATACTTCTTGAATTACTAGATATTTAAACACGTATTTGAAATTTTTTTTAGAGTATAATTATGCAGTTTAATATCTGATCATGTTTTTGAAAATAATTTTAAATAATATTTATTTTACTGTATTTTCTATTGTTCAAATAGATGGAAAAATCTATTAAAAAACGATTATGTAGGTACAATGTCCATTGTAACAAAGTATACCTGTAAATTAAGAACAATTAGCTGCAATATATGCATTTACATCAATAAGTGTTTCCAACCTTTAAATATTCATGCCCCTTTAAAATTTTCGAAAATTTTGTGCCATTCTTTCTTCAATAAAAATTACAAAACTAAGATAACTAAAAAAAAATGTTGATCAAACTATTAATTATTGCAGTAATTAACCACAGAACTAAATAATTTATTTACCTTATTAGCACCCACCCTCTTTATTCATAAATCTTTCAACTTCTAACAATAGTGAGTTATTTATTTTATGTTTGTGTTCTATTAGGAACACTTTTGGATCTTACTCATAATACATTAAAAAAAAAAAATTACCATACTTCAGTTAGGAAAAAAATCAAGATTATTGACACAAAGGAGAGAATGATTTTCAATTTAAGTAATGTAGATTTCTCTTACATATATCTAATAGTCATTAGTAAAAAATTAATTGAATGAATTTGAAATGCTTACCTAATTAGTAATTACTATGTTTTTAATTAGGTACCTTAAATTTGAAATGATATTCAAAGAAATAAAAGGAAAATTAATAAAAAAATTTTAAAAAACATGATATGTTAGATCAATGGCGCATATAGGATTTTATTTTAGGGAGGATTATATAATTGAAATAAATTTTATTAATTCTGTAATTTAGATTTATTTTCATGACAGATAATTAAATGCATTACAAACAATAAATTTGGAGGAGAATTAAACCCTCCTAAATACGCCAATGAGTTTAATTAAATAGGTAATGCACTTAAAAACATAGTGATTGTAGCACGTATAGGATTTTATGATAAGGGCCATACAAATATAATAACTTTATTAATTAATAATTATGTTTAAGTGATAATACAAAAGATAAAATAATAATAAATAGTAATAAATAATTAAAACACATTTAAAAATTTAATGAATTCTTAGCTTCCAAGAAATGTTTGAATATTTACACTGAACAGCAAATGCCTGCATAACTGCAAATAAAAAATAATATTCATTAAGAACTAAGATCAAGTAATACATTTATATTATTAGTGATTACATAAACACCTACCAAAATATAATTAATTAAATACCTATCATAAAGAATATAACAATTTATAAAAATAAATCTATTTTAATACACAAATTGACAAATTTTAAACTGTAATCAAGCCCGCGCCCAATCTACAGTCAATCATATTATAACAAAATGCATCAATACAATTTTGTACTTACATATTTTCTATTGAACAAAACAGAGAAGTGTACACATCTAATGAATTCAAGATTGAAGTCACAACACAGTCTTTTAAATGTTTACAGTTACCGGGCACATTGTCAGGTGTGGTACAATTTTGATACGTTTGTACGGTCTAAAAAAATATTAATCCATAATTACACTCAACTTAGGAATAATTTTCACTCCTTTCAACAATAACTCACAGTGTTTAACAATACTTGATAATCTGTTGCATTGAGTGTAATTGTTGGTTGAGTATTGTTAGATACATTTAACCATTTTATTTCACTTATACTGTGTAACAATGTAGAATTTGATTGATCTAGTGGCCGAGGAGAATCTACAACTGAAGTTGGCGAAACTGATGATAAATCTACAATTTCTGAAGCGGAAATTTCTGCATCTTCTGGAGCATTGTAATAAGCTGGCCTTGATGACATTTGTAAAGCATAACCATGACCACCTAAATAAAAATTTATATTAAAGCAATTACAATATTTTTAGGATCTTGTTAACCATATTTAATATATATATATATATATATATATATATATATATGTATGTATATAAATCAAATGTATAATAATCACTTTTTGTTGATGCAGGCGAAATGTATTGTACAGGTGTAGCATACATATTTAAAACAGATGGTGGTCCTAAAATATTAAAAATCATAAATAATTAAAATCTTAATAATTTATTTTTGGTTTAAAAATCTCCAAACAAACCTAATTTTTGTGAATACCCTGCTGCACTAGCGAATGAGGCACTTGGAACGGCTGAAATTGATTCATTGAAACACATTAAAATTTAGTCTTCATAAATAATTATAAAATGTATTTGTCTTAAAGAATAAGTAGGAATAACACGGAATTACCAAAATATCTGTCGTTGTTTGGTTTGATTTTCTCTGGGCCCGCAGATGTAATTGTATCATTGGGTTTGACGACAATTAAAGATGTAAGTGGAGTAACAAATGAATACTAAAACACAATTTTACATTACATTTGACTACAGTTTCCATGAAAATAGAAAAAGTTACTTCTAATGCTAGCTCCAGTGCTTTAGCTTTTGCTGTTGAATTTTCATTTTTATTTAATTCATACTTATCCATTAGTTGTTGTATGTATAAATAAGCCCATAATTTCTCTAAATGGCCTAATTCCAAAACATAAAAATACAATACGTGTTATAAAAATACATCGCAATATTCTACATGAAAGTAATTATTATTAATTACCTATTCGTCTATTTTGTGGAACGGGAACAATAGGGGTGATTGGATAATCAAAGCATGTTACAATAGTAGAATCATTGAAATTTCCTTCAGTCGAATCGGCGTACAAGGTACTGTTGAAATCAGACTTTGCATCTTTTAATTTTCCGGCCACTACTAATTCGGTACCACTGAACAACAAATTGAAGGATTTTTTCGTAACACTAACATTGTCGACCTATAATAAAAATAAATAGCACCTTGTGGATCAAGTTCCCAATTTAGACAATAGCAAATACATATCATATGTAAAAATTTTACCTGAGTATCAATGTATTTAAATGTGACGTTAGACAAAACAGGAGATGAAATTTCTTTGTAAAAATTACGAAGTTGTAACGATGCATCTGAAGCTTCATAAATTACTCTCGCGAAACCAGAATTGTTCAATGACAGTTTTTTAAGAAAATCAATGTCCGCTCCTTCTCCAAAACCCAAACTATATATTGGGTACCTAATAAAATTATTATAAATAATTGTAACTATCATATGTTATCATAATTCGTTGACTAACAGTTGTATATGATATATCCACAAAATATTCTTTAAAATAAATATTGTTAACCGTGCGTATTATTAATAATTACCAAATAACCACTTGCCCAAAAAGTGCTCAGATATAACAACACTAAAATTAAGTGGATAAATTAAACTACATAAAAATAACTTATCCTGGATAGTCAATAATAGAAAATTGAGATCATTCTCACGAAATAAGATTTCGAATAAGAAAGGACAGAGCAGTTTTTGTAAAAATGAGAAATATATTCTGCAGCCATCAGTAAAGCATGGATCACCGAGTCAAAATGATTTTTTGTTATGTACTCACAGTACTTATCATGAAGTAGAGATTTAGATCCTATCCTAATTTCAACCATCTGAATCTAAGCTTTTGAGATGTGCATATACCGCAGAATATCAAAAATTAATTGTTGCTTTGCATAACGATCATCTACGTATTAGAACGAAAAATTTTGAAGTAGTGAAAATAATATAATCAAGAAAACTGTAATATCTGGGACATGTTAACGGGGCATAGAAAAATATAGTTTATCACAATTTATAATCCAGGATAAAATAGTTGGAGCTTGGAAGAAGAAATCATGGAAGACCTTAAATTTCTAGGTAGAACAATCTCAGAAGATAGTTCAATACATCTACGATATCGTTATTCAAAATAGCCATTAATTAAGATCATATTGCTAACATGATTGCAAATGTTCGTTAACGAATACGGCTCTCAAAGAAAAAGAAGAACAACGACTTACTTTTCTTCATTTGTATTGGAAACATATCTGATAAGTTCCTGCGGCTCTGTGATCCCGGTAGTCGGTTCTCCGTCAGTCAAAAAAACAATAATTGGTTTTGGTGTATTGGAACCGTCTTTGAAACGCGTCTCGCCCAATTTGGCTATTCCATGTGCTTTGTTTAAGGCATCTTCCATATTTGTACCTTATAATAATAATATTTTTGTCACGTAATGTACCCATATTCCACACTTATTATAGAAATGAATCATTTAATTCATAATAATATTGTCTCACTGCTTTCCGATGTCAAATCTTGAATGAATTTTTTGGCGTATTGAATATTCTCTTCGTTCGCTGGGAAAACGAAACGATTTTCTCCCAATGCGTCTAAACTAAAATTGTTTGAAGACATTGTAATACCAGTTTCATCCCATCGATTAGAAGTCTCTTGGGTTGCATTTATTGTCCAAACCTGTAGTATACAATATTTGTCAGAAATTATTTAAAAACAAAAAAGTTAAAAACCATGCAAGTTTACTTGAGCATAATCCGAAAAGAGAATCAGTGTGAAAAAATCATCAGAATGGATTTCAGACAGAATTTGACCCATAGCTTCTTTTACTTGTGGTAGTTTTTGTCCAACCATAGAACCACTGACGTCTAGTACAAAAATGACGTGAGTCCTGAGTGGTTTTAAATCTGTTGGCGCAAAGAAATGTACAAAATATCCATCGTCAACCTGAAAACCGCATAAACTAAATTAAATGAATCAATGAATATAGTATCATAATTTAGTAGTAATATACTATTTTAATTTAATAAACAGCATTTTTTAAGGTAATATTTAAATATAAAAATAATTTTGATAAATCAAGTTTTTTATGTGACAAAAAAATGATTTTTCAAATTATATAATTTTATATTATAATTATAAATTATTAAATTGATAAAATCATTATTATGTGTCAGATCAACGTAAAATAAAAATGTTCTATACATATTTATTTTGAAATGTATATTATGTCTATGAGAAACAAAACCTGTACAATTAAAAAAACTTCTAATAGTTAAATATAGAAGATTGAGTCGCACAAAGAATAATTTTTTAAATGTAATGAATTATTGTGGTTTTGTATTTGTAAAAGTTCAGCAACTGAGACTGTGGTAAAACGAGTACCAATCTTTATCTAAAGACATTTTTTCAGTTAAACTCGACTCTCAAGACACCTTAACAGTCAATACTTGAAATTGATTTTTTAAAAACTCACAAGAACTTGATTAGGAGTAGATTTATGATCTACGTCGTATTGAATTATGAATTGGCCTTTGACACCACGTTCCGTAAATGTTAACTGTTCTTGTACAGTCGGGCTCCACGCTATCGTTGCTTTGTTACCTGATTCTCGGTGAATTTGTGCTAATTTATTTTCTGTAACATTTATTTACCATTCATAATATTAAATACAAATAATTACGTACACTTTTACGAAACTTATGAGATATAACGAAATCCATAAGACCAAAAATAATGGCACACAACTGTGACACAACTCACAAGTTTACGTTATGATTTTAATAGTTAATACAATGGTGACTGGTGGGTACAGAAATTATTCTAGGACAGTAATTAAAATGTACCCGATACTAATTTAATCTTATTCAATAGAGTAGTACCTATTAATCAAAAATGTATAGGGAGGTATGAACCCCATAACTCCCTACTCTTAGACCTGTCACTTATATGATTTCGAGTCTAAAAACATAGAAAATTAGATTTATGATTTAAGTTAGAATAACGAAATCAAATTTTTAGTTTACTATGTTTGAGCAACTAAACGTTGTTGTTACTTGATACTAAGGATAAAGTCAACATAATGTAACATAATATTCATACTACTAGTTGTTGTTTCAATTTCGTTTACTGTTTTTATGTCAGGAACTTCCAAAGTTGTTATGTTGGAAGATTCTTCGATGTCTACTATGACTTGTAAATTTTTAACAACCTAAAGTAATAAATATTAACGAATAATTACAACGTTCCTGAAATTATTATTATAATTTAACTAAATAATAATAATTCGAGTATTATTTGTATTTACTTGTCCGGGTTGTACGTTTATCACATTCTCATAAATTCCTAATTTCCTTGTCAACAACTGTTCATAAGTAAGATTGAATGTCACTTTGCTCTCGGCTTCGACATTTACAGAAACTGTGAATTTATTTGAGTCTCTTGCACTTGACAAACATAAAAATACATTATTGTTTGTTAAATTTTAATTTTAATAATTACTTTACTTACTTTTGTTCTACATGAGCCGCTGTTTGTCCCAAATTAATAGCTGCAATATATTCTTCTTTAGCTTCTTTCTTTTCTTTTACATAAGCTTCATACACTCTTTCGTTAATTTCCCTAAACCAATGAAATGCCTCATTAATTTGATTTCAGGAGCCGAAAAATGTATCAATATATATTTTCTTACATTAAAAACTTGGAGACAAAGGCGGATTCTGGTAGAGTAACAAAGAACTGTACCTCATGGGATGTATTACCCTTGTTAGCAACGCGACTGGATACAACCGTTTGTGCATATCTGTATTTAATTTTCGAGTGTATGATGAAACTGTAGATATCTCCATTTTTGTTCTGTGTCTAAAATGAACAAATATTTAATAACAAACTTAAATTATGTTTGTATATTTCAGAATTCAGACATTTTAATTTAAAAAAGTACACAATGTGCAATCAATTCACTTTTACAAAATATTTTATTTAACACTTGGTAAAAATGAACATTGGTCAGTAGACATCATATAATTAAAGTACATACAATAAAATAAAAATGCCGCCTCAATGTCAATGATAAATTAAATTATAAATACTATTTTTCAGTTCAAAACATCAGATCTGAAAATAATCGTATTTTTTGTGTGGCCATAATAATCGACGTATTATAACTCGTTTATAAGTGCAGTTTCAGTATACTTATATACTTAAACCAATTTATAAAACACAATTATATCGTTAGTGTTATTATTGAATCTTTATTATAATTTAGTATTATTTTACCATTCATATTAATATATTATTCGTATTTATTGTTTTGAAGAACTTTATGTGCACTCTCGTGAATTGGTAAGAACATGATTTACCTATCAGGAAATGATTTCAGTCAATGCGAAAACACGACTGTAGATAAAATCAATAGTTTTCTCGAATCGGACGTAAAAAAAGGTCCCAAGAAAAATGTAATGTATAAATAATGCTAGGATAATATATAGGTCACGCGCACACTCCGCTTCAAGTTCATAGTATTTGTAGTAATGCAATTTTTTCAAACAAAATTTTAAATGTTTTCGTACTTGATAAAACTACCAAAGCAGACGGTAAAAAATTTAACCAAATATAAGTGGATTACGTGCAAACAAAATTAAGAATTGTGTATTCGGTTGTTTCAAGTTCGGCGTCAAAGTATATAACTTATTGCTAAATCGTTGTTCGCGGAACAAGGACGAAAACGCGAGCCAGATTCATTGTTATTATGATTTTTTTTTTAACAGACCACCTTTACCGACGTACCTCATTAAGATGATAATACACTTACACATAGGCGTACACGCACACGCGCGCACAGATTAGGTACTGAGAATCTTACGTTTGCGTCTCAATTTAAAGGTAATGCGCGTGTCGAATTGCGCGTATCGCGTCATTACCGCGTGTTTACAAATCGGCTGCCGTCGACTAATTTTATGTAATTATTAAACGTCGAAAAAAACTTATTATCGTTCTCTATGAAAAACATCACAATCGGTCATGGATCGTGAGCTGCCATACTTGCCCCCTCCTCCCCTGGACACGGCACGTCAACTGCACGAGTCGCCGGCACACGGCGTATGTTAAACACATAGCCCCCCCCCCGCAAACGTCATATCGTGAATATACGTATATATAGCATTGTATTATTACATTAGCACCTATCCTATAAATTTTATTTCCGGTGTGAAATCACAACAATTGACGTTATACAGACCGTCTTGAAATGAGCCTCAAGTTAAATTTTCATCCGTTCATCTCCTCAAAATTTTCTGGTCTCTACTATAGGGTTACTCGACGTTCTCGTTTAGTTCCTTCTTTGTTTTCGATTTCTATTGATGATTTACCACGTTTTGTTTTAGAGGAAATTCTAACTCTGCTCATATTTTATTATTTGTTAATGGTGCTGAAATTTTCTGCAAGATTAAAATTGAAATTGATCAAAAAACCATTGTATAGTCAATCTTAATCAATCCATTTCTTTAAAAAAATTATCTACCTCTATATTTTGATAAATTTCAAGTATTATTATTTTTTAACTATTGAAACTAATTCTATTTTAAAACAACTCAATTTTCTCAAATAGGTTCTTTGTCCTGAATTATTAACGATGATAAGATTCCGGATTCTTCGACTACATACATGCAATATAGATGTATTTGTTGTTCTCTATATGGGACAGTTAGTGAAGCAAATTCTTTTCTTCTCTTCTCTTCCAGAGCTCTTCGATTATTCAATAGAGTTCCTTTACTTTTTAATACTACCCGAGATAATTTTAATATAAATACTTTAATGTGTTTGAAAAAATTCTTATTCGTTTACTTGTCACTAGACTTTATTTTTATTCACGTACATATAAATTATTAAAATATAATTGCAATTTCGTACTTTTACTATACGTACATTGGTACTTCTTTATATTCTGTATTTTGCAAATGGCAACTGGGCGTTGTTCATACAATAAGTAAATATAATTATACATGATATATGCACGCATATTACGAATAGAAGATGTTCAAAGATTGTGATTTATATAATATTATAATGCGGTACAAATATAATACAATAATAATATTAAGGGTCACGTATGAGTATGAGAACGTTTTCAAGATTATTCGGCACGCATGCGTTTATCAAGCATGTGAACTGCAGCAGCGGTCTGCATAAACGTTCCTTGCACCGCTGCAGTTAATTGTATACACATGTCATATTATTCAGATGCGTTCACCGGCAGATCACCCTTCCTTCTACATACGATAGAAAAACAATAACGCTATTCATCCATACGTGAAGTGAAGGCGGACCGTGTCACGATGTTTTCGAAATCGTGAATTCGTAATTTTTTTCTCCATTCTAACCCCGCGTTCCCGTGTCCCGAAACGATGACGTTATGTTAGCAGCTCTGTAACATAATGAGTTTTTAACATATGATAATATTATTAGGTATTCATCGTGTTTTTAATAATGTTGTATCATCTATTCATCTCCGACGAGCCGCGAAGCATCTATACAGCAGAAATCAGAATCGTGATAACTCGAATCCGAGTGATTTCCAAAGTAAAAAAGTTCAGTTTGACTTTACTCACCATTTGTTGCGACAAGAACCAAATCTAAATGACTGTCACGATTCACGAGTTAATATTAAAATCCATAGGTGAAATGTGTGTTCCGTTTCCCCGTTTCTTATTATTTTATGTAGTGTAAAAATAATTAATTTATCTTTTGAACGATGAAATTGGGCAGTAAGGATATTTTCTTACGATGAATCACCTAAATCTCTGATGTAAATTGTGCTGATATGTACATACACTTTATTAGTTATGTGTATTTTTTTTACCCGGGATATGGGTTGAACTAACCCGGTGTTAAGCATTTTTTTCCGTTTTTCTAAATAAATAAATAAATCACTTCAAAGTAATGATATATCAAAGTAAATAAAAATTAAACACTTATTTATTATCACATACCTATACGTTCGAGAATCAGACAAATAACTTTAATCATCGATGATATTCTCATAAAAGTACACCGTGAAAATATAGTTAAAATATTCTATTTTAGGCGGCATTCTTATTATTTGTTCAGAATTATTCATTCGACTGTTGATAAAATAATAATAATAATTATTATTATTATTATTTATATGCGAAATTGGCACAAAAAGAATGAGTCACTTCAAATTTCTCAGCTTCTTAAGTGATTATTACAACTGTCTACGCCATATATAGGTATGTTGATAAAATTTTAAAATATTTGTACTTCGTAGGTATTCAATTCTACGAAATAATAATTGAACAAAAAATGACGACTGCCATAGTTTCTTATGGTCAGTGATACATTAATTTTATTATATTTTTATTTTTGAAATAGATCATGAAAATTAAATATACTAACGAATGCGTTAATGGAGCGTTGCATACCAATACTCAATAGATCCATAGGTACAAATAATGTATGATATTTGAGGGGGTTGGAGCTCAGTATAATTTTTTTAATATATTCTAATGTACTACATTAGGGTACTATACTAGTGTATACATTAGCTTTTGGAGGGCTATATATAGTCTTGACTCTTGAGGGGCTAAGCCCCCCAACCTCTCTATTTGTGCTTATAAATAGATGTAATGTTTCCATTCAAAGGTCAGGTTAGATAAATTGCCGCAGTTTTTATAATGTATTTTATCGGTTTTGTCGCAGATTGTATAATCTTAATTTTTTTCTTGCCGCAATTTACATATCGACTTTTAGAAAAAGGTACATTTTGCCGCAATTTACATACAGCCTTTTGTATTAACTTTGATCAAAATTACTTGAAAATTTAACCTTAAAGAAACAATATAAAAAATAAATGTTTACTAGACAATTAAATTAAAGTAACTATTTCTTTGAAGATAGATTGGCTTTGGTTAATGTAAGGTAATATTAAGTTAAAATTGAACACAGTACCTAATTATATATTAGTGTATTATTTATTAAACAAATATATGTATATATATATATATATTTATGAACAAATTTCATATTAAAAAAACATCGTAAATTACTTTAACTTGAGCAACTGATCTTAAGAATACAATATAATATATAATGTACCAATGTACATTATATACCAATTAGTTTATTTAAAACATTTTTTTCAATATTTATCTTTAGAAAAAGTCATCTTTGTTTGATTAAAATTAATAATACATTTAAATGATTAGCAATCAATGTCCAAACATAATAAAATGTATGATTATAAGGTAAATAATAAAAAATTTAAAAATATCATAAAATTAGAAATTAGAGAATTTTTGTATAACGTTTATTATACAGGTGGTTATAATCAATCAAATATTATGACTATTGATATTTTGTTTAGTCTTCTGTGGAATCAATGATTTTTGATACATATTCATGAAAACGCATTTATAATATGAAAATATTACCTTGCATTAACATACAAAAAATGCTGAATAAATGGGTATATATATTTTTTTAAACTCGTGGGCCCAGGGGACGAGCTTTCCTTTCCCCTTTAATCCGAGTCACCTTACACTATACACTTTATACAGGTTAGGCACTCACTGTAAATAACCGGTCGAAATGCTATTACTGTTGACATAATTAATTTGTTCAGTTCAATCGAAACGATACGCAGTCGAGTGTATTTGTCATGTGTATTTATCCGTAGTATTCCCTCACGCAATATAGTAACAGTTAAATGAACTGGGGCTTACGATTATCTATTTAGACGAAATGCACACGTGTTAAAGCTTTTATGTAGGTACGTCATATCTTATAATATACATTCGTAATACGTATTAATATACGAGAATAATATTAGTAATGTTTTGATGGTAGCAACTAGCAGTTATGTGCATAAGACTACGATCGAATTCCGAAGAGCAAACCGCATACGCCCGATAAACACATTGGTATTTTTTTTTTACGAATATAGCATTATACAATCATTAATCTAGATTCTAGAATGATAAATATGTCAATACTATAAAAATACAGGTAGAAAATACGATCAAACAAATATCCCAAACTTGAGTGTACATTGAACATTAGTGGACGAGGACAATTAAAATGTGATATCGAATATCCTTCGAAAAACTCAAAAAGGGGTAGGTAATCTTATAATGATATAAATGTATAATACAACAATGAATTTTAAATGTAATTTAACTTTTACAGACGAATAAAAATATCATTAATGAGAAGAAAAATAATATATACAGACGTATTACAGTTGAGTTCAATAACCTAAATTTACGATAAAAAATCACCTATCTGAGACCAAGAAAATAAAAATAAAAGTTTTCCTTCCTATTTTATAGACTTAGTACTTTCATTATTCATTAACTTAAAATGTATTTATATTACTTACCGGTATGGTTAAAAATGCTATAAATTTCTTTTTCTCGACAACAATATGTTTTATCCTAAGTTATAACTTTTCATAATTTTTTAATTTTTCGAAAAATATTTTGTGAATCTTTAATTTATTCATTGAAATTTCAATTTAATAAAATATATACAAAAATATACAATGTTAAAATTTTTCCTTAAATATTTTGTAAATTGTTAATTTTGGTTGGTTGGATGGTTAAAACTTGGTGCATACAAAACTTTTATTTTAACAAAACTAATTTTTCATGATTATAATAATTAAAATCACAATTTTTTATTATTTTATCATTGGTAAATTTCAAATAAGCTGGACAACCTCTTTTTACACTACAAAAACAATCTAAATTATTAACAAAAACTTTGCGAAACTGAAATTCAAATTCATCAATGACGTACTAAAGTTTTCTGTTTTCACTATACATTTCTTCTATTTTTACATTTTTTGTTACTCAGTCACGCCGTTTTACGATGCCTAATATGACTGTTTGAAAATAGTTATCTTACGGTGTATTTCTATTAGATGTAGTTCATATCGAATAGTGATAAATTAAGTACGTAGATAACAATAAAACATCCAGAACCCCATAAGTATAAGTAGCTGTTTTTTCGGAGATTAACTATAAAGGTGTGAATCCTTTTACTCTAGATTAAATGTCCTAAGACTGTAAAATAGGAAGGATAAAATTGTTTTTTATTTTATTTTATGGGACCAAAAAGGTGATTTTTTGACTAAATTATTATTATTTTTATCGTTTATATATCGGACTGAATTCGGTTTTAAATATAATTTCATACCCGAGACTAAACAGTACAACTCTCGTATACAGAAGTAAGTCATTAAGTCTTAGCTGTATTTTCTATGAGGTATTAAAAATGAAGAATATTTATCATATATTTGAAAATCGGTTCTAAATGCGGATGCTCGTTTAAAATCATATCTCATTTGAATTATATACTATAAATAAATCCATTTTTCCTACATTATTAATGTAAATTATTCGCGTAACTTAATTTAGACCACGTAAACATTTTAACGAGTCAAATAAAGTAGAATTACTAAGGAATAATTGAGTTAATATTTACTAATTAATCATATTATATTGAAGAATTTCACATAACCATAAACAAGTATTGAAATTATGAGTTTTATAATACACGAAAAATAAAATGAATATTTTACTATTCAGAAAAGTTATATGATTTCTCTTCATATAAGCTATTCATGTAATATATGTACATTGTACACTATATATATACTATATGAGAATACGAAGTCGTAGTCCTTCTTACATTATTTACAAATAAAAAATATGAATTAAAAAAGTAAGTATAAACTACATGACTACAGCATGTAAACATATTAATCTTATAAATTGGTCTCAAATAATTTTTGTTTTTGTTTGACAATTCAATAAATTTTGTTTACAAATACATGTTATTCATGATTAAAATCTAATTAGACGATACTCTTTGCACATAAGTATAAGGCCATTAGAATAATATTTATTTTAAACGATTTTACTACTTTAGTGGACAAACAACTACGTCAAACAAATTATGTAATATAAATGTAGGGTGTCCTATTAAGATTTATATATTAATGTGGTTTGACCCTGACACCCTGGACAACGTATACATTTGAATTTTTCATACACAATTCAAAACACTTAGTAAGACTAAATTCTAATAAAAAATTATTTAAATTT
The DNA here is from genome assembly GCA_027580255.1 of Therioaphis trifolii. NCBI lineage: Eukaryota > Metazoa > Arthropoda > Insecta > Hemiptera > Aphididae > Therioaphis > Therioaphis trifolii. Next base: position 19,199,831 of record CM050409.1, read on the forward strand.
TTTCATTTGTATGTTTTTTCAGGTGTTTTAATTTTCTTAAAAATAGCTACCTCTATATGTATAATACAATATGAAAGAGAATATTTATTTGAAAATGTTGATTTTTCAAATTTTACTATTGAACCAATAATTATTTAAGGCGTAATTATTTAAAGTTTAGAATAATAGAGTAGTGGTTGTACATGTTTACAGGAAACTCTTAATTATAAAATTTAAATACATGTCTTAAACTCTTAAACTATACTGCAGGTTCGAAAAAAAAACCAAGAATCAAATTTTCAAAAAAATTATTCTCTTTTTTAACACGATGTTATAAATAGTGGCTACCATTTAAGAAAGCTAAAATATTAAAAATTAAGTACATAAAATTAGTAAAAAAATATTTTCTTGATATTCTGTTTTAAAATGTACGTAACAAAAAAATAATGCATAATTCAGGGTTAAATCACATTGAGCATATCTCATAAATTCTCTGCATAGGACACCCAGAATCTAACCCAGTATCTTTCTTTATTTGTTTAAATAATATTATAGAACAAGGCAACAAATCACAATCATCTACTTTTAATTTTTTTTTTTTTTTTTATCATTGAAAAAGTGACGCTCCGTAGATATATTAATTTGATATTGAGTATACCTATAATAAAGACGAGTTTATTAATTATAGTCATTTAAGTTTCGATTATTGAAGGATGAGAAAAAGGGAATTAAAAAAAGATACTAAATTAATGTACCATCCTTTCTGATAGTTTTTACTATAAATTATTGTAGTTAATAAACGGTTAGTCTGATAATAAATACAGATATATGTATATTTACATATATGTACATCAGCAGTTACTAAATGAATATCTTTGAAAATTTTAATTGTTGGTTAGAAATCAAGAGGCATAATTTCATAAATATGTATAGAGCATACCTAAAATAAGTAAATCGACTATTACGTCATATAGGTACCTATCTACTCAGTGCCGTATGTACCAGTAAACACTATAAGCTAGTGCTTAGGGCGGCAAATAATTTTTAATATTAAATTTTTACTATTTTAGTAAACTTTAAAAACTTTAAATTAAGTTATTTATATAACATGGGTTGACAATTGTGTGTTTATCTCTGTACCTAATCACAAAAAAAAAAAACCCAGTAATTAGTCAATGCAATAGAGGGTCTCTGTAAATTGCGTCCCATTTCAAATTTTTTATGTAAATTGCGGCCCGGGTATATTTTATACATACGTAAATTGCGGCCCAGTTATATTTTAAACATACGTAAATTGCGGCCCGGGTATATTTTTGTACATATGCCTATCTAACTATTTCTTATTAATATGTAAATTACGTCTAAGCCTTTTTTCCACAAAACCAATATTTTCCTTCCCATTTTTGAGACTTAGGACTATAACTATAACATACTTAAAACTATCTATACAAATTATATTATCATCAAATAAAATACTTACACGTTTTAACTGTGCAACACCAACGTTGAATATCATTGTTTAGAAATTTATGAAAACGAAATTTGAAACCATCAACTATTTTCAACGTTTTATTCCTTTCACTTTTCATAACGTACATTTTTATTAGATTGAAAAAAAAATACTGTAAACTGTAGAGCAACCACAGATATATAAAACAACTAGATAGCCGACTCAACGAATAAAATTGAAGTCTAGAATCCATAGCGAACAGGGTAAAATATGATTGATTAATCCATGACATTTTATATTATTCCATGAAATATAATTTTTCTGTGATTGAAACCAAAGATATAATATAAAAATGTTGTTTTACATATCAGTTATCTTTTTATATGCATTCGGATTGAAACACAATTTTTCGATTATAATTTATTAACTATAAACTATAAAGTGCAATTCAAGTAATTCAACATCATGGGGGTTTCTTGTTCTGTGTCTGGTTGTGTCAATAGGAGACTGAAAGGAAGCAAAGTTCATTTTTTTTCGTAAGTTCCCGAGACGCAATTTACGTATGTTTTAAAAATACTCGGGCCGCAATTTATGTATGTTTTAAAAGTACACGGGCCGCAATTTACGTATGTTTTAAAAGTACGCGGGCCGCAATTCACATAGTATATGACCATGACCGTACTTATAGGGACGCAATTTACCGACTCCGCAATAGAGAACGAGAGCTCATACTGTGGCATGTTCTATGGTATTATTACAACAAAATGGACTTCGATGCCATAATAGATGATTTTTGCGACTCGAAAGTCGCGCAGAAATGAGTACTAGACATTAACTATTTAATTTTGAATACAATAATTAACTATTTAAGTATTTATTACTACCATGTTTTTTATCATTATATTTTATATCATATTTTTTATAATTAAATTTTTTATATGAATGTATATGTATGCATTTTTATAACAGCTGTATATTTTTATTTTTCATCATTAAAATTTTAAGTAATAAAGAAAAAAACCATAATTGTACGATTTAATAACATTTTTTAGACTAGAAAAATATTTATATTAAAAGGCGGCAATTTATTGGGTGCTTAAGGCGGCACAATGGTTAAATCCGGCACTGTACCTACTATATATATTGAGTGATATGAATTACAAACCAGCGAATGTTTCTGAACATGTGATGATTTCATTTAATTTATAAATACTCATAAATATTAATGAGAATGTAGTATTCTTACAATGAATTCATTACAAAATTAAAACGATTTTTTGTTTAATTGATGATTATTACTTTATTTAAGGTTTCAAGGTCTATCGATTTCGATTCTGATCAAAATAATGTTTAACTTTCAATAAACATAAATTAGTAGGTACTTGGTACATACATACAATTAATGCATAAAAACAGATGTTGGTCGAAAATACAAAATGAAAAAAAATATAAAATAATGAATAAATAAATAAAGAAATTTAGGTCTAATGTTGATCTTTCTCTTTCGCCAATAATTATTATTACTTATAAATTAATACACCTAAATATAATCTTAAATTAACATGTTATAAAATAATTTTAAAACAAACTAGTTAAGAAAACAAAAATCATCACCATGCAAATTAATAGTCTTCTTATTATTTTCCATTATAAAAGAGTAGATATGAGTAATTGTTGTAAATAATTAGAAAAAAACGAATATTGAAAGAACAAAACAATTGTTTTTAGGCTGTAATGGCAACATAAATATGCCAACATAATTATTTTTTAAATTAACACCTTTGAAGACTTGAGTTATCTCGTTAACTTATTATTTTGCGTTTCACTTATAAATAATTATCTTTTGATACGAATTATATTAGTTGCAGTAGACATTTCAAAAATGCCTTATCAGATTTGCCTTGAACCGTCATCGTTTCCGGACATGCTTACATTTTATTATACATTTTCTAGTTTAGTAATTGTTAAAGTACGTTGATGTAATTTGAACTTATTATGTAAGCAATAACTAATTAAAATTAATCGGCATTAGGACCATGAAAATATGTGGGTGAAGAGTATTTCAATATGTGCCAATAAGTTATCAAAAATATAAATACAATAAGATTGAATAACGCCAATTTTCCATGAACATTTATTATATATATTTATTTATTTTTTTAGATTTATTTATACAGTAGGTGAGTATAGTTAAACTTTGTTAAATCCTGCAAATGAAATGTTGATATACGTACATGCCACAGGAATAATACAGTAACAAAAAGAACGATCGATTAAAAGATCAATTAGTTATGGGGATGATTATATTTACGAAGCCACCATCAAGCAGGCTTCATGAGTAACACAACGAAACATGTCACATGAAATTTGTGTATAAGATACGAACCGGTGGCAAAGGCGCCGGCAGACTCGTGGAAGGTGAACTGGAATCAGGTATCAGACCGTTGTTGGAGATGTCGGTGACATCAGGGGCGTTGGTAGTATCGGTAGTGGTACCGTTGGAGGTGGAGGCATCGATTGTAATCGTTTCGGCGGCTGCGAAATTAGGAGCATTAGTGGCATCAGGAGCGGTGCTGTTGGAGGTGGCGGCATCCAGAGCGATCACGTCTGCGGCGAAGGCGCCTAGGAGATCTTGGGTAACGACCGAAGTCGTTTCCGTGACGGTCGCGATCGCCTCCGCGGTGGCCGGCGTCTCGTCCGTAGCAGCCGGCGTCACGTCTGTGACGGCTGGCGTTACGTCTGTGACGGCTGGCGTTACGTCCGCGGCCACCGGGGTCACTCCGACGGTCGTTATTTCGGCGGCCGCAGTGGCTGCCCCGGTGGTGGAGAGGATGGCGTCGTCCGCGATCGCGGCGGCGCCGGTCCGGCCAGGGGCCAACGTCAGTAACACCAGCAGAACGGAGGCGGCGACGCGCGCTCGCGACGCTGTCGGACAAACGGACGACGACGACATGTTGACGCGTCGGGCGTAAAACTTCGAATGCTCAAACCCGGTGCACCGCGGGCGGACGCCGGTCGACGCGGCAGAGGTTCGTGACGGAGGCAGAGGTGGCGACGTCGGCGGCGGCAGACGAAACGACTCGGACTTGCGACTATTACTATTGTAATTTGTACTGCTACTACTGCTACTACTACTACTTCTACTACTACAACTACTACTACCAGTACTACTGTAAGTATTGTTGTTATAAAAAAAATAGTTATTACTGCTGTACTACGACCACTAGTAAATCGTATTATAATTTACTCCATATTTCGTATACGTTGTTTATACTGTCGTGTATGGCTCGAACGTATGTGAATAGTGTTGAAAACAGCACGCGGACGGCGGCAGTGGCGGCGGCGGCGGCCGAGGAAGTGGCGACGTGATTTTAATAATACAATAATTTGTCAACGTCCGATGACGGGTGTCGCGTCAAGATTTCAAAATGTCTAGTAGTAGGCGATGTTTACGGACGCACGATTCGTCACGACGATTTGTCCGACTCGGGTTGCCGCGCAGACGACACGGCGGCGATTCTTGATGTATCGACGTACAATGTACACGTTACGTTGTTGTTATAATATTTCCCACAATATCACTATACTTCATACTGTCACACGTGTGACCACGTCGTTTTCGACCGTGTACAATGATAATATCACCGTCGGGTACGATCAAGTCGAAACGGACGGTGTGCGCGATAAAGCGTCCTCCGGATTCGAAGGATTCATACTGTTTTACAGTGGCGTGTGACAAAGGGTTTCAAATACTTCAAATGTTGCTTTTAACCTTGGGTGGATGGGTGGGTGGATTACTAAACACTAAACACTGATCATGAATAGTTTTCCGGTTTTCAAGTGAAATATTGTAACGATAACAAAGTCATCAGTCATATTCACTATACACTAAATAGGAAACCGCATAGAAATTATTAAATAACACGGAATGTAGAGAAATAAACGTCCAAGTAATACTCAGATTCCAGCAGTCGATTAATTAATCAAAATGTATTCCTATTTGAAACATACGTAGGTACTTATTAAGTATAATTTTTTAGTTATTAACTTCGTTTCGAATCTAAAATGTGTTTTGCAGTCAAACGAATTATTCGTAATACAAATTTTGTACCTTTGAATCAAAGACGAATAAGCTTTTATTCGGTGTAAACACTGGTAGATACCTAATGATTTTAAGACCAAACAGATAGGTAAGATTCCATTACTGGAGCAACACTGATTTTGCCGAGGGTACACGCCACTGCTATTATAATATGATTCATATTATTATTATTATTATTATTATTATTAATCATTTATCGCACGAATGCACTTATGTGCAACGCGCTTTGTACCTGAAAAATATTTTTAAGCGTTCATCGTTACGGACGAGCGGCAAACGGAGGGGAATAATAATACGATTACGATATTATTATTGTAATTCTCGTGCGACTGAAAACCGGTTGTTCTCGCAGGTTTTTCCGTTTGCGTCAACGACGCTCGCGCGCCGTGTTTTTTGCCGCGTGTATGCCGGCGGTAAAAATCCTCGCGCACACAACGCGCACCCGGTATGTACGTGCGAACGTCCGAGCCGCACGGCGTGTCACGTGTTTTTTAAAACGCGCGCGCTTTTTTTTTCCCTCAACGTGACCTTGCCACCGTACACGCCGTCGTCGTTGGCCTTTCTCCTCCTCGGCGCGCGGGACGCCGATTAACAATTATTATTATCGCTCCACGCACACATACTTACACACGAACGCGCGCGTTTATCATTTGACATTTGGTTTTTTTTCTCTGACCTCCTGGGGGGCATGGTCTAGCTCCTCGCATATAGGTTGAGGTACTACGCGCGTCGTCCGTCGTATTCTGCGAATCGCACCGGTACGAGTGGTCCACCTCGAAACGTTCCCCGCTCGTGTGTTTTGTACGAAAAAAAAAAAATAAATAATAATAATAATAAAATACGCTCACACTATGTGTTCCAATAAGTAATAATTTATGACATTTCGTACATGTATTCCCGCAACAAGTACGATAACAGTGTACGATGATCGAGAACGAATCATGCACGCGCAGGGTGGTGTTATTGAATAAACGGTCCTGTGTGCCTTGGAGGCTGGGAACCACAATCTATCTATACACGCCGTCACGCACGAGTTCGCGGTTTTCCCAAGGCGCCTGGCACAGGTGTTTTCTGCGACTGTCTGCGTACACGTAATACCACATACAGTCGTGCGACGATCGGGCCGAGAGATGTTCGTTGTTTACCTTGGCCCGGAAGTTGATGCGTTTCCGTGTCTATATAGTGAACGGCCGGACCGGGCCGGTTGGATTTGAACGCGTGCAATGGACCGGGCTAAACAATATTTGGAGGTTTACGTAACGAATTATTTTGGAACCAAGGATGAGATTGCCATTGGTACCAGTTTAAAATATTTTACAATTTAGTGATTTCGAGCACGAAAATCGTATATATTTTCCCCATTTTTCATTAAATAATTTATATTCGCTCTTAAGAAAATTATAAGACTGTGTTAGATATTATTTAAATTATTAGAGCTGGGCCGATAGCACTTTTTTCCGATATCCGATATTCCGATGTATTTTGCCGATATAAAACCGATAGCCGGTCCGATATTTTATTTCCATGAACCGATATAAAAATACTTAAAAACCCGATATATTTCTCAAAAACCGATACCCGATATATAAATCATAACCGTGGTAAATAGGAGAAATAATTAAATAATAACTAAACGAAATTGAATTTAAATTGTGATTGCATCGTGTTTACTGTTTTACTGTGTTTACCAAATCATTTGTTGTTTACATGATATGTCTAAAAATAGCGTTATCGGTATAACCATCACCATTACATACAAATTGATATGCGACTGTATTATATCGGTTTTACTATCGGTTCGGAAAAAAAACCTATACCCGATTAAACCGATAGTACCAATATCGGCCGATACTAATATCGGGTATCGGTATCGGCCCAGCTCTATAAATTATATCATTTATTCTATCATGGCATCATGAATATTAAGAACAAATAAATGAATAACAAAATATGTAAATCAGTACTGCCAGTATTTGTACTTTTCTTTTAATTAAAACTCGATTATCTTTTTTTTTTTTTAATTTTTCAAGTTTCTTGAGATTTATCAGCTCAAATGAAGTGTCTTAAAATAGTAAGTACTTAGTAGTAACTGCCTCACCATGAAAGAACCAGGGTCAGGGTCGGATTTAAGGGAGGACTAAGTGAACTGCAGAAATTTTATAATATAAAGTTTATGACGTTGGATTGAATGTGTTGTTTAATTTAATAACAATAATAAAAAATTATACATGGGAATATATTGAAATGTAGTCAAACCGTTATCGTATCATCGTCATTCGGCTCTCTTCTCGAGTTATTCTTGATGATTTAATTAAAATTATTAATTATTTTATTGTTAACTAATTGATATCATAATCTGATTTCCCACAAGAGACAGACTTTTTCGTCATGATAATGACATGCGGTGGCGTATTTACGGGGGGGGGGGTCCCAGGTCTCGACACCCCCAGAAGAAAACAAAATTAAATTTACTTCTGAAATGAAATATACTGTATAATAATAATTATATTTACAAGGATCCAGACTCAAATACACAATATATTATTATGTATATATATATATATTTATTTATATATAATATATATATATATATATATATATATATATATATATATATATATATATATATATATATATATATATATATATACATACATATATTGATATTATATCATGTTATAATTTGTAATTCAGCGATAATGGTGAAGAGGGTTACTCAGAATATAAAAAATATTTTTTGGACCCCCTCCCCTCAGAAAAAATTTGAAAATACGCCACTGACATGTGACATATTACATATTGCATTGTTGCGAATTATGATTTATGGTGTATTGGGAAGCCCACTGATGAATTATACATAAATCTGGAGCTCAAGCACTCCCTAGTTGTAACGTCTAGTTGTGCCTATTATTAGTCTTATTTTCTTTACTTCTGTACTACATATTAAGACGTCTATGTAAATAAGACAAAAAAAATCAGGCATTTCATTTGTAGTTTGCTCTATTTGTATTATACAAAAATAGCATTGTAATAATAATATACATATTTTTTTAAATTATACTTTGATTAAAAAATTAATACTGTGATATTAAGTAATTTATTATATGTTTTTTAAATTTATTTCGAGGGCTTATTTTAATAAATAAACATAGACATGAATATTTGTAGTATATCGAAATGTAGTTTAGTAACTCAGGAGATCCTGACACTCGGGTAAATTATAATTACCAATAGCAGTTTTTTGTGCGCATTTAGCAGACATAGCTAATATAGGTGCCTACTATTATGATGAATATTGGTAGATGCCTACTTAGAAATAAGAATATTTTTATAGCTCACTATATAACATATTGCATTGCTAAGTGTAACATACTACATCTCTGTTATGACCAATTGTATTTCCCTCTACATATGTATACTAGTACAAATTTTGTGTTTTTAATTATTCATTATTATTGTTATTTTTTATCTTGTCGGTATAAAATTGCGTGGATGTTTGTGATGCCTTTCTGCAATTCACGTAGCCATCATCTGAATCCATAGACCCGACTCGCAATCTGCGTCAAACGTCTGTTGTTTGAAATTGTAATTTATCGTAAACACAGTTTCTGTGTAATTGACACGGACTATACTACGTATAAATTAGCAAGTAGGGGCCGTCGTCATTATTCAGAACGTATCCAATGTCGTCATCGTCCATTAATAAAATTACACTATTACGCGTAGCTCTCTATACCGACGTTGAATCGCATGACGTTTACGTATGATGTGTCATAGTTCAATTTATTGTGTTCATTAAACATTTGGTTGTTGCGTTCACCTAACTCTTAATTGTTTTGTTGTTAATTTATGCTGTTCACCTATTTAATAGGTACGAAGGTATATGGTGTGGTCTGTCGACGAATTCGTCGTCGACTGTACACGACCGTTGTTGTTGTGTACGGTGGAAATATAATTAGAATGAAAAAATTAACAAAATGATTTTCGCGAACGATATGAAAATATTTACGACCGGGAAATGATTCTGCAACAGTGTGAAATGTTGCACAGATTATCGGAATGCCGCGTTATGCTATTGTTACGGCCGAGACCACTTTACCTCTTCCAAAATTTTTCCAATGGCGAACCCACTACAAGAACAGTAAGCCGATAGGTAAGTACCTACCGTGGAGAAGAAAGGAAAAAAAATTCAAGCGTAAATTATCTGTAAATGGTTTCTCCTTCAGACTAAAAAAAAACAACACAATTTATTCTCGATTTTAAGAGGATATTCTCGACAACCGTTGAAGTAGTTGACCCAACACCACTAGTAATACCCAACCGTGTACGACGTGCGGGCTAAAGCGGACCAATTTATTGTCCGTAAAAATAATCGCACGATGCAACGGTGCGCCGTTGAATAAAACGGACGAGATTTCCAAACCGAGTATACCATTGTGAATCGTGTTAAAGGTCGTTACGTTCTAAACAATTTATCATCTCTTCAATTCAAAGCGGAATTGGGGACAATGATAATTCACGTGTTCACAAACTACACGAGTCACAGCGCAGTATCTTTTTAAATACGCTGTATTATCGCTCTGTCCACAATCCGAGTGCATCCAAAACTGACGACGTTATTGTAGATAGTCGATCTTTTTCCCGCGTCTATTATTTTCTTTTTGAGAACGTCTTCAAGTCTTATATTGTCAAATATCGATTGCTTATGTTATTTGAAAATATGTTTTTATTTTCCTCGCACTGTATTTGCATTGTTAAAATGATGAATCGTAATAGCATTTTTTGTATCTTTTAATATTTTATATACCAATTTTATTTCAAATTTGAAATTATTGTTTAGTAATTAGTTCTAATCATGAAATAATCGTTGAAAATAGAATCTTACGTTGTTCATCAGTCATCACGTGTTGGGAGATTTCTGAAATATTAATTATCTATTATAAAATACAATAGATTTTAATAATATGCATAAATAATTAGTAATTACACAAAATAAAATTGTTATTAATTTAGGTGTCTATTGAGTTTAATGTTAATTATGTATTTATGTATCGTAATAATTATCTATTATTTAAGTCATTTATCAAGAAATATTATATTATTAACGATAAATACTTCATCCTGTAGATTTTATTATAATGAAAACTCTCTAGAAAGGAAGTATATGTTCTTAATTCAGTTTACTGATAGATAGTTGGAAATTTATTTCTTTTACGCGTTTATCTACGTCACATGACTTTTATTTTCATTAAACAGACCAAGTAGTAGAAATCAAAGTGAAACATTCAGAAAATTCAGATTCTTACAATGTTTCTATAGGTAAAGTATAATTCTATATTTCTACGGAACCTATGAGAATCGTAGTTTAAATCGTTTAAAAGTTTGCCGACATTAAATTAATTTTAAATTATAATAATTTTATACATTCTAACTATAGGTGGAAAATAACTATTAAATGGGGTTTAAAAAAAAATCAAATAAAGTTGTACATAATTATAAAAGTAAAAATTTAGATTTTTGTAAAAAAAATTACAAGATCAGAAATTAATTTATCATGTTAGCTCGACATTCAGGGGCGAATGGTTTGACATTTCGACACAGGAAAAGAAATATTCGGCAGTCTTCATTTTTAACAATCTAAAGGAAAACATGTTTTAATAAATTTGACGTTATATAATGGAAGATTCTGTTTTGATTTGACACACATTTTCTCATCAAATTTGAATGTTTTATATTTTTTTGATTTATATTGAAATGTTTTCTTTTTATAAATTCTAACTTAAGTCAAAAATATATAATTATAATAAAAGTATAAGTTTATAAATGGTGTATTCTTTTTCATGACTATACCATACGCATACCATATTTCCGGGTTGTAAAAATAGTCGTAAAATTTATAAATATTGAAAAGTCATTTAAAACCTTTATTCATATCTGAAAATAAAGCATTGAATGGAACTTTGAACATATCGTCATTTTTATTTTTGTATAAATTTATATCATTTATATTATCATGTCACTTACTCGAGTATCTTATTGATTATCGATCCATTAAATATTACCCATCATCTGTATAACTGTATCAAAAAAATATCGTATTTTTAGCCTCAAAAAATGATTAAATTTTATAGCGTTTACATATAAACAATAATACCTAACAACCATGAATGCAGGATGTGAGTGTACCATATTTTCGAATGTTTGAAAAAATATGTTGCAATTAATAAGAATTTTTATCCGTAACTACATTTTTGGGTTGCAAAATAAAGTTTAAATGTGTTATTTAGTCTCTATTGTAAATCAAACATTTTTTTCTGTATACTTTATCTTATATACCACTATTTTAATTTCATAATAAGTTATGTCATGTTTTATACTTAAAATTGTATTAAATCTATTCAGAGTATTCGTAATTCATAGTAGATATAATGATATATTTAGAAAAAAAATAACCCACTGAAAAAACTCCTGAATTCTTGGCGACACAATACGCCACTTTCGACATTTGAAAATGCACAATGTATGAGTACATTACCTGCAACGAACATAGGCGCACATTAGGTGTGACTTAGTGGGTGCTGGAATGCATTGCAATATTTAAAAATTTTTATAATTAATATTAAAAAATACAAATTAAAGTAATTATAATATGATTCATAATAATGTTATAACTATTTAACTTTACACAAGATTTAATTTTCTATTTGCGGATGCAAACTTTTGCAATATAATTTCCCCATCTATTTTGTTGGTAAGATCTCTCTCGATGCTAAGAGTAGATAGCTTTATTAATCTTTCTTGGCCCATACTGGTGCGTAACCAGTTTTTCAATCTACGCATAGCTGAGAAGGAGCGTTCACACATTGAAGAAAAAATTGGAATTGTCATTCCCACTTGAACTATTTTATAGACATTTAGAAACGAACTTTTAATACATTGGTTTTTCAAGTCTTCAAATTCAAAGTTGGATGGTAGACTATTTTTTTAAAATAGCATTTTTGCTGATAAACTAACTGTTGATATTTTCAAAATATTCTAATACAATTTCAAACATTTAACAGATTAATATAATAATATTTCAAAAGATATGGTCATGTAATAACTATTTTAAATAGTATAATTCATGAACCATTCGTGAACTCTGTAATGATGGGAAAAAAAATTTCCAATCCAATAAACCACAATAATTTTCATATGATTAATGAAATACTGAAATAAATTTTACAGGAAACTGGGGGTACTAATTTGAAACCCGGGGGTGCTAAGCACCCCCTAGAACCCCCATATGTGCGCCTATAGTAACGATGTAAACAAACCAAACCAGAAAAATGAACAATGATGTAAAAATAAAAAACAATATGGTTTAAAGTTTAGGTCATTAAACCCTTAAAAATTCTTGCTAATTTTGCTAAGAATTTTCAAACTTGGAGGATAATTAACATTATGTGACTATAATAGTTGCCTCCTCTTATCGCGACTAAGTTTAAGAATAAGGGAAGGAAAAAATAATAACAATGTGAACTTATAAATTATTTATTGTAATTAAACTAAAATAAATATCGATAAATAATATTAAACGATGAGAACCAACCTAATTCCTACAAATAGTAGTTATTATTTACAACTATGGCTCTATACTATAGAGTGCAAATATGTACAAAAAATTAATTTTTTTTAAATTTTTATTAATTATTTTTTCTTATTCCGTTTTTTTTCACTATATATAAACTGTATATAAATGAAAAAAAATCTAAATTTATTAACAATACAATTACAAAAATTGATTTTCATAAATGTCACCAACTGACGTACACAATTATTGGTGGATAAGTGAATCTACCGAGTAACAAGAACAACTAACGACCAGATATTAGCTCACACCACCCTGATAGTGAGTATTTTTATCCTTCTCTAAATGTTTATTTCTTATTTTTATATTAAATCTATCAATATTCAATATGTGATAGAAAAAAATATTAGATAAAATGAATACTAACATTACTTTAATGTTTTCGAAGTATTCATTTACAAAAATATGTTAGGAACTAATTCGGAAATGTGCCACTAAGGGTTGTATTTAAGATTTTGGTGTCTATAAAAAAAAAAAACCTTTTAAATTTATAAAGGTTACAATATTGAGTGCCCGGTCCCGCCTATGCCAAAATACCAGCCAAATATGTATGATAGATAAAAAAAAACTCTTAAAAGAGCAGAACATATATTTTTAACTATCCAATATAAGTCCGATCGCTTTACTCACGAACAAATTTCCCCAATTTCATTACAACTTTACAATTTATACAATTTGTATTATTCATCTGGAATCAAAAAGGTCCCTGTCGCTCACATGGTTTATAATTTATATTACCATGATCCATCATTTATTTATTATAATTATAATGAATCAATATAACAGAGCTCATTTGAATCAAATATTTTCATGAAGGTTTTTGAAAACAATGTACTTATTCCCAATGCATGAGTTGTGGTGGAATAAAACATGAAGAAAACAAACTTTTTTCTGGTCGCCTTATAATATTATCTGCACCATAAAGATGACAGGTGGGGGTAATGTATCTCTGAATCACTCCTTAAATACGGCCATGGTGCCACATAAAATAATGGGAACCAATTTGTTAGTGTACTGTATGAAATATTGGGAACCAATTATAATTAGATACATCCTAAATTTAAATTACAGTAACTTTTTCAGTTTCATTAATATGTAAATAAAATGTTATTACTTGGTGAATTTTAAATTATTTGTTCAAAACTTAAAATTAATTTTAATATGAGATTAATGATTAATGCACATATTTATAGCTTGATTTACAATTTTTGAGGCCTGGGACTGGATGTAAAAATTGTTCTATTATTATGAAAGTATTGTAAATCAAATAATTACTTCTGAATAAAATGTCCAGTTGACAGTAAATTATGTAATATTTAAATTTGTGTATTAAAAATCCTCCAATTAATTTTACAATTATTTTTTTCATATGACTTTTTGTTCAGCAAATCCATCTGCAACGTACTCAAATCAATAATTAATGTAACATTATTTATTGAACCTACACATTGGTCCTTTATTCATGATGTCCTTTTGGAAATAGGGTCCTAAACATATTCATATCTTTTAGTTTTTTCACTTTTTATACTAATAGTATTTATTGAACTCAGGGCCGTCCCGATGATTTGCGAGGCTAGGGGCAGAGTTACATGTCGGGGCCCAAAATATCTAAAATGTCACTATCGTCAGTTGCAGTTATAGCTTCCAAATTTGAAACTCAAATCTGCGCAATCTTAACAAATATAGTACCTATATTTTGTGGTACCCAAATATAGTGCCTAATGTATTAAAAGAAAAAATAATCAAATATTATTATGAAACATAAATACTTTTATAACATTCTATTGTGTTCCATTTAACAATTTTCTATGAAAAAAAAAAAATGATTTATACATTTCTTTAACTCATCAACTTAACTTTTTTTATTGAATTTATGAAAGCGGGGCCTGTCCAACAATGGCGAAAGCGCGGGGCCCGGGGCGAGGGCCCCACTCGCCCTGCCCTAGGGGCGGCCCTGATTGAACTCTAGTCTAAAATCATATTACAAATAGATTAATTACTAAAAATATCAGTACCTACAATGGTAATTAAATAAATACTACTTTTAAATTAAATAACTAAAATCAGATGTCATAAAAGGTACCCATTTGACTGAAACAAATAGTTTAGTTTATTAATAATATATATTGGAGTATATAAGATATTGGAGTTTTCAAATAGGAATATATAAGAGATAGACATAAAATATTGTAATATGGTAGGAACTCTAAAATTAAAATATTTGGTTTATTTAAAATGAATTTAGAGGCAGGGTCGGATTATTAAGACATTTCAGCCCGAGATTAGAAACATTTACCAGCCTTAATTTTATAATCTAAAGGAACTAATGTTTTATAAATTTACTATTTAGTATTATACAATGGAAGATTAATTTATGGTTCTGCCTTCTACATAAACTTTCTCTGCCAATTTTTGATTTTAAAATATTTTTTTAGAAACTTAATAAAATAATTTAAATTCTGTTTTTTTTAATAAATAAAAATGTATAATATTTTTATTAGCCTGAAGTTTTTTAGTTTATAAATAATGAATCACTTATAGCATTATATATTGTAAAAGAGATTATTCTTTTTAAAATTTGAATAATAGGATTAATTGTTAAAGATATATAGGTAAGCGTTAAAACTTTAAACTTTAGAGAAGTGGTTTTCAAACTTTTTTTGATCACCGCACACTATGCCCTTCACAAAATTTCCACGGCACACTATGACCTCTATTTTTAATATTCTAAAATATTTAAAATTACATTACCGATACATTTTTTTAGGGTGCAATTATTATCTAACATAACTTACCTGTAGCTTTCTTACTGCAAACCTTCGATTTATCAATATACAATTAAATATTGCAGATTCATAACAGTTGAACGCATCTATTTTCGTACATCATAATTAGGGCTCGGAAGTTGATGCATTTAGCATTTTTTTTTTTGGAACTTTTTAGACGATGCTCTCGTGGCCAAAAATCTGTTTCATAAGCATGTGAATCTAAATAACTAATTTTTATTTTGCATTTTTTGGTGTTTATTACTTTTTAAGTCATTTTTTGAGATTTATAGGTCATTTTCCAACATTTTTTGTTATTTTTACTGATTTCACACAGTTCATTTTTTATCGTTTCTTGTCGACCATTATGCCGATAACTTAAACCACAGACTAAGATTAGTACCTATCCAATTTTATCTCGACGATTACATTATTGTCGTTGTCGTATTGTAGTGAATAATATTATACCTACATTTTATTATTTTTCGTAATATTTTCGAAATGCCGAAAATTAAAACGTCGGTTAGTTATCGTGTGCGTGCATTTGTGTCGGAATTCGGCGACGATATTTTTTCTTCCGATGGCACAGTTCTTTATTGTAAAGTATGTGAAGTAAAGGTGGCCTCAGAAAAAATATTTGTAATTTTTTAGGTAATTTTTTTAGGACATTTTTGCCATTTTTATGTCATATTTTAAATTTTATAGTAAAATAGAGTAAAATATTTAAAAAAAATGTATTTTTATTAATATAAACTAATATTTGTAATTTTTTTAGGACATTTGTTGCCATTTTTATGGTAATTTTTTATTGTTTTTAAGGTCATCAACTTCCAAGCCCTAATCATAATTATTCAATTCGATTGTCATTAATAAAAAAAAAAATAAAAAATGTTCAAAACACCACAACACACATAGTGAATGCTAGGGACACACCGGTTTGAAAACCACTGCTTTAGAATAACAACAAGGAGGAGCAGGGTTTTTAAAAAATCACTTTCGCATTACTCAATATTTTAAATGTTTATATATTTATTAACTCATTGGTCCAATAATTGTAATCAATATAAACAAACATAGAACAGTTAATCATTTTCTGAAATTCTTTATGTTCTTGCTCACTGCATAAAGGTATTTCTGTAGATGAATATGAAAAGCATAAATAAATTTTATTAAAAACTGTAATTTTCATTAAGTTGACATTTATTAATAAACTTATAATTTATATACATATATGGTATTTAAGTATTAAGTAAATTGAGCAGAATTGTATAGATACTCGAAAATTCAAATGTTATTTTTCAAATATAACATGTTTTATTAATATAAATCTATGAACAGTTTTTTTTATAATTTATATTCTATCAATTTTTTTTATGCACACATTAATATTAATTAATCATAAGGAAATAACTCTATGAACAGAATAGCTAATGTCCAGTCTCTAATTTATCTCAATATTTATTTTGGTGGAAGGCTGAAAAATAATGTTTTAAATACCTATCGGGAAATTTTCTAAAATGTGCCTCAACATTTTTTTCTCCTTCACTTTCAATTAAAATGATAAAATCAAAACAGTTCGTACATAATGATTTAATATAAAATCATACTTAGTTAATTATATTTTATTTATTTATATTAAATTAGTTGCATTAAAATAATAATAATAAGTATAATTTTTTTAAACTTGTCTATTTTAGTAAATAGTAGTTGGAAAAATTGTAAGGAATTTAAATGAAACAATTTCTTAAACGATTCTGAGCAAAGCTTCAATATACAAATATACTGTTTATACATTTTATCAGTAGGTTTTTTTTTATCAAAATATTCAAAACATGTTCTATCTCCATAGATTCATAATTGGATGATCCAATAATTCTTCATACACATTTTAAGTTGAAAATTTATGTAAGAACAGTTAATGCCATGAAAGTCATATAATTTATTTAAACGAATGTTAAAAAATCCTGAGTCACAATTTTTGAAATTTTTCAATGTCTAGTTTTGAATAAGAGTAACTAGTAATTTACACACATGCCTCATTTAGACCCCTAGCTTCAATAGAGTACTTATTTAGGGTGACCATTGTCCCATATGTTATTAGAATTGTCTCCTATTTTCTCAAAAGAATTTTTTTAAATAAAAAAATTAAGGAGTAAAATTTAGAAAAGGATAAATGAATTGAAGATTATCATGTATTCAATGTAATTAAACTAAACATTTGAAGATGATAAAGTTGAAAAAAATGTTATGAAAATCATGAAATTGTTTAAGATCAGAAAATATTTAAAACAAATGCATAATAAACAGACTCATATTGTGTTTGTGATCATCCAGAAGGGGGAAGTAATGATTGTCCAATTTTTGTAATTTCTAAAGATGGATACCTTATAATTACAATGATTTGTATATGGATTTAATATGAGCAACAATATTTCCATAAAATTTTTTTTACAAACATTGGTATTATAAACTAGTACTAACCTCATATATAATAAGAATGTATGTATATAGAATAATATACATGTAACCAGAATAATTTATTAATAGCATCCTGATCATTATTCATAGAAATCGTAATGCATTTTGGGTATGTTCATATTATATGAATACACATTTATAATTATATATTAAACAGTATGTTTTCATATGCTTTTGATTTACTCGCAGTTTTTTTAATCGAACATATGATTATCTATAAACCTCTGATGAAATGATGCTGACCGTCAATAAACCTTACTTCCAACAGTGTTCCATTTTGATGAATAAGCAATTGACATAGATGTGGAGTTATATAAACAAATATTAATGTAGAAACAAAAATTAATATTTTAAATGAATGAGAAATTACAATTTAAATAAATGATTATTCAGTGAAAACTTCACAGAATGTTTCTCATTAAAATGCCATACATTTGTTGTTTGCACGATGTTTAAATAACTCGAGCATATATTCATTTGACAATACTAGTCACTTATTCTATCTACTAAAAAATGTTGTACCGCCTTTATAAATTCTGATTCATGATAAGATTAATGTTGAATAATATACTCAATATTTTCAACTGACTATCTTATAAATCACATTCAAAAAATAAGTGAGTCACTACCATGCAATATTTTACAAAATATATTAATTATTTAACTTGTAGTAGAATAAAAATTGAGGAACCACAAATAATTAATATTGAACCCTAATGGGATACATGGCTTATATAAATAAAAAATAAAATAATTTTTTGTTTTTGTAATGATTATAATATACTTTATTCAAATTATAAATTAAAAAATTTAAACACAAGATAGCATTTGATGTATGCTGGGTATGCATATTGAATAAAAAATAAAAATAATAAATGATTTGTTTTAATTTTTAAATTGTTCAAGTTATTACTATTTTTTTATTAAAACTGTAGCATTTGTCTCAGTCAAAAAAATACATAAATAAATTTATCTATACAAATATTATAACACAGATTGAGCATATTTTATATCGAAGACAATAAAATATGATCAAAAAAAAAAAAAAAATCTAAAAATAAATGTACTTCATTTATGTATTACTCATCATTTAGGCAAATTGAATTATATTGAAGACCAATGAAATTGAATGAAAACAAAAGTCTCATAAAATTGATCGATTGTGATTATAATAAGCTTTTAATTATAGAAATTAAAATGGAATAAAATGAATGCTTACATTTTCATGATGATAAAATATATATCTAAAATGGATGAATGTAAAAGAACCAATTATCGAAATCCTTAAATCATAAATGAATAGTCAAGTTGTCCAGAATATTAGATCTACTTAAAATAACTAAAAATAAAAGCCGAAACAAAATTATGTATTTCAACTTTTTATTATTTTTTTTCTGCGAGAATATTTGTCACAGCACGAAAGTGCAAATCTTTCATAGCGTACATATAAATATTCTTATTAACAGTATCAAGTTTGTATGTTATGGACTATATCCATTTTTTTTTATCCGATTACAAATACAAAAAAGTGGTTTTTGTCATAACAAAAAAATCAAACTTAACTGTAAAATAAAAATCATTGATTTAGACAACATATGAATCTCCTATAAGAAAATATTGAAATGGTAAAGATCTCGCATTTGATTGCCGCAGCAAGCGGTATTCTCTCTAATATTAATATTACAAATTAAAAAAAAAAAAAAAAAAAATTAAATAAAAATAAACAAAAAAATTATATGTACAAAAAATAAAATTACATTTATATTTTACAGGAGGTAATTTTCAGTTAAAACCTTAATTAAATAAGAAATCCAATGGCATAATTTTATATTATACTCCTGGAAAATTAAAATGTAATTTTAAAATTCATCATAATATATCAGTCTGTAAAGAAATATTTTTACGGTAAATTTTGTAAAGTTTTAGTAAAAATATAGGAATCTCTAATATAAAAATTAAAAATTTGAATCCAATATTTATTATTATTATTTTTGTTGAGACAAAACCAATTTTCTACAGTTTTCTGTACAAAATTACTTTTTAATCTATAACTTAGAAATTAACTTATTTGTATTTACAAAGTTAAAATTAATATTTTCGAGGTACGAAAAGAAAAAAAGATTCTGATGTGAATTTGTATGAGATCACTCGTCATCATCTTCATCATCATCCTCTTCGTCACTTTCATCTTTTACTGCCATCATTTGTTGTTGTTGTTGTTGTTGCTGTTGTTGTTGTGCAAGTATTTGTTGTTGTTGTTGGACCAACATTTGATGTTGCTGCTGTTGTTGCTGTAACAAGGTAGGCTTGCCCTTGTTTTTGTACTCGGTCATTTCCTAAAAATTCCATAATATAATATTAATACAAACATTCATCATATAATTAAACAATATAGTTTCTAAGTTGAAATATACTTACTCTTTCATATCTTGCTTTATCTTTTTCTGCCATAGCTTCATACTTTTGTTTCACTGTGATATCAGCATCAGACCATTTTTTACCCAATTCCTTAGCTACATCACCGACTCCATATTCTGGGTTCACAGCCTTTACTTTTCCACGCTCATCGTTGCAGAACCAGAAGAAAGCAGACCTGAATTTAAAAAAATTAGTAAATGCATTTAATTAAAATTTAAAGCCATAAAATAATACTTACAAGGAACGCTTTGGAGCATTAGGATCTTTGATTTGCTTCCTCTTCTTTCCACGTACTTTTTCACCCTTAGGTGGAATATAGCTTTGCATTTCAGTATCATATCTTTGTTTGTCTTTATCAGCCATTTCATGAAATCTTTTCTTTTCTTTTTCATTCATAGTCTAAAAATGAAAATACTTGCTTATTTTGAATTTATATGAATAATATATATATATATATATATATATATATATATATATATATATATATATATATATATATATAGTTTTCAAATTTGGGTTAATTTCATTATTATAAGGTATTCTTTGAAATTTATTCAAGATTAAATAACAATATGGATTTTGACAAAAAAGACATTATCCAATTCAAAATTAACAAAAAATAATTGAATGAATTCAAGATTAAATTATTATAACTATTGAAAAAACTTTTCATCAATTATTTTTTTCTAAATCTAAATGATTATTGGTGTTTTTAGAAGTCAATTAAAATTCCCCCTTCCACAAAATATTCCTAACAAAATGTTAAATTATAGGATAGTCATAATGATTGGATATTATAAAATTATTAATTTACAAATATATAAGGGAATAAACCAACAGAAATGATGAGAGAAAGAGATAGAAGGATGAACAGAATAGTAGTGAAATTCGCAATGTATTATAATAGAGATTCGTCAATATTATATAACTCTCTCAACCCTCAAAATATATCCCTGCGCCCTAGCCACCGCCGCCGATGTATCTTTGAAAAGAGCTTAATGTGCGAGAACCGCGCGCGCGCTCTCGCGCGTGTGGGTATATGTGTCAGTGTGTGCGTGTGCTGGCAGGCTGGCTATTACCAGTGCCGCGAGGGTGCGGCGCGTATGGGGCGATGTTTAGGGGGGGTTAATTTTAATAATTGCGCCAGCGCTCTCAGTTTTAAACTCCGCCGCCGCCATGTTATTCCCGCACCCTCCAGAAAACAACCCCAGCATTTTACACACAAAAAATCGATGGCAGAACCCCTGAGCTCATTCCTACACACACACGCAAACACCAGTTTCCCACCCTCCCAGCCTACCCTCAGCCTTAACGCGGCAGCAAGCAGCAGGCAAATAACCCAGCTAAGGAGACTACAATTTTTACCGTTTACTTATTTTATTGTTTTTAATGTTAAATAATATACGCAACGTATAAAAAAGCGTGCGAGCGTCATACGTCACACGCATACGTATATTTATTTTTTACTTTAATAATTAATATGACCTGATCGAAAAATTCGTAGTCGTGCGACACACGAAATATGTTGTTACACACTAATAAACCCACCCCTTGTCTTTCAGAATTTTAACGTCCGGCGTGCGTCGTCGTGGAGTCTCGCGTGTTTTGACCAAATTGACGAATAACAATAAAATACACAAGGCAAGTGCGTGTACAATTATTATATTTATATTTTTAAATGTTTGTATACTCGTACTACGTGTATTTAAACGTGCACGCGCCTCCGACTCAGTGTTATTATTATACAACCGTAAGAATAACGTTGTGAAATAGTATACGACTGAATAAAGGGAAATAAAAAAATATGCTATATATGTGTGTATATAATGTACGTATATATAAATTTATATACATTTACATTATATCGTTTTACACAGTCACAGCAACCGACGCGATTTTACACGACGCCGAAGAATTTTATTGTTGGCAGCAGTGGGTGCCGGTTAAGCGTGTATGCGACGAGAACAAGAAGAACACGGGTAAGATGGGTGGGGGAAACGATGTATCGTTCGAAAACTGGTTCCCTGGTATGTGCCGGCTCCGTGCCTGGTTGACCCATCCTCTCACCCCCTTAACGGAAAACCAGTCCTACGGAACCCCAGCCGTTCTCGACAACAGCCACAGCAACAAATGCGCGCACGCACGTACACATACGATTTTATTTCAACCGAAAAAAAAACACGATAAAATATTTAATACAATTTCCAACGATATTATTTTTATGCTAGTGATGGAAATGGTAAAATACTTTAATACGAAAAATAATAATCTAGAAATAATGCCAATGCATAAACACACATTAGTTTCTTTTTTCCTTGTGTCCAATATTTTATTTAGTTTGAAGCTGGAAAGCAACGAAAATTCATACAGAGAATTCTCTTACAGAGCAGGTGGTGTTGTATGTGTGGCGTGGCGCGCGCGCGCTCGCTTTGTGTCCGCACACTATGTAATATTATTACTATTATGAAACTCAGCAGTTATAACAATCTATTCGATTCATCATGATAAAATACTTTATTCCTTCATATCTATAATACGCTAAGAAATATTTTAAAGAATTCCAGCTACCTTCGCTGAGTATATATTGTAATCGTTTACAAGCATAGAGAAGTATTTTATGTTATACATTCGACTTTTTATTTGCGAATAGAAAACACGAAATGAAACCTTTATCTTTTACACATCGGAATAATAAATAAAACTAGTGTAGTGATGGCGGCGGTCATTAGGACCGAAAGAGAAAATCTACAAGAATATGTATTTTTTTCAACAGTCTCGCGAGAGGCTCGATTTGGGTCGGGGAGAAAGGAAAATTACGACTTTTTTTTTTCGACGTCGTCAGAAACGTGTAATAACTAATAATATTTGCCGCCGCCGCCGTCACCAGACTACGACGACGGCGGCGGCGTCAGCTACTACGACGACACGACGTCACATCAGTTTTTTTTTTTCATTAACCTCGCCGCGGCCAATTAGCCGGCGTGTTGTACGAAATAAAAATAAACATAAATAGGTTGTGTGACACTGACCTTCCACCTTTCGGCGCATTTCTTTGAAAACTCGGCAAATATGACATTCTCATCGGGGTGTTTCTTTTTGTGTTCTTCGCGGCATGTCTGTACGAAAAACGCATACGCGGTCATACGACCTCGGGGTTTTGCATCGGTCGCTTTGCCTCTAGGCATTTTCCCTCGGTTCTGAAAACAAAAACAAATAATTTACATTGATATTATTTTAAGTAACGCACGCGCGAGAGATGTAAATGTTTTTTCCCTCCTACCGAAAATTTGAAATTTATTCAATGTACACAGGGGAACAGACAACGACAAGGTCACTCGGTTCTTCAAAATACTTATTTAAAATAAACTACCGTTAAAAATTAAACACATCTTTGGGTGAACCCCTCTGATAATACATATTCTAAACAACTTAAACATACATATGGTTATAACGTACATACGAAACACCTGAACTCAGAGGTCTACATATACTACTACAACAAACATCTGCTTTTTATACGTTAGGTTACGCATAATACACAAACATATAAATGCAATGTGCGTGCCCATATACAAAAAACGAATAATCGCTTTTTATAACTTTATTTATAAATTTACAATTAAAAATATCAACTGATATTACCAAGTGATTTGAAAATTGCATGAACAAAATTCATAAATTTTATTTATTTAAATTACAAATAGTATTACAAAGGTTGATAATAAATGAACATAATTGGCAATAATTATCACATTATTTATGGAATACTTGTCATTAGGGAATGTCCAATCTTATGTGTAATATTTTCCAAAAATCTTAATCAACTAATCATTCAGGTGAATTTATATATCTAAGTAATAAGCATTCAGATAGTCAATTGTATTAAATTAGAATGATTTATTTATGAATTTGGCCAAGTTCCAGAGATAATTATACATTATTTTAACATGAAAATAAAATATTGTTGGTTATTAATGCTGAACTACATAAAATATTGAATAAAATAACTTTGGTAGCTATTGAATATTGACAGTGTGTATCAATTATCCGGCTTTAGCATTTTCAGAGGTATAGTATAAACAGGTTTACTAGTTACTTTACATATATATATATATATACACACACACAGAATACCATCATATAAATAAGTAAAACCAAAATTCATTCTGCTAACAAATAGACATGTACTCTTCAATGCATTGAAATAATTTTGATAAATTCTATCTTTTTCATAGATTATGAAAAAGGGGAGAGAAAATTAATATTAACAAAGAATTCAATAAAACTAACAATATTCAACTAGAACACTTTTTGATAATTCAAAAGAAAATTGTATGATGTACAAATTAAATGAAAAATATAATAGGATATATTTAAAAATAATATTTTAGCTAAAAATGGTCAGTTTAACTACTTATAATAAGGTTTATTTCAATTACCAATGTATAATTTTTACTTAAAAGTTAATTATGCACGGAATATGAATAAACGATCAATTTCATTATTGCTTTATCACAATAATTATTAAATTCAATAATTATAAGTGGAATAGTTCAGTTTTGAGGATAAATAACCTCAAAAGTTTACTAATGATCATCAAAATAGAATTTATTTTGATTTATTCAGAATTGTCATTTTCTTATATAAATTAGATTATTCAAGGAACAATTCAGAGGACATGGCAATGAATACAACAAAAATTATTTTTATCCTAATACCAAGTTAAATTCTAATCCAATATCAAATTTAATATAGCGTATAATTTTTATATCATACTTTTCATTCATTGGTTCATTCTTTGTAGTTTTACGTGTTACGATACCCAACAACACAAGTGTATTGTTCTAAAATAACTGAGTGAAACAGTTTATTGTAAATCGACAATTGAAAGTGAAGGCTAATGACCTGGGCCAATCAATATAAAAATAAATATCATTCTTCACATTATGCCATTTAGGCAACTCGCATTTAGTCCGTAAATAGCATGTGATCAAAAGTAAAAACAACAACATACACCAAATTATCAATAGTTTTTGCGTTTTATGATGATCCCAGAATAATTAACGTTATATTTTAACAGAACCAATGATAATAAGTATGGTTGAATTGTTACTACTGATTTGAAAGATACAAAATTATTTTTTTTCATTTTATACATATTATTCAAAAATTAAATACAATTGATATAACCAATATCTTATTCTGTCAATAGATTTAATATAACGTTCATTTCAAAAATAAAAGAAAATAAAAAAGCACGAACTTTAACCAAATTCAATTAAAAAACAAAAACTGGTTTTACTGGCAGTAATATAACAATAATTATAATACAAAATAACAGTAAAACCAGTAACTACTCAAACAAAAGAACAGGTTTTTGTTTAATGCTTTCCCCGACAGTAAATGATTAGTTTAAAAAAATATATTAACTAATTAATGTGATCACCAAAATTACAAGCGGAAAAGAATAGAACAATTGAATAACAATTATAGCGGATAAGTCTATGAAGTTATCATAATAGATAATAAATATATTATATATTATATTATAGTCGAAAAAAACATTCAACTACAATAATTTCGATACACCGAATAATTTTTATAAATTACGGCAAGAGTAGACTATTATTTGTAGTGAATAATATATTTTCTTGTAACTGCTGGACCAGAAATAATATTCCATGAAGGCTATAGAACCCTAAAAACCTTGGCATTGGTCTTTGTGAACAATTAACATCTGTTTTCATCTCATTGGTACTCAAAATATACAAATATCAAATAAAAGGTGTTTGATAACATTTGAAACATTGAAGGCGTGGGTGGGTAGGTATTGCAAGTAAATACCTTTGATGATCGATGTTAAATTCAATTGAATCATGGTTTCGTGACGTGAAAATATGAACTGACATTTACTATTATTAGCATTTACGAGATAGACCTAAAAGACTAACTGTTAATACTGTAATTTAAACATATTGAGTTTTTGGGAAAAATGCAATGACTAACGAAAAAATGGTCGTATAACCATTACCAATTACTAGTTCTCAGTACCACCAAATAGTATACTACTCGGCGTGGTCAGCATTCCTGGATTTCCTTGAGCGAAATCCCAGGGTTTTATTAAAACAGATAACCACTGCGACATTTATATTAACAGATTTTTCCTTAATTGGCAGGTATAATAAAAAATTAAAAAATAATATCCCGAACGTTGACCACTATCAATCTTATTTTTTCAACAAGAACAATGTCAGAACATTGTACACAATGTGGGCAAACTAGCGTTGTTCTAAGGCCACGTAACTTTCTATTTATCTACTCAATGACAAATTTATTTGTCAGAATAGCAATGAAAAATGTGTACAATGTCTTGCAACGCTTTTCGTGAGATTACGAATGTCGCCGCGAAAACGTGTTGGCAGAAGAGAAAAACACCAAGGAGTCTGGGGAACGAATACGAATAACAAAGGCGCGAAAATTCGAGATCTTCGTACGAGCCCGCGCGTTCTTCCATTGTTTAACCACGATGACGATAGAAAAGAAAAATAACGCAAACAAAATAAAAGTGGATGGCGGACGGTTACACAAAACACATGTGAACACGACGATTCGAATACACAACACATAGAGAGAGAGAGAGAGAGGAGAGAGAGGAAAAAGTGATATGATAAGGTGGCCCTCGCATGTTCGGAAACGCGCGCGCGTCACGCGGTTCGCGATAAATCAGCAATGACAATGGGCAAGCGTCGGGAAACGCTTTAATACAAAATAATCATGAAAAAATAAATATCATAATGAAACCGGCGGCCGGCCAAACAGCGCGAAATGATGATGCTGGTGGTGTGGTTATCGACGCGAGCCGTACACGAAGCCTCCGCGTACCGGAAGCACACACGATTAATACGTGTGTATAAAATCGTTTAGATAAAAATATGCACCACACACACATAATAAACATTATCTTAAAGCGATAAAGATACACATACTCATACACGAACGTATATCGGATCTATGCACATGTGTACATGTATTTTAAAAACACAGTACACTCAGACATAATAATGATAGATAATCAACTATGTATTATTGTTATACGACGTGCAAGCGTTGTTGTTGTTGTTATCACGGTAACGAAAACGCAAACACGCGCGTAGAGAAACACCCTGCATTTACCATGATGGCGTTTGGAGACGGCACGTTGTGTACGTTTTGAATATTGTTGTCCATGGCCCCGGGATACGACCACCATTGGGCCGCCGCTGCGGCCGCGATCCCGTAACTGTCTGCGTAGTTGGCCATCGGGTTCCTGGAGCTGCTGGTCACCGTCGTCGACACGTTGCTGTTGCTGGTCGACACGCCGCCGGTGTTGTTCAGCTGCTGTTGCTGTTGCTGCTGCTGCAGCTGCTGGTGCTGCTGGTGGCTGAACGTGGACGCCATCTTATAGAACTGTTGAGCCGCGGACACCGCAGCGGCCGCTTGCTGCTGTTGTTGCTGCGCGGCCGCCGCCACGGCGGCCAGTTGCTGCTGATGGTGCTGGTTCAGCAAGTGCTGCTGTTGCTGTTGTTGCTGCTGCTGATGCTGTTGCTGCATGTGCTGTTGCTGCTGCTGCTGCTGGTCCTGGCTATTACCCCACCAGAGGTTGGCTGCCGCTGCGGCCGCGTGGTCGTCTCGGTTGCCCCAGCCGACATTGTTGCCCGCGCGGTTCTCGGACATGCCGCCGGACTGAGAGTGGTGCGGATTTGCTGTCGATACGATCGGACACCAGACGTCACGCGCACACGCACGTACACTGCACTGTGGTAGAATTCGTCGTAGTCGTCGTGTTTGAGTGTGCGTATACCGTCGGGTATAAACCGCGCGGCGTCGACGGTAGTATATGTGTATATATTATGCGTACGCGGCGCACACGTTACGTGCTCGGCGTGTGCGTGTATGTATATATTCGGTTACGTACGTATGTGCCGAGTGTGTAGCGGGGCGAAAAAGAATATATATATACACGACAACGCACGAATATGAAAAAAAAAAAAAAACAAAGGGAACGACGGATGCGTGTGTGTATATCTCACTGTATACGCGCGACCGACGGTTAAAACTGCGGTGGAAAAGGCGGAGAGAAGGAGAAAAAATAACGAGGCAGACCTGCGTGTTGCCCGCCACTAGCCGAACGACGACGACGACGGATGTTACCCCCACCGCCCGTTTTATAAAAACCCAATGGCGCGGCCGGCCCCTCCGACCGTGGTGTAGCTACCGGTAACCGGCATTGCCAACCTCATCTCTAGAAATCGTGAGCGGCCGAACAAAGAACATTTATATACTCGCATTGGAAAAGGGCGGGCGGGCGGGTAACCGACCGGGCTGGCAGAGAGAAAGAGAAACAAAATAAAAACCGCGCTAGCGCGCGCCAAGGCCACCGGTCGTTCAAGGTTTCCGCAGTTCACCACCGCCGACGTAAGGCGCGCACGGGCAGCAACGGCGTCGACTAGTGGCGGCGGCGGCTGCTGCCAATGGTGGTGGACGGTGGTGGTAGAAGTGGCGTCAGTGACGAAGTCGTCCTTTCCCTTTTAAGCGATACGCGCACGCACAATAATTGGTAAATTCTCTCGGAAGAAACGAAGTTTACGATAATCGCGAGGAACACGGTTTTCTCAATAAAAAGGACATAGTCGATCGAAGAATTCCATAGCCTGATACGGCCTATCGTTCAGTTATGAACTGTGGTCGATGATTTCGACTTACCACGCAAACACTGTTACACATATCACTCGCATACATATTATTAATACGTGCGATTATTACATAACGTGTACGAAGATGACAATGGAAAATGGCGGGATTTTATAAAAATGAAAAAAATTCGTTTCTTCCTTCTCCTCGAGCTCTTTCTACCATTGAACGATTGATGAAACAGCCGACCGAGTGTGGTCGGTAAAGCGATTATAATCAATATACGGTTTCGATAAAGTAGGCACACGGCGGCATCGCGGTGTTTTCTCTTTGGTCGGTGCCGTGTGTGCAAACTGGGAAACACGCGGTTCGACGTCGAATTGGCGACTGCCGCCGACGCGTCGAGAGGCGCCCGCCAGCGGAGAGTTGGCGTAGTACAGACGACGGCAATGGCTGCGCGACAGCGTTCTACCCGTCAAACGCACAAAATACGATATATTGTACACGTACATGCGCGTATAATCCGTGTATAATATGGTATAAATACAATCGTTATATTCGGTGTACGTGTGGTGCACCACCCGCCAATGGGTGTGGACACATAAAGAGCTTTTTCAAACAGAAAAGCGAATGTAGCCAGGTTGACGGCAAAATGCTTAACGAATGCAGGAGAAACAATCACTTAGCAAAAAAAAAAGCCAATTAAAAAAAAAAAAAAAACAGGCGCTATCGACCTATTACATTATAAACGGCACAACATTCTCTTATCGTCGAAATCCACTGATTCGGAAACTACAAGACGTCTAATAATTTCCAAAGTCACGAATTATCAAATTATTCACATCCTTGGACGTTGAACAATATATTAGACATGAATTCATTCAGATTTCTAACCAATCTTCTTTCACTAATAATAAGCTCTATGTTAAATGACGGACACAATAGATAGATGATAAATGTTCGATTAAATGTTTAAATAACAATGAATTATTAGTGGACACAATGTGAACACTTTAGATCTCAGTAAACCCTGAAGCATGTTAAATCAACACAATTTTGAGTCGCCCTGCAGTAAACGAGTGAGGGGGAGCATGTCAAATGCTACACTACTGCCACTGGGGATGCAAAAAGTATATTACTGCTTGTGCGCGCCCCTTTATCATTGATTATAAATAGTAAGCTATTTAAATCAAT
This sequence comes from Therioaphis trifolii, assembly GCA_027580255.1. Lineage (NCBI taxonomy): Eukaryota > Metazoa > Arthropoda > Insecta > Hemiptera > Aphididae > Therioaphis > Therioaphis trifolii. The sequence goes on from CM050409.1 coordinate 19,230,517, forward strand.
AATTTTATCTAACAAGCTGCACAAAATCCGAAATCCTTTAGATATGAAAATTATGACATTAGTACATTTATAAGATGATTATTTGAAGATTAATAAACAACTATTAATCATTGATCAATACATGAACAATTCAAATTTCAATATTTATGTTCTATTAAATTTAACTTCTACTGAAAAAAGTTTTAATTATCTTATAATAATTAAATCTACTTCAATTTTAATGTATAAAATACATTTGTTTCTAAATATATAAATAATTAAATACATTATTTCATTCCACAATTTATATCCAATTTAATTCCAAACATAACCTAATGAAGCCTTTCATTGATTACAGAATAGGAATAATTTTAACATATATTAATTAGGATAGATTAGAAGTAAATAGTATTAATTAACTAATTAATTTTACAATTAATGACATGATTACAATGTGTTTCTAATAAATACATACATTTTAAATGTAGAAAATATGAATAATGTTTCTGAAAACATAGGCATAAAATAAAAAATATACCAATTTGTAAAAAAATAAATGAAAAAATATTCATAAAAATAATGTACTATGTAACAATAATGGATGATAGGCAACTTATTCCAATTTCTAAAAAAGTTGACCAGAAGTAAAATCATTTTTATCAACATGAAAGACAACTATGAATGGGAAATAATAATTAACTAAATCCATGTAATGAATAGATGATATAAATACTTTGGAAAATGTAATAAACAGTTGCAAAACAAATTTGAAGAAAATAATCCTATACATGTTCAGCTTGTCAATGTTAAATTGATGTCAATATATGTCTTATTTGATAACTGAGTTAGTTGTATTAAAATGTTACCTATAAATAAATCACAAAAAACAAGATAAGCAACCTAAAACTTTTATTTATTAGAGTAATTTTTAAACACATTTGACAGACCCTTAGATATACATTATTTATTAGTTATTACTTATTATCAATATACATTATTACTATCCAATCTTAAAGACTAGGAAATATTTACTCTGGACTTGCAATTCATTTGGTAAAATTACTATTAAGGTAAAAAAGTATCAGTTTTTGAATTGTGTAATTAATATAAAATTAATAAAGGTACAAATTCATATACAAAATAAGTTTTATAAGTCATACAATTTGGTATCAACACCAAATATATTTGAATAAATTACGAATAAAAAATAATACAATATAAAAATAAAAAATAAATAATACAATTAATATAGGTATATTCTCATATTCTCTACATAAAACTTTGGCAATTCAAAATTGTCACATTTATCTAATTAAATACACTTCCACTATAAAACTTATCTTAAAAATTTTAAGAAATATAGTGAAAATAATACTTAATAACAAAAGCAGTTACATAATAACAAACAATAAAATTATAGTTAAAAATGTATTAAGGTTAGTTGTTTTAATGGACAATATAAAATATTGAAGTTGAGTGTAGTGTACAAAATACATATTAAGATGTTTACATATACTTATTAATATATTTTGTTTTAAACTCGATATTTTATCTCTGTACTGTGCATACTTAAAAGCATTTATGTGGCCTAGGTACAATGTGTATATTTAATATGATTCACTTCTGTAACCAACTCAATATCATTACTGCCCAGAACTCTTATTAAGGGAGATTTAAGAATAAATATTAGATCCCCGCAAGCCCTGTCGATAAAAAACTATCATGTAAATTAGATAAGAAAAAAAATGTATCTTTTTACCAATATATATATATATATATATATATATATATATATATTAAGGCACACATATATCTAACAATGTTTCTGCACTTAGTAAACGAAAAATACTTACAATTTTTTGCTTCTGGTAGTTTAAACCGAAATAATATCTAGACCCTAGTGTAAAATGCCAAAACCTAACGTTCGTTAACGAGAATAATTATTACTACTGCATCACGAACACCGTAAATGTAATACTCAAAGAACCACTAATGACTGTAATAAGTGCACGAGAAGTAATTTATAAGTTTTACGGAAATTCCCCGCACACCTCAATCAACGTGACATAAATGTAATTCTCGAAAACGACGAAATAGTAAAACACAAAGGTTTGTGTGCGGGTTCTTAAAAACGTTAGGATTCAACCCACAAGTACGGTTTGTATAATTTTGTCTACGGTGCGGTATTTCGGCGTCCCTATTAGCCGACGCGAACGTTTCGGTGGTAAATAGTATCAATGGTTTCGTAATATTGCACTCGGTATGCTAACGCTATCTGCTGCACAAGAACGCACCTAATCCCCCCTATCAATCTACCAACCGTTTTCCGGCCGTTATGTAAACACGTAGTTGTAAAACAACAAAAATGCACACGGGGAACATTATCGTACGGTCGTACAGTGCATCGCACATTAATAAACGTACACACTCATGAGATAATAATATATTGTATAGTTCCACTGTGCCGCTAAATTAAGTACGAAACGATAAACATTATCGACATCGTACGCAAATATTGATTACAGACGATTGCGACAATAACTCGTCTGTGTGCATAAATACGGCAGAAATAATAACAGTAAGAGCTGCAGCAGTAGTAGTGGAAGCAATAGTAATATTATAATTCCTACCCACAACGCCATATTTTTATAACCCGTACATGGCAATGATTGGATGCGAGAAAAGCTAACCAAGATCCAAATAATCATTTATTTAAAACAGTACGTGTGACGTGTATTCTCTTAAAATTACTCACTACGTACATACTCTCTACACGCCGATAAACACATATAATTAATGTTGTTGTGTAATGCAATAAAAACGTTTGAATGAAGTGTTTTAATGAAAAAAAACATTATTACCGCTTTAACGTATAGAGTAGGTATTTAAGGACATTTAAAGATAATATGTATACACTACATACAAATGAATAATAATGGGGCAACATGCATTATAAATAAGTCATTAAATTATACTCACATGTAAATTTTGATTTCAGCTCCGCTTGGGACTCAGAAACAAGTTTGCTACTCGTTGATCCGCAGATATACACCACTTTTAATGTTCTATGTACCGGAGCTGGAAACGAACAAAACGGGAGACGAAATATTAGACCGTGGCGAACATTAAATGTTTAAACGATTCCCGCGCATCGTCTACAAAAACAGTTAACAATTATTGTCAACCACAACAATCCGCCGACGATCGTTTTTCATTATGTCATAATTATCGTGTAAAAACACATTCGTCCCAACACATAACCCCCCACTCAAAAGGTGAGGACCGACGAACGGTGACGAATAAATTGGTCTACCTACACGAACACCCCCATAAATAGATATATAGAATAAATAAACCGCGAACGTGATATTTAATGTGGTGAACATAAGCTACTGCCTGCCAAGAGAGCAATGTTTCCTTGAACGTTTGCGCCGAACAAGTCGCGAACGGCAACACCAGTGACAAACGTCAAGACGCGGACGGACGTTAGACGTAATAATTTCTAAATTTACAAGCAGAAAAAAAGAAAATATAGATAAGGCGACTATGTGAGCCCGCTTGGCCGTCGGTTGTTTTTGTTTTTATTGTTGCACGGTACCACCCGCGGACCAAGCCGACGACCGCTATCACTTTCACAGGGGGGGGAGGCCACGGTTAATGTTTGTCGTCTCTTCTCGGAATCTGCGAAAAATCGACAAACAGATACGGGAAATCGACTAGTTCGCAAGTAAACACGGTCTGTTGCCGTCGCGATAATCTGATTAATGAGTGAAAAATTTCGCTTCGAAATCGGTTTGCCGCCATTTTATGTGTCTGTGTGTGTGCAAGTGTGTGTAGGAAGTACACACACACTGACGCGCGCACACGCAACACACCCGTACGTTGATATACCTGTATATTTACAACGAACGATGCGAGCGCGCGTATATGTGATTTGGACGAAATAATAAATTTCTCAAATTATTTTAACACTTACGCCACACACACACACACACACATACATATAAAATAATTACAAAAGAGAAAAGTAGAAAGATCGACACGCGACAGACGCGAAACGACAGATAAGGTGTAAAAAGTACAACGATGATGGCCGTCATCGTTACGCGTTGACGAAACATGACACGGTATCGGTAAAAACGTGTCTGTACGAACGCTGAAATAACGTGAAACGACGCGCGAAACACCGTTTGGTCCGATATGGAGAGAAACGGCGGTAACGATGTCCAAGAAGCTCGGCGGTGCTTTTTCTCGCGGGCCTGGTGTACGTGATCACCGAACTGTCGTAGTCGTAGCGAGCGGAAAACGTACGGCGGCCATTAGAAACACGGACGAGCATCGATGTTACGGAAAAACAAACGCCGCGTGCGTTTGATCTGTCGCACTGTCGCAGAAAGCGCGCCGCCGCCGCCATCGGACGTTTTTCCTCGGCGGCCCCGTGTACGTACCCGTGAGTGTATATTTTACAACCGCCGTGTCGTCTTTTGAACGGGAACGCTCGTCGGAAGATCACAGTGGAACGTGTGAAACGTACGACGGAAACAGAAACGACGTCGAACAATAATAATAATAATGTGAAGAAGTAAAAATGAAGAGAAAATAAAAAAAAAATAGCGCATATATAAATACCTGGCAGATGGACGTGTGTATATCGGTCGGTCGGCAGTACTGTTGTATTACGTAGCGCGGTGAACAGGGGGTCCGCGGCACTCGACCCGTCGCCCGGCTGCCATTGGCTGATTTTATATAGACCGCAAGACCCGGCCAATCCGACGGCGTTATTTCGAAATCCGTTGGGCCGCGCGCGAATAATTCATGAGCCAACACACACCACTATATACACCGTAGCAGCAGGCTCGCACACAGTACGTACGCACATTTATAACGTTCGCCGTGTGTGTGTGTGTGCGTACGTGTACGCATGCTTGTGTGTGTGTCCGTATGTCGTACACATAGTATTATACAGTATACACACAACGGGCGCGCTCTCGCACACACTCACACACACATGCACGACGCGCACATACATACATATCTTTTTTTCTCTCCATAGTCATATTGTCCTTTTTTCCACCGTTTATAATGCCTCTGTCCCCTCTCCGTCGTTGCCGACGTCGTATAACGTATAACAACGTACGTACGTACACACACACACACACACACACATACTTCCAAATGTGTATATATAATACATATATACATATATATATATATATATATATTACTCATACTCACGCGGGCGCATTATATGTACGTTTATATATACGTATTGTGTATGCGTACAAACTACACAGAACACGCATTATATATACACACATACATTATGTGAGTGTTCAAGTACACATATACACACACACACACACACACACACACACACACACACACACATATATATATATGTATATATAATATACATATTCTCTTTCGGGCAAATGCACGTCGCACTCACCAAATGCTGTGAACAACGACGACGACGCGATGGCAGAAAAAATAAAATAAATAAATAGAAAATTGTACCTAAAAATACGTGTGTAATAATCAACGTATTCGATCTAATTATATTACGACGACGTGTGCCTAATAGTGTGTACGTAAGAGTGCGTTGCAAATATATTATGTATATGCACAAGCACAACAGTCAACAGTGTATGTACGAAGTATAAACACGCTTGTGACCGTTTTTATAAACATTAACATTAAAACACTTTGCGTCTTGCCAGGAAAAAACACGTTGGATCCGGTCGTCCGGCAGTGTTCGCATATGCAATATTAAATCGTACAATATTTCGTATGCGGACCGTTTATAATATTTCTTTTTTATACATTATACCGAACTAATTCATTACAATAAAAATATGACGCGTACACTAGAACTCAGTACTCAACAGCCATGCCATGCAATGCCAGCTTAACGGTGTATAAGTGCACTATGCGTCACACGCGGTGCGTGATGGAGAAGGCGTCGTCACATTATTAGTTTCAAAATTACGACGATAAAAACGCGTATAATTCCCGTGTACAATGTACATAATATTAATATATTACATTACGCGTATTGTGCACTAACTGCAATACATTATCCGTATCCATCTGTATTCTGTGCTCAATTTTGATGGGTTTTGAAACAAAAACCGTGTGAAAATATTTTCTAGATATGCTGTAAAATAGGTGTCTACAAAGTATCCATAAATATATGTGCTTTGCCAATAATGCATATTGACATACCTAATGAATTTTGAGCTTTCGTGTTTGATTGTGAAAATATTGAAGTACCTTCCAAATGGTTACATAAAAATTAATGCTTTCATAGAATTCTTTTGTAAATTTATGACGAATATCAATAAAATATTGTTTTAATTTTTTTTTTTTTCATAATGGTTCATTTACCATTCGCAGGCTACAGGAATTAGCATAGCAGCACGTTAATACATTTTTGAACTTAATATGTAATTTATTCATTTTACATAGCCCAATAGCAACATAGGGTATAATATGTACACTGTACCTCGTATGACTATAATATGTTTTTACTACAACATCAAAACTTACAATAAGGATATGTTGAAATATTATACGAGTTGGGACTTACCGCGTTACGTTCCTATAGATAATAATATCGCATTATCTTGCGGTTTGGTTTCATCTTTTGAACACCATTGTGTATCTAAAGACTGAGAATGATATGATATTTTAAAATTGAAATAATCCACTATGTCCTATGACATTATGTGAGAGTCAAATTGAATCATAAGTAGCATATTTAAATTATTTAACTCTCCTGTTGATATTAATATTTAAATATTTAATATCAAATCCATTTATTAGATATAGACATTTTTTAGGTATAATACAGTTTTTGAAGCTCCTGATAAAAAATGGTTTTATTAAAAGTGTTTACAAAAAGAAAAAGTTGTTATGCATTGTAAAAAATTGAAGGATATTTTATTTTAATTTAAAAATTACTTACTAAAAAATGCGAGTCGATTTTTGTCCATCTTTAAAAAAACTATATACACCTATATTTTTTGTTATTTATTATTTTTATATTAAGTCCAAGAGAATAATATTCATAAAACACATAAGTACAATTATTTCTAAATCAAAACATTCTAAATAAATATATATATATATTTATTTATAATGTTTTGCCTTAATGGTTCAAATTATTTTAGAAACTTTTGCAAAGTCTGTGTATGAGCGTTAATAATAATTAGTGAACATTTCAAGTATTTAGTGCCACTACTTTTGGAGTTATAACTAAATATAATATCTAAAATCAATATTATGAAAATATCGTTTGTAGTGTTAATATTAAGCCAATATTCTATTCAATTTTTTGGTAGTTTTTCTTTATGTTCGGAAAATTTTTCGAGAATGGAAAATATTACTTTTTTTATGTACCAATTCAATAAATTATTTCTGATCAATTAAATAACTTTTAGACAAAGTATACTATTCAAACGTGTTCTCAGTACTCAGATTAAAGTCATAAAAAATAAAGATAAAAATACATCAATGCAAAACCATTAAATTCTTCACTTAGCTCGGAATCTATAATGTAGATATAAAAAATATTTTTATTATGAATTCAATACAAAAACTTAAAAATGTTGGAGGAATTTTCTTCAATCTCTTTCTACTAAAGTTTAAAATATATATTTATTTATTTTATAAATAATTGTCAATTATATAAAAATTATTATTAATAATTTAGTCAGAAATACAAGTTTTCTTTTAAACGTTTTGGTGTTCCTTTTTATGTAAAAATATAAATGCTTAACTGTTAAAATTTATAAATCCTAAACATATATCAGTATTAAATTTATTATTCTAATAACTAGTATCTATTAAAATAATAATATTAATAAATATTTACATTTTACACTTAGACAATTCATCATTGTTATATCTTTTTAGTTTAAATTTAATTTAGATGATTGCGTACAATGATATCAATGGAGTAGAGGTTGCTAGACAAGGTGTAATTTTACCCTAACACTTCTTTTGACTGTGCTATAGTTCAGAATTAAAAATTGAGTAAATACTAATCAATTTATAAATTTGAAGTTACATTTCTTAATTTATTAAAAATATTTTGTTTATGATTAAAACAGGGATAATTGTTTTATTTTTTTTAAATTTTATAATGAATTGAATAAGTGACTACACTATGTATCAATACATATTATTAGTATTTGAATATGAGTTTAATTGTAACATTATTTTAACTGAAAAATAGATACTTGAAAAAAATATTTTCAGTATTAATAATGTTTTCAATACCTACACTTTATCACCACCTAATTACAGTTGAATACATAATATCTGTATATATATATATATATATATTATACATTTATATAACACACAATCTATACTTGGTAACATAAAGCATAATAAGTATATGTGATGTGGAATTATATTAATGCATTTTTAAATATTAAGTCATCCATTAGTAACCCTTGACTGGGGAAAAAATATATGCATACATATTTCAGCAAAAAAGTTACTTCTCTTAAATAAATACTTATAAAAAAATACATTTTAGAGTTTGTCTTGAATTTCATTTTATGTTCATATTGTATCAAATACTTAGTATCAATTTTTTTAACAAAAATATTTTGTATTAAAATAAATGATTAACTGAAATATTTATGAACATTTTACTCAGTTTATTTGATAATTTAAATAAGATATTAAAATAAAAATAATAAATATGATGAAGTTACATAAAATTAAAGAAACACAAATTATGTTTTAGCTATAAACGAACCATTCAATATTTTAAACCAATGTAGAAATAATTACATATCTCTTTTACTTTATTCATATTTTTCCTAGTAAATGTCGACAAGTGATAATTATTATATTGATATCTTATTGATCATGACAGATACTTCTTTATGAATAGTGGCATAGTATCATTTAGTAACGCGGACATATTATTTAAACAATAGGATATTTCAACTAGATTATGATACTTACAACATATTTATCAAATGATTTTAACAGTATAGAGAACAAATTTATGTGGTACTTATTTATTAATATTATACATACTACTTGTATAAACATTTAAATTACATAAACATTTATTTCAGTAAGTAGGTAAATTTATGTACATGTATGAATGATATTCAATAATTCAGACTTATTGTGTGATAAGATCTAAGACTTAAGACCCACTCATTTTTAAATTAATACATTATAAATTCATTAAAATTAAAATTACAAAGACGTTAAAACATAAATAAGACAATTTAATTGGCTGTTTTTGTAATATTATAATATTATATAAAAGGTCAAAATCATTATAAAAACTTAACGTGAATTTTATTAAATTACATTCTTAAGTAAAATAAATAATTAAAATTTAAAGATTTTTTTTTCAAAAATAATATTGAATATCAACATGTCATAATAAATAAAACTACTTATAAAACAAAGTAACAACTTAATAATTAATGAAGAAAAATAAATGTCTACATTCAAAATCATTTTATTTACTTATATATTATATGATCATTTGGGTGAGTAAGAGTAGTTTTTATAATAATTAATAGTATAGATTTAATATTGAAGACACCATCAGTAATCAATGAGATGTATACATTTTTACAAATATTTATACATTGATTGCACCTAAATTAATTAGATATTTTACATAATAAATTAAATTCTAATTTACGAATGAATGTACATAATAAAATATAAATAAATATTTAAAAATAGGTACTACATTCACATTGTATCTGAATTATTGTTTGCACTTTTTTGGTCCAATTTATTTCCGTTTGTCTTGATTGTGTATATAAAGAATGTAAGGGCTTCTTTTTCATTAACTGGTATTGTTTTAAAATGGTTAAAAAGTGCCTAAAAATAAACATTTAACTTTGTATTATTTTAAACATATGAATAATACAATAAAATTAAGACATAGATCTCAATTTTGAATTATAATAACTTAATTTTAAAACTGAAAATAAAAATAAGCAGTTTAACTGAGATTTTAATAATTGAGGCCTTCAGTACAGTAATGGACTAACCCAACAATTTATCATATTGAGTTAATATGACATTAATAGCAATTATAATCCATAAAACTCAATTGAAAAGGGATCTGAGCCACTTATTTAATATTCACTAAGTGGTAGACAGCACCTGAGCCGTTATTGCATTTTAATTTTCTAATTTTAAGAGCAAGAATGGACTATTTTTCAATACCATTAATTTGGGGTTAGTTCATTATTGCACTAGTCCTCAATGATTGTTACATATAAATTATAAATATATATTATGTTAAATATATTTTGAATTGTACGATTTTAAAAATATTATATGAATAACTTAAATTCTTTTGTCATCATTATGTTAATATTATGAGCGCTGGAAATTGTGGAGATTCTGAAGCATCCTGTAAATAATAAGCATACTGGGCATCCAATGAAATATCTATAAAAATAATGAGTAGTATATTTATATCATATATTCCCAGTATCAGTGTTTGAGATAATTTTTCTACAGATTTGGTACATAAAAATTATTATTTCAAATAACAATAAACTTCTCATTTAGCTTGATAAATTAATAAAAAATTAAGTAATTACAAAAACTAGAGGGCTTTTAAAACGATAATTAATCATTTGATGAAGCTAATTTAATTATGTACAATATATCTGAGAAAATTAATTTCATGTGTTTTGAAGTTTGAAAACATTTTATAAAACCAGCAATAGTTGAAATTTAACTAAGTGATAATTATTAAATTTAAATTAATAAGAACATGTAGTTGTTGAAAAATTTGATAGTCTATTTATTAAAATATCTAAGCAAGATAAAATAAACAATTATCACAATTATTTTTTTTAGTTGTAAAAATGATTGATCATTTTTAAGAATTTAAAAAAAAATGATTCTCACCTACACATCAAATATCTTAAAAAATAATAATAATAAAATAAAACTCATTGATTTTTAAAAATGTGACTTTTTTGATTAACTTTATTTTAGCATAATATTTAACTTTTGAGCAACCCTTATTATTTGAAAAATCTAGTACTAATAATTAAAGTTATGATGTATTAAAATTGTCCTAAACAATGTGTCATGAATTTTTGAATCCACTAACAATAGAAAAAAACATTTGATTTATATTAATTATAACATAAGATTTGTTCATAAATTATTGTACCTCAGTCTTAAAAATATTCAATTTAATTTATGTGAAATAAAAGTTTGAATAATTGAATACCTAAAAAAATTACTAATAATTTTAAATGAGAATACATTGAAGACTATGACAAAATATCATTTTTTTCACAGAATAATATGCAATGATCCATTATAAAATTAATTTATTAAGTATTTAATAAGAAATATGTATTAAAATGTAATAAATTAATCAATAAAAAGAATTAAATAAATTATTCACAATAACCAATTAAAAGTTATTAGTAAATAATATACTAATAGTAGTCTTAAAATAATAAAAAATTTACCTCAGACATTTGAGCTTTATTCAGACTGGGTTTTGTAACTACTTTGAAATGTTTTTTATAACGCCTTAAAGTATTCATCTGTAACTGTGAAAAGTCTACTTCTGGAACTTCATCTTGACTAGATGGTTTCAGTGAACGAGCACTCTGGATCATATTTTTGTGATAATCACAAATATAGATATGCCGAGCCTAGTAATTCAAATTTAATATTATAATTTAAGTAATATTCACAAAAACAGTATTTTACATACAACAGCATCCAAATGTAATTTCAGCTGTCTGACAGTGTTTCGTATTTTTTTACTATAAGAAGCATTTCCTGCTTGACGCTGACATCGAAATCCGTCTTCTTGTAAACAACAAATCTTATCAAGCGGACCTCGTGAATCTTCTTCACCAGTACTAAAACCGTTTTGATTCATTTTCTAATAAAAAAAATTATACTTTTGTTTCACAAAACATATTTACCAATTGGTATGAAACATAAATAGTTTAATAAAAACCAATGAATAATCATATTAATATATCACTTTATATAAGGATATTAAATATGTATTGAATATTATGACACTGATTTTTTTGTTTTTTTAAGATTGTATGCTTAATAATTAGTATTTTAATATTATTTTCAAAAATAATACATTTTAAAACAATAAATTATGACGACTTAATCTTGTTTATGAATACGTTTATATAATTAACCTGTGACTAGAATAAATACACTAAGATATTTTATATTCTTTATTTTCCTATTCACTCAATTAGTCACATTAATCATAGTTGACGTAAAACAACGTTTTTGAAGGATATGTATCTTGAATAGAAAATGTTTCATTACTATCGTAAAAAACTTTAAATAATGGTAAAATCAATTTTTGTCACTTAATGTTTAAATGCTTTTAACATTAAAATCAAAATGCAAAGTTCCTTTAAAAGATAATAAGTAATAGAATTAATTATTAGTACATCATACCTGCAATTATATTAATAAATTTGATATAATTCAAAAATTATAAAATGTATATATTTATATTTGCATTAACTTTACAATAAAAAGCAATCAATAATGATTTTCACTCTGAATTAATAAAAAAAATTAAACAATTGATAGATTTTTAAGATAAAGCATGAACGAATATTCACAGTATTCAGTAACTAAATAACATAATTTCAACAAGGATATTAAACTGTAATTTTGTGTTTGTTTGTGGCGTGAGGTATCGTAGTTAGATATTAAATATAGTGATAATAAAACAGTCAACACAATGTGTGTGATAAAAATACTGGCAGTACGCCACAGCTCCAGTGGCCAAACTTGAAGATAATATCACAGAGTATACACGAACTAATATGTTTCATATAATCTGTGATAATATTATTTGGTATTATCATTCATCGGTCTTTATAGTCTAGTCTTTACTCTTTACTTTTCACTCCTTAGAGTGAGCAAAATTTAGTGTCAGTAATGTCACTCTAAAGTCTAAGTATCAAATTTTCAATTTTGAATCTTGAGTTTTAACTACTTGTTACAACAAAAACTTACTTACCAAGTCTTTGCTCCGTTATGATATCATGTAACAGTATTTAGCTAAATAAATTGAAATTATTTCCCAATATTGAATTTATTTAGGTACATAACAAAAACATTTTTACAAAGGATTTAGAATTCATAGGCCAATATTAGATAACTCGTAGTTCCTATTTTTTAAAATTATTTTCATTGAATCATATATAGGTATCTATTATTATAGGTCATGCATCAAACCCAAGAAAATAAAAAAAAAAAATCAAATTTTGATGTATAAATTAAAAAATCAGTTACATTTTATATCCACTATTTTTATATTTTGAAGAGTATGATAATGGCATAATTTCGCCTATTATTGATCACACTAATTTAATAAAATACTCGTAAATACAGTTACATTGAAAATTTAAGTACCAACATTGACTATGGCACTAGATTATAAATGTTTTATTTAGTGATGCAAGTATGCAAAATGTCTTAGTTGTGATATGACGGCCGACGGAAGTACTTGGAAGTAAATCAATGCTAGCTGTTAATTGTTGAACTACTGTTTTTAATTTTTAGAAATATGATTTCACTAAGAATAAAAATCAAATCTCAACCCACGGTGTTCCAATATTGGTCTTCAGGGGCGTATTTACCCTATGGCTAACCAGGACTATAGCTACAGGTGGAATAACAGCGCTGTTGAGAATTTTTTTAACGTTTATTTAAATAATATTTGATTATTTTTGTAACTTTATTACATAAAATATTATTTAAAAAAAAAGTGTCTGCAGTATACATACCTACACACTCAATTGTCACAATTCATTTGACATTTATCATCATAATCCTGAAAATCTTTACCATTTGATGAAGTCATTATAAAATTAAAGCCTCTTTAAAATAAATAAATTTTGAATTACTGATAAAGGCTATTGTTAGTTAATACACATACTTATAAATTTCCTTTGTTTTAGATTCTGAACGAAGTGAAGAATGTATTGATTTTACTATGATGTGTGTTTTTTTTTTTTTTTTTTTTTTTTTTTGTTTTTTTTTTTTTTGTTTTTGTGTCTGTGTACACCATAACTACTCGAAATAATGCTTCAATTTTGAACTTCAGGGTATGTTTTCGGTGGCAAAACGAATATCGGAGGTACCTTAGAGAGGTCACAAGTGAAAATTCCCAAAAGTTTTCAAATGCCACGGGAAAAACAAACAAAAAATGAGGAAAAAACGGTACTTTTTGTGCAAAACCCGTTTTCGACGAAATCGATTTTTTTATTTAGCCGTTACTCAAAAACCAAAAATTGTAGATACTTGAAATTTTCACCAAATGTTTATATTGAAATCATCTATACGTGGTAAAATTTTTGAACACTTTTGACTTTTTTTGAGCTTTTTATAGACAATTTAAATTTTTGACTTTTCTTAGTTTTTTTTTCTGAAAAGTGGATAAAAAAAATTTGGCTGGACAAAAAATCTTGAAAATTTAATATAAAGTTCCTCATAAGAAGTACTTATCGGTATAAAAAAAAAATTCAAAGCGAAATGCACACCTTTTTTTTTATAAGCATAAAAAGTTTAAATTTTTATGAAATATTGAAAAATCGCGAAAATTTGAACTTATTTTTTTCTGAAATGTGGATAAAAAAAATTTGGTTGGCCATAAAACTTTGAAAATTTAGTACAAGGTTCCTCATTAGAAGTACTTATTGCTATTAAAAAAAATCAAAAATCGTGAGTCACAATTTTTTTTTATAAGCATCTAAAGTTCAAACGTTTACGAAATAATTACATGATTGCGTAAAATAATAATTTAGCCTTAAACGATTTTTGATATTTGTTCTTATTCAAAAAGTATAAGTCGAAAAAACTTGAAACTTTCACCAAATGTTTATATTGGAATCATCTATACGTAGTACAATTTTTGTAAACTTTAGACTTTTTTTGAGCTTTTAATAGACAATTGAAATTTTCAACTTTTCTTTGTTTTTTTTTCTAAAATGTGGATAAAAAAAATTTGACTGGACAAAAATTCTTGAAAATTTAATACAAGGTACCTAATATGTCGAACTTATCGGTATAAAAAAAAAATTCAAAGCGTAATGCACAATTTTTTTTTTATAAGCATAAAAAGTTCATATTTTTACGAAATGTGTAGAAAATCACGAAAATTTGAAGTTATTTTGCAGTTGAAAATTCATAAAATTTTAAGTATTCAAAACTAAGAATTGTAAATTCGGTACAAAGTTTGACATACGTTTTCCTTCAATTATCTGTAAAAAAATTTGCACTGGAATAAAATCAAAAATTTTTATGAGTGTTTGAAATTACAATTTTTTCACATAATCGCGTAAAATAACAATTTAGGCATCATTGATTTTTGATATTTGTTCTTATTCAAAAAGTATAGGTCGTAGAAACTTAAAACTTTTACAAAATGTTTAAATAGGCATTTTCTTTACATAGTTGTATTTTCAAAATATTTCGTTTATTTTTTAGCTATTTATAGGCATTTGAATAATTCGATTTTTCTTAGATTTTTTTTTATAAAAGTCGATAACAATTTTTTGGCCCTACCCAATCGCTTGAAAATTTAATAGAAGGTTTTGAATAAGTTGATCTAAGAGTGATTCAAAAATTATTCAAATACATAGGCACAATTTTTTTTTATAAGCAGTTGAAGTTCAAAAATCGACAAAATTTGTCAAAATCACGAATATTTGCAAATTATTTTGTAGTTGAAAATGTATAAAAATTTTTGTATTCAAAGATAAGAAATGAAAATATTATGTAATATCACAGCTGATAAAGATAATTAAATAGATTAAGTTTATTATAATATAATCAGTAGCTGACAGCTGTTCTATACAAAATATTGGTAGATTGTAAACACAAGGTGTATAACGTACCTTTACATGGTTGAATAGAACGTTACTAACTTCCAATTTCCAGTTATTTTAATGTGTGTATCAGTTCCATAAACATGCGGATTTTATATATTATTATTAATTATTAATATTTAAATAGACGTAGCCACGGAGCATTCAGCATATATGAACGGCGGGGTCGGGTGGTACCGTCACGATAGTGCATTTAGGCAAATAATATGGTATTTACCTACGCCCTATCTATGCACATCCTGGTTTGTCCAATGCTCACGAGCAGAAGTCACATGAATAGACAAATGTAAATTTAACCCAATCTAGGATATTAAAATAAAATATATATTACAATTTAAGGCTGACATCTTCATCTTCGTTCAGAATCGTTTTTTTTTTTATAATATAAAATAATTCCAAAATCTATCCAATAATGCCTAATCTAGCAATGCATCTCGTGTATCCCACCCAACTACTGTATCCTGTACTTAACTTACAATGATTTATCATTGCATTCAAATGTAAAGTACCATACAACTAAACTATCGTAAACCAGGTGATCCCATGATAGAAAGTGCTATACACTCCTCACCATTATCTTGTCCGAGGAGCGAAGCGACGAAGGACGAACTTCCACCACCATTATCTTATCGGCTTTTAATAATTAGTATCAACCTATTACAATAGACTTAGATTGAAGAGTAACTCAGGCAAAATTATTTTAATACACAATATATATAGTACCATTGATTATAGAATATTCTATTATTATTAATATTCTATAATTCTATTCTATAATCAATGATAGTACCTATACAATAGTATTTATTCTTAGGCTCTGAAAACTTAAAATACATCTATGTTTCTATTAATACTACGTTGCCTCTATGTTCAGTTTAAAACTCATAACTCTGAGTACTTGTACAATATATTTACTCATTTAACCTTATTTTTAATTTTGATTTTTTTTTTTTTTTTTTGTTCAAGAATAATCAGTAAATCAAAAATCTTAAAGTATAATATAATATAAGTATAATAAATGATATATATCTCATAATAATATGAATTAATATAACAATTATTTTACTCACCTTATATAAATATGGTGAAATCTGTTAGAAAACAATTGACTGGAATTATAAAATTAATTTATGTGAATTGCATGATACACTAAATAGATGTATATCATACTTAAATTATATGTTGAATTATTATTTATTATTAATCAACATAATCAGTAGGTACATTTTATTATTTTATTAGCCATTGGCAAAATAAAGAAATGAAATAACAAATAATAATTATAAAAAATGTATTATTTTTTAAACCATAATAAAGATAACATGGTATATTTAATAAATAAGTAACAAAATATAATTTTATTACGTCAAATTTAAGACAATATCACAGATAAAAATGACACTAGTAAATAATATAGAATATAAACTGAGTAACAACATACAAGAATAGGTATTTCAATTTTAAGTTAATGATACATTGATTACTTATTTTTAAGATAAAATTCTCATACAATTAAATATTTTTACATTAAAAAAAAAATGGGTTTGGTTATGATCAAGTTGTTCGTTTTAAGATAATTTAAATCAAAGTTTAGGTGCATAATATTTGACAGTCTACCCAATGAATATAATTATTCACATCATATTAATTTACATCATTCTATAAAATATGAATAACATTAAAAATGTTCCATAAGTCATGAATTATGGTATTTTTTACATACATAATATGTTGTCTTTAATCTCCAAAAATGACAAAATATTCAATTTTAATTTGTATCAATATTTCATAAATTGTTACATCTATTTTTGTTTGTACCAAAAAAATTATTTGTATGAGACTAAAAGTATTTTGTGTCATATTGATAAAACTTTCATTACTAATTGTTGAATTGATAATATTTAATAAAATAAAATGATAAATTGCACTTTTATTACTAAAATGAATTGAATAATAATACAGTAGAAATCAGTTATTCCAAAAGCTATTTGTTCATAAGTCATAATAACATTTAAAACGAAAACAAAACATGAAAGTTAACACTGTATTAGTGCAACATTTTTAAAATCATTTTATAACTAAATGATAAATAATTTTATAGTTACACTTAATAGGAGGAAATTAATTACTTATAAATGTAAAATTTACTAAAATAACTTAGTTAAGATAATTAAATGTCACTATAATTAGTTTCTATAAGATTATTTGATACTTATAAAAAATCAGAATACAGTTTTTTTTTAAGGGGGGATAATCATTGAATCAAATACTAAACTATCATTATGATCATTTAAAATCACATCATAAAAAACAAATAAAGGATTAAAAAATATTTATTCATTAAAGCACAGTCATTTTACATACAGAAAATATGTGTAAAAAAATAGATATATTATATCACTATACCAGATGTTTTTTCTATACCTAATTTTCTATTGGGATACATTATACATGATTTCTACTGCATGCAATTCTTTTAGTTACCTCGATCTTAAAATAATAATTATTTTTAAAAAATATTGGTATTCAGTAGGTTAATGACCAGTTAGTAGCTTTTAAATTAATATTTTCTATAATCCATTTTTGATCATCATTTTTTTGTTTACATTGAGTAACAAATACTTTTCTGGTACTTATGTCATGTTCCATACATCTAGGATTATTCCCCTGGACAAGTTTCATTTTACTCTGAAATATTTTTAAGTAAATTTGTTATAAAAATAAGTACAAAATGTGAAAAATAAATATACATGATCATAATGCCATAATTGATTTCCACCACCATTATGGCATCCATATAAGGTGATTTTAGCTTTGAACGATGTATCACTTATATCCAAACACATATTATTTCTTGTTTTAATATCGTTTCTCCAACTTAATATAAATTTCTAAAAAAAAGTAAGTATTAAAAAATATAAATATTATAAAAATTAACTTGATAAATTACTTGATTTTTACTATTATCAACACAATCTTTTAAGTCTAGTTGGTTTTCAGATTTAGCATCTAGACATAATTCTGGAGCAGTATAACTTCTAATCTACAATAAAAAATGTTAAGTATTAACAAAAAATTATTTTCTTAGAATTATGTTTTCATAATAGTTGTGTTAATAACAAATGAAAAATAAGGTAACACAAGTATTATTTGAAAAAAAAAATGATTTAAATTTTAGATTCATAATAAAACAATTGGTCTTGAATAATGGAATCATACAATTATATGTTAATATAAAATTTTCATTAACAGATCAGCTACCAAAGTACAATAAATTATTTATTTATTAATAATGAAAATATTACTACAAAATAAAAATGAAAGTATCTATGATGAGTGAAAATTGGTAATTAGAAAAACAGTTGATATTTCTGATACAGTATACATCTTTTTAAGAAACTATGAGACATTTTGTCGAATTCATTAAAAAATAAATAAATAAAAACAAGATAGAATAAACAGCAAGTAAAATATCAATATGGATAAGTTGATTTTAATAAGATTATGTCAAATAAAAAAAAAATTAATAATTAAGACACAATACAGCATAGAAAAATTATTGAAATTATAATTTACTTATTTACAAATAAGTACACAAATTGTCTATGTGGATGAACTAATTAAATAACAATATTTCATTGATTACTCAAAACCAATAAGTTATTGAATCATATAAATATGAGTTTTTTTTTTTTTAAACAGTTTAGTTGTATCAACATGAAAAATTAAAAACAGAGATTCAACTTCTATTTATTTAATTTACTTTGGGTTTAGATAAATCTTATAAAGTATCAGATATATTTTTATAAATCAATAATACAACATTCATAAAATTAGGTACATAATAATGTACATAGTTTTATCTTTGCCTACATCTCAAATAATTTAGATACAAAACAAGAGCTGAGACTAAAAAATTAAAATATAAATATTTTAATTCAATCTTTATTTACCTTTCCATTAGAAATATCCGGTGGTTCAATGGGAGGGTATTTTTTGATTAAATCAAATGCTACTTCATTAATGAACCATTTAAAGGGTTTACATTTAAGATTTTCTCTTATTTTTTTCTGTTGGCTTATGTCTCCAGTATCAATGTTTCTATAATGTGGTCTACGGTGATACAAGTATTCAGCAAATTCATCCATCCATACTTCTGCTACACGACGATAATTCTAAAATGTAATAAGAGGATTAGAAATAAAAAAAATGAAGTACTTAATATTCTACTAATTTAAGATTTCATGTTGAGAACTCTACCATAACTGTATCATATTTAATTTTGTTTAATAATATTGAAACAAATTAAAATAACAGAGTAGATAAAACTAATATTACTAATAAATACAATTTATTTTTAATTTTATTAAATTTATCAACCACTGCTCCTTAAAATAATTCTTTGTCAATTCGAAAATTAAAAATGGATCAATTTCACATCATGCCAAAATGCCTTCTTAATCATACATTCTATGTTTTATTTATTGATCGTCACCACTCACCAAGCTTTCTCTTGATTGTCTCTAAAGAACATAATATAGTATATACAAAACACAACATACTAACCACTAACTAAAATTTAACTCATATTAAAATTATAATGTATATATAAAAATTAATTTATAATCAAACTAAAAACCTATTAATTATCTTATCTATACTTTAATTTAACCATAAGCATAGGTATCATACTAAATAAAATTAATTTTCATGTAGGTATCACTTCCAATGTGAGTAACATACTAAATGAGTACCAAAAGTATTAATAAGACTTAATTGATTAAATTTTTGTGACGAATCAACATAAATATAGAGAAATATAATTTTTTTAAATTAAAATCTTAAAGTATCAATTTTGTAAGATTGATAACAAATAAAAAATTGAAATGTTTTCTAACAGTTTTTATTACATTAACATGCAATAGTTTAAATTTTATATATTGAACAGAAAAAATAGATTAAATCAAATAGAATAAATATAACAAATTCACCTTCCCAACAAAATCTCCAATGCCAGGATTAGGAAATGGAGCAAATTTTCTATAGATGTGTCCAACTCTTGAACAGGGTGCATCTAAAAGAGTACCACCACATTGCCATATTTTAAATGATAGTTCATATTGTTCTCCGCCCCATATTTCTAAACCAGGATCATAACCTCCAAGTTCCCAAAACCATTTGGCTGATATTGCAAACAAACCACCCGCCATTACAGGACTCCTATAAATGAATATCATTCAGTTATATTAAACTTTTATAAGATTAAAATATGTTTGTTAGACAAGTAAAATTAAATACATTTTCAATACAATATAGTACAGTTATGTGTTAAACATTTTCTCAAGTTTAAGCAGGAATTTGTAAATAAACAGAGAAAAATAGCATTTTATATAAATTGTTTACAAACTATTGAATTCTATTCTGTCAATATCTTTTCGAAATTGTACAAGTCAGATGTTAAATGTTAAGTTACAAAATTGTATACATATTACCGAAATGGTTTAGTAGGATTTAAAAGATCTTCTGGTAAAAGTGGCAATCTTTTATAAAAAAATTCCCAATCAAAAGCACCTCTAGCACCTTCATCTTGAGCTCGATACTCAAATGTTTCATAAGCAATAACATCAATAAAAGGACACACACAAGTTCGGTAATCTTCAGTAATAGGCTCTAAAAATAAACGAATTAAAAATGTTCTTTAATACAAAATTTGACATATTATTTATGTACCATTAAATAGTCTAAACTCTAACTCCTAGAACTCATTTAAATTAAACAAATTGTTATAAAATATTGAATATCTAAGATGAATCCTTACCTAAGAGTGGAGGTAACCAGTTAACATTTGCTTCTGTGTGTGAATCTAGAAAAATTAATACTTCACTGGTTGCTTTTCTGGCACCAGCCAAACGAGCTCTAATTAAACCTTGTCTCTTTTTCAATCGTATAATTTTTACTTTCCCAAGGAAATGTTTTGATACAAAATTATCTAAAGTTCTTTTTAAACTAACTACAAAAAAAAAAAAAAAAAAAAAAAACAATTAAAACAATACACGGTTTGAATAAAGGTGAATTATTTATTTACTAACAAAATATTATTAAATTGAATACTGTTCAATTAGTTAATAATAAAGGTCGCTTTTTAGTATTTAAAAAATTAAAAAATAATAAAAAATACCTTTAGTACTAGAATCATCTACTAAAATTATTTCTTTAAGAAGACTTTTAGGAGATCGGTTTAAGACACTATAAACAGTTCTGAGAAGAGTTGAAAAATGTTCATTGTGAAAAGGTACAATAATACTAACAGTAGGTAATTTTGAATCGTATTTTTTCAAGAGACACCTGCAAATAAAATAAAATGAAAATATTTTTACACTACCATATTTTATATTTATATTATTAATATACTAACTGTATAAACCCTTTTTAAATACAGGTAATATACAATGTACAACACTTTTTTTATTTATTTACTTTTCATACAGTGTGAAACACTAATTTAATAAAAGTTTAGCTGAACAAATCATTATTTTTAATCGAAATGATATTTTCAATTTTTTTAGTAATTTTAGATAGCAACCATTATTTTTCATTTCATATTCTAAAAATTAAATGATTGATACCAATAGTTTAAGTCAGTGTTTCCCAACCTTTTTATCATCACGGACCACTTCGACAATATTTTATAGGTCGCGGACCACCTCAATTTTACGAAAACTAGGAATACCTTTATTTTTGCTCAAGAATATACAAAATCTATGGGACCGCGGACCACCTATGACTGGCCCACGGACCACTGGTGGTCCGCGGACCACCGGTTGGGAAACACTGGTTTAAGTCAATAGTAGGCAACTGACAACCTATGGGCCACATATATGACCTGCTATATGTGGTTCTTTTTCATACAACTTAAAGTTTTATACAGAGAAAATCGAATACTTGCATTTTTCAACATTTTATAAATTTTCTATGAAATTATTCAAATAGTATAATTTATCAATCATAATCATAAAATACATAGTTTTTTTTTTATCAAAGTAAATAAAATAAGTATTGAATGTTTTATTTCTGCCAGGCTAGTAATAATTTTGACTTGAAAATTAGGCCAGTAAGTTTTAAAAATTACCTATGATAACAGAAAACTAAAAATAGTAATTTCAAATAACAAACTAAAAAATGATTCACTAAGAAATAATCAAGTGTTGTACCAACTTATGTTAAAGAAATCAACACATATTTTAAATAACTGAATTACAATTTGTGTCGTATGTCTGGTATTGAGCGATTCAGGGATATATTATCACTTAATAGTGCGTTGAATCCATTAACTTTGTACAGATCTTTATATGTTTGTTGATTGAATGATGAAAGTGTAGCACTCAATCCTTGTTCACCAATACCTACAGTGATTAATACAAGATTAGTATCATACTATAAAACAACATCTATAAAGATGGTATACGTATTAATATATAGAATTAAACAAGTAAATCGACATAATTTTACATTATTTTGTATGTTCAGTATTATAAATGAAATGTTACCAGTCCGTTGTTTTTCGACATTTATAAAGTCCCAATCGTGCCAGTCAATTTTAGAAAATTGATTTGAATAGCGTTTGTCTACATGGTACGCCTCCCATTGTGTAATGCTATTTTCATCATTTCGATATAATTGTTTTGACAGTTTAAACACCGCGGTCGTCACGAGGGCAGTTATTAAAATGCAAACAAAATATTTCAGTATGCTTTTCAGATTTCGTTTCATTTTGATTCATGCCCACGGAATGTAACCTTACATAATAGTCAAAGAAAAGTAACGAACACCAACAATATACGACTCAAAAGCAATAATCACTTCGATCGAATATGAATTTCCGCCTAAAGTTTCGTTCCCATAGCGATGTCGTTACATTATGAATGTGGAGCGAACTGTGAAGCCACACACACACGCTAATCACCGGTGACTAATGAATACGGAAGAATGAGGAGCATGTTATTTCAAATGGATACAATTGTACCGAATTTATGTAGTCATATATTATGTTATATATATATATTATTTACATTTTACGATAACGTATGTGCGCTTGGCGGATGCGCCGAGTTGCCGATGATAGAAGCGGTTACTGGTTCGTCGTATTTCGCTTTATCAGCAATAGAAAAAAAAATACAATAGATACGACGTGGTTACGTCTCCGTCTCAAAACTATAGAGTGCGTGAATAGCAATATTCAATCCAAATATGTATAAGATAAATAAATAAATTTATATTCTTCTTATAGTCTTTATAGTCTTCAGGTTTTTAAACAATATACCTACATAACGTTGGGATAGATTAAAATACACATTATCTATATTTGCAATTTAATCGCTCTGGCCTGACTGCATGAGTGATGATCGTCGATCGGTGGCTACATTGATCTAGTAACAATATTATAAATCATTAAATCACAGATTATAATATCATTATATTATAATCATTTTATGATGGGTATAATTTTCGATGACAATCTTAAATGGACAACCCATTTAAAACAACTTAAAAGCTCCTGTAAAAATAAAATGAACATAATCAAAACTTTATCTCGCCACACTTGGGGAGCAAATCAAATGTCATTACTCACCATATGTAAATCCTTTATTTTATCCAAAATCAAATATGGCTCAATATTATACAACTCAGCTAAATCCAATCTCCTCAAAATATTGGACCCTATTCACAACGAAGGAATCCGATTAGCAATTGGAGCCTACAGGACAAGCCCAATTGACAGCATTCTCAACTACGCCGGAGAAATCCCGCTAAGAAGCCAAGATACGTATAATCAAAAGGAAAAGCACATTCAACCACATAGGACACAAAACTATCTTCAACAACTTTATAACATCACCAACAGATGTCAATAAAAACACAGATCACAATAAATTCTCCACGGTACGGGACATATTTAACAAATTACAACAATCAATGAACATTCACTCCCAGTGTTTGGAAAGAACGCGTTCAAATTTGAACGCGTTCATTGAACGCGTTCTATTTTACGCGAACGAGCCATGAACGCGTTCAATTTATGGGACATAGAACGCGTTCATGAACGCGTTCAATTATTACACGAACGCGAACGACTTTTTCGTTCATTTAACGTTCATTTGATAATAAAAAACAAGTAATAGTTAATTATTAATAAATCATAATAATTAATAAATAATACTTTTTTTCATTTCTTACTTCGTTTTATTATTAATTAATATACGCGAAAAATTACAAAAACATGAGGTAAGTTTTTTCTTATAAGTTATTACATATTATATATTAATATTTATATATCATAGTCCGTGGTTATCAGTATCACTCATTCTTATGATAAGAATCTTATCTCTCCAGAACATAGTCATTGGTCTAAGTCTCTAAGACCAATGTTCTAAGAAGATAAGTTTCGTAGCAACACTGAACGTGTAATGAACGCGTTCTTTTATTTTTTAATGAACGCGTTCATGAACACGTTCATTTTATTGCACAATGAACGGGAACGTGAACGCGTTCGCCATTTTAGTGAACGTTCCAAACACTGTTCACTCCTCAGTCACAAATAAAATTACGTTCCAAAATTCACCACCCTGGAAATGGGAACTAAAACTAAGTGCCTACCGAGCTTCTTGACTTAAAAAAAAACGAAACAAATAATATTATAATCACCTCTCAATTTAAAAATATGATCCAGAACTAATTCTTCAATTTCACAAAAATATACACATTACACTGATGCATCTAAATCTGAACTTGGAGTTGATTTTTCTGTTATTTATGTATTCGTATGGCTTAACAAATCATCATTTACAGCAAGATTAAACAATAAAATAAAATAAAATATAAACATAAACATAAAAACCTAATTGAATTAAATTTAAACTGAAAGATTACGGGTTTATAAATATATAATGTAATATAACGATGAGTAACAGTTTACAGGTGTACGTCCTGTTACTTTATCCACTTTACTGCTTCCGGTGTTATCACGTGGATTCCTTCGATGCCTTGGTTGAATTTCCTTAATTGACATTCCTTTATAATGTGATTAATGGTTTGTCTATCGTTGCCGCAATCGCATACTGGGCTGCCTCGGAGTCGCCATTTAAACATCATATCATTCATATCAGCACAACGTCCATGGCCTGTTCGAAGACTATTTAGTAGGTACAGACCACTCATGTCTAGGCAGTTCCATACCCATAACTCCTTGATTGGGGTCCAGCACCAGGTTTTTGTTTTTGATTGGCAATGCCGGATAAAAAATTTGTGGGCCCCTAGGCGGCATTTTGGATCCTACAAAATTTTTTTTACGTACATCTTTAACATTACTATCAAATAATTAAAATAAACAGTTTTAATAATAACCAACTAATATTAATAAATGAAATTGTGTTTATAAATGTTTTCATTCACAAGAAAAATTAATAAATTATTTATATTATTGTTTTAATGATTCATAATGAACTATAAAAATAAACTTAAAATGAATTGTAATCCTTAATTAAAAAAATATTTGCTTTTCAAATATTAACTATTCTTAATTTTTTCCCAGTAAACTCTCCGAGAATATCTTTGAAGTCTGTTTTTTGTAAAATGTAATTTTCTGTAGTCATAATGGCAAGTGAATTTAAACGTTCTTGGGTCATTGAAGATCGATGACAATTTTTCAACAACTTCAACTTTCGAAAAAGTTCGTTCCCAGTAGCATTGATGACCATTAGACATCTGTATATTTTTAATGCTGTCATAACATTTGGAAATGTTGATTCCACCTTATTTTCATAAATGAATTTTTACGATCGTAATGCTGACATTGTTTTGTACGGGTATTATTAAATTAAAAAAAAAAAAATTGAGATTTCCGTTTTCACGGGGCCCCTTAAATTAGTGAGGCCCTGAGGCGGGCGCCTACTCCGCCTAATGGGTAATCCGGCACTGTTGATTGGTATAATAGAGTTAGTCCATTCCTCGCACCAGCACTTTTTAGTTTCAAATCCTGATCTTATTAGGTATTTAGCTGTCTTCCAAGGCGGTTTTCTTGATTTTAGCCTGAGTGTAGGTATATCTTCTAATCTTTCGGCTAGCAGTGAGTTCCTCCTATCTTCGGCTTTCTTGATGGTGTTAATAAGTAAGTGAACCACCATCGTATCATCGATGTTTTCTTTAACATACGTAGCTATGCCATACTGCTTGTGGTGTATTGCTCCAATTACTATATATATCCTGCGATGTAGCCTCTTTTTTGAAGGTCATTGTCACCTTTCGTATGTGTTTCTTGCAAGGCAATTACATCTATTCTTTCCTTGTTCATGATCTTGGTTAAAACTTCACACTTCGCTTTAGAAATTCCTTCAATGTTGAAGTGACATATCCTAAGATCTTCACCGTCATTAAGCGTGAAGTGGTCCTTAAAAGGACCGTTTTCGGTTGACATTACTGCCGTTTGCTGATGATGATTTGAAATGCTGGGCATCAGCGCCTAGTGGTGGTATTGATACGTTAGTAATTTGCTTGATCTCGAGGATTTTAGCGGACTAACGTATGCAGGGAGGGCTACGAGCAAGCTACCACCATCCTCCCCGGTTAGGTTATTACATAAAACTCGCAAATAATCTAGAATCGAATGATATAGTTATAACCTGCGATTCCATTAGCACCTTATTAGCGCTTAAAAACTTATCCACAAAAAACGAAATATCCCTAAACATTCAAACAAAATTAATGGAACCAAAAAATAATATCGAATTCATGTGGGTACCTTCCCACATCGGTATAGCAGGATTGAAGTGGCTGACAAATATGCTGATCTTGCAACAAAAATATTCTAACCCCAACAATAAATAACATTTCCTCTAATGACATAATAAATTCTATAAATAAAAAAAATCCTCTCATTTTGGCAAAATCAATGGAATTCAATACCAACATCTAATAAGCTCAAAATTATCAAAAAAAAAAAAAAAAAAAACAATTAAAAAGTGGCACATCCCTAATTATTTCAACAGACGTCAAGACATCGAAATTGCCCTAACCAGAATCGGACATTCCTCTCTCACACACTCATATCTAATTAGATAATTATTTAATTTTTTAATTTATATTAAATTAGTAAAGAGCCCCAATCAAGATACGACACATGCAACCAAGTACTAACCATCAAACATATATAATATATATCAGGCGCGGATCCAGAGGGTGGGCCTGGGCCCACCCAACATTTTCTACGATCACGATTTTAATTTTTGAAATTGTCATCAAATGTTTGAAAATACTTAATACTTAATCTAATATAGTAATAATCGCGTAGAAGAGTAAGAAAACAACAGTTTATCTACCTCCTGAAATAGGTATCATGTAATTTTTCCATGTGAAAAATTTATTTTTATTTATAAATATCGATTGTCTTTTGTTACCGAATCAAATGCTATGGAAGTGTACATCTCGATTAAGGGCTTGGGAGCATTGTTTTTAGATTTGGATGAAATATACAGACGAATCTTAGTTATTCCGATTTCAAGTGTTACAGCTGTAAGAAGTTTTTCGACCATGAAAAGAATAAAAACCTTCAACAGGTCAACAATGACCAGCAAACGCTTACATAACCTAGGTCTGCTATCTATTGAACGAAAAAAAGTGAAGATTTAATGAAAAATCCCGAGGAAATTCAAAATGAGTTTGCATGTGACGAGATAAGAAGATTGCATTTTTCATTTTAACTTTATTTTGATACTAAAAACTGAATAAAAATTATTCTGTAGTTGATTTAATGAAAATAAAAATTTTTAATTTTATTGTGTTAACTTTTCAACGTATGGGCGATGGGCCCACTCAAATAAATATTTCTAGATCCGCGCCTGATATATATCATATAATATAATATATAATACATATCAATATTCATAAAAAAAAAAAATTCTTACATAGTTCAATTTTACACAAATGCAAATAAAAAGTATTTATTTTTCAAGTTTTATATCACGTTTTGTACTTATCGTATTTCGTAAATAAAAAAAAACAGCCTATATAATATAACTATTTGAAACCTGAAATTTGCAAATCAGTATACCTTTGATTTTAGAGATTAACTCATTTTAATATTCAACTAGGTAGGTTCCTATTTTTTTTTTTTTTTTTTTTTTATTAGCTATTAGTAAATACTATGATAGCTCAACATTTACAATTATATACGATAAAACATAATACATTATATTTATATATTATACATACATATTATATAACGAAGCCAGCATCCAAAATAAAGGAAATTACTGATTTAATGGCGGTAGTGGAATTTGTATTGAGAATGGAGTAGATATTAAGGGGGATATTGAGAGTTTTAAGTATGTTTACTAAAATGATGCGTTTGGTTTGAAGGGCAGGACTGTCAAAAAGAATATGAGAAAAATCACAGATACATTCATTAAGATGGAGTGTGCATAATGGTGAATCGTTAAGGCCGAGTTTGAAGGAGTGACTGGGAAGAAGGTGATGCCCTATACGTAGCCTATTAAATTGTACAATATATGGTCTATGTAAGTGTAAGTTGTTAAACCATGTTTTTTTTGGGATATTAGGTGTAATATTTAACTACCTAATTATACCATAGATTTTAGAATATACTAAATATTTTAGTATATTCTAAAATCAATGATTATACTAACCATGGGCGCCGGGTTTCCCAAATTTCATGGGGTGCCTAAAATCCTTTGATATTAATAAATGTCAATTTAAATAAATAATAATTTTTTTTCAACATAAATTGTTGCCTTATTTAATACGACGTTTTTCATATATTAAAACTTTTAAATACATATTAATTATTATACATAAAATTATTTTCATTTCATATACGTATGTTAGGAACGAGTTATCAAAACATCCAATATAATATATTTTTGTCATAAATATTATACAACGAAAAAATTATAAATGCATTAAATTACGTATTGCTCTATCTTTTTATTTCACGGGGTGCAGAGCACCCCATAGAATGATTCATTGGGTGCTTGAGCACCGCAGCACCCCAATAGTCGGCGCCCATGATACTAACTACATATTAAGTGTTAAGTTTTGTTAACTGTTGAAGTCATTATACCTTGGACACCACTCACCTATTTCATCTGACATTAGTCATTACAAAAATATAAGTTCGGCGCCTCTGATTAATGATTATTACTCAATATAACTTTCAGAATTGTAATGGAAAGCAATGAATTTTCCAATAAAAATATTATTAAATTTTGAATACAAATACAGTAAATGGTTTGCATCATAACTTTCATTTCATTTTATTATATTTAAGAGTGAAAATCTCTCAAACTTTATTGAAATAATTATGTTTAATAGGTAGGGAAGTTTAAACATATTAAAGTTGAGAGTTCGGCTTGAATGATTCATGACGAAAAATTAGATTATTTTTGTTCAAATTTGCAAATAGGTGCAACGTTAACTTTTAAATCATACTACCATAGTAATTGTGCATGCCTAAAGTGACCATATATTTTTTTAATCAAAACGGGAAAAAAAAAAAAAATCATAATTATTTGTTACAAACAAATATTTTTTATTTAATAATATTACTAGCAAATTTATGTGGTACTTTTAATATTTTTAAAGGACGAAAAAACTAAATTAACTAATTACACTTACCAGGTAATTAACTTATTATAAACAAAATGTTTTCGTGTAATAATTACACAATTAAATACTTGTATATTTTTCTAAAAACGATATTTCGTCAAAGAACATTTATTTTCATGATTTTTTTTGTCTACTTTTTGAAAACGGGACATTTTAGCGTCCCGAAGATTTCCCAGGGGACAACGGGACAGAGATTAAAAAAACGGGACTGTCCCGTTCAAAACGGGACGTATGGTCACCTTATGCATACAGGTTACAACCGAGTGTCTATATATTATACAAAGTACAAACATCATTAATATGTAAACACGTTACATTGTTATTTGTTATACAATATACATAACGAATGGATCTTCGCAGGAAAAAAATTTTTGGATCTATGACTGGTTATCAGCTTATCACGTCGATTGTCTAATATTGGTTGAACCATAGTCCATAGATATATGGATTGAATGTTATTCTTATATGTTAATTAAATTTGTTTTTCTGATTATTAAACTGTAGTCAAATTCATATTTAAATAATTATTCACATAAAATAATTTTTCACATTAATGATCGTTAGTTAGGTAATCGTCAATTAATATTGAATACTTCATTTGTAGTATTATAAAAAGTTTGTTTTAGAAAAGATTCGAGTTTGTTTTCTACATTTTTCAAATTAAACAAAACTGTTGTCAAATTCACATTTAAGTAATAATTCACATTTATCCATAAGAATGATCGTCAGTTGAAAATTGAAATACCTCTCTTGTAAGCTGTGATAGTCGTGTCATTTAAGGATTTTTATAATCTGTGATAAGTTCACTTGGAAATAAAAATACCGGCGAAATCAGTTTTTAAGAGCTGTAAAGTTGGTATCAGTGTGGCGTGTGTACGATGTATGCTTCACTCATAGACCTTATACTAATATACTACTGTCTGTGTCTACTATACTTTTTTTTTTTATAGTATTAGGTTGATGGTTGCACTACGCTATTCGCGTGAATACTGAGTATGCACATTGGCACATTGCACATGCTTCATTCCTTCCTCAGTTTGAGTTCGGCATTGTTATTTGTTTATCCGTGCCGCACGGACCGTGCGTTGTCTTCGTAGTTTGTTGTCTGAAGTCTGTGGTCACAACAATTTGCGATAATTGTGGCAGATAGTGATGGGCTAAGTTAAAAACAGCCAAGACGGATTTTTAACTAGTAATATTTAACAAAATTAATAATAAATAATAGTTATTTAGATAATTATTGGGTAAGTACTTAGGTATTTAATAATTTTTAAATTCATTGCATTACACTCCTGAAAATGAATATATTATTTTATATTATTTTATTTTAAAACTGATATGTAAGAGTAGGTAGTGACTAATAGTTAGTAAGAATGAACACGACTTGGGGATTCAATTAATGTCTTTCTTGCCATCCACCAACATCTGTTATTATTTTATTAAATTTCGTAACCGGTTTTCGAGCTTTTATCTTTATTAAATATTGCCCAAAAAAATATAATTAAAATATTGAAAATTTAATGTTGTTTATAATATATAAATGTATTTAAAAAAATTTTGATTTGATATAATTTAAAATTAACTACTTATACAAAAGTTAAACTAACATTTCATTGAATATTTTTTAAATATATATCTAACTCAGAATGTTCATTAAATTTTTCTAACTGTACTATTATAAACTTTAATTTAATTTATTTTATTAATCTAAGTCCATACAAAAGCTATGATTCCGATACAGACATTTGAGTGTTGATAGAAAAGTAAATGAGTTAAAATTTATTTTAGTTATTGCTTTTAGGTATAGATATATTATTCTCAGATTATCCTCAATTACTAAAAGAATTAAGTATTTTGAGATAATTAAAAAAAAAAAAAAGCGAAGTAATACTTTTGTCTCTTTAAATAAAATATTTGAGGGTGAGAAAGATACTTACTTCTAATTTTTCATTTAAAATTTCATTTGGATAAATCCTATAAGTTAATCTACGGTTATCGAAAGCATGTTATTTAAGTAACCGTTTTTTTATAAATTTGATGGATGTTTCAAACTTGAAATTAAATTTCAGAATGGTTTATTTAGGATTGAGAATTAAGTGATTGTTCCTGACAAATATTATCATGAAAAATCTGCCAGAAGATTTTAAAATCAGTGCTGTAAGTTGTAATTTATGTACTTATATTACTTAAATCTATAATTCAAAGTCAATTTTTTATTTATAGGCGATTTTGAGCCTGGGTCTTTCTTATTTGCGTCCCAGCTTAGATCAAGGTGAAGAAAAAAATAATCAGCAAGCCAATGTGTCGAATTCAGATGAGTCTACTAGAGTAGAGTCTATTGGTAATGATTTTGATGAAAATATTCCAGAGTCAAGTAAAAGAACTCAAGTAAGATTTGGTAAAGAAAAACTAAGTGATAACGAAAAGAGTAGAGAACAGAATTTCTACAAAAAACTTAAGAGAAAGGAATTTGATGAAATGTCAGAAAAATCCAAGAAATATGTCAAAATGTTTAGGGAAAATTATAAGATTGAAAATGAAGTAACATCTAAATTGTATGAAGAGACTAAACCTAAATATGATATTGGTTTACAAAAAGAAATTATTAATGAAGTACGGCAAAAAGTTAATGAAAAAATAAAATCATATAATAATAAAAGTATTGGTATAAAAGAACACGAAGAAGAAAAAAAACAAAAATTTGGTAATTACGCAAGAGAGTTAATTTTCAAATTAAAATGTAAAGAAACATGCGATACTGTCATACCTAGGGATTTATTTACAAATGTTAACACGTTAAGTGAACAAAATCAAGATTTAAAAAAAAATGTAAAACAAGAATTTGATGACGAAATGCAATTAAAATTAAATGAGAAAGTATTTGAAGAATTTGATGCAAAACAATTACAAAAGCCTGAAGATGAGACAGTAATTAAAATGGAATTTGACTCAGAGTTAAACAGTGAAGTAAAAAATGAGGAGTTTATTAAAGAAAAACAAACAATTTTTAAAGGGTTAGAAATTAAAGTTGAACCAGAATATGTCAATGAATTAGGAACTGAAAATATACCAGGAGAACTTGAAGAAAATCAAAAGCTGCTTGAAGAGAATAACGAGAAAGATGATAATATACAATTACAGCTAGACGTAGTAATTGATCCGGAACTTCAACAACAACAAGGGAACATCAAGTTACAATTGTTTATACAATTTGAAGATAATTCAGAATCTGAAAATGATGCTTTAGTTGATACATTTGAAGAAAACCCCGGAGAAAAACAAAATATGTCGGGTATAAAAAATAAAGTGAAGAATAGTGCACAAGTTAATTCTGAAGATCAACAGGAATTACATGAACTAATGAAAAAAGAGGTTGAAGGAGAAAAATTCAAATCCAAAAATGATGAGTCTGTTGAATCAGTTGAAAAAAGGCAAAAAAACAAAATTCAAGATGAATCCAATAATAAAACGATGCAATCAAATGAATTTATTGAATTTCACCAAAAAAAGCTAGAAGCATCAGTAGATATACAAAATATAATGAATGAAAAAAAACAAGTTCATTGTGATGCAGAACAAAAACTTACTGATAAAATAGATGAATTATTTAAAAAAGCACATAAAGAGTTTGACGTGAAACAATTAGAGATTAATATAGATGAACAGCTCACAGCAGATGAATTTCAAAAGAAAATTGATGAAGTACAAAGGAATGTTGATAATTTAGAACAAGAAATTGATGAAGTAAATGAGAAAAAAATCATTGAAGAAATGAATAAAGTATCTTCTCCCGCAGAAGAAGTAAAAATGTTGAAAGAATTGTATTTTTCTTTAGAACGACAAATAGCACCGATTGAAGAGAGAGTAAAACAAATATGTAAAGACTATTTTCCTGGAATGTCTCTAGATTGCGGTGATGATATAAAACAACTAAATGACCAATTAATACAGCATTTAGTAAAAACTTATGTACAAAATAATGATGACGTGCAAACAGAATTAAAAAAAAGAGTCCCTACAGATTTAGACTGTGATGATGTTGAAGATAAAATGCATGAAGAATTGGATGACAAAGTAGAAGAAGGGTCTCATGTAGAATCTGAAGAAAAATTAGAAGAACCACTGAAATATTCTGATGTTAATTGTAAAGAGGAAATTCAAGAAGAATTGGATAATGTTAGACGAGAGAAGTCGTGTAATGAAATGCTAGAGTACTGTGGTGGAGCACTAGAAGAAATGTTGAATGAAGAAGAAGATTCTGATTCAGATATTGAAGGTACAACACAAGAAAGCTATAAAGAAGAATTGGATGAAGACCTGCAAGAAGATTCTGATACATTTGGTGAAATACAAGAACACTTGAAAGATAAATTGCATGAAGTACAAAAAGACTGTAAAAGAGAATCAGATGAAGAAGATTCTTTTGTAGATGTAGAAGGTTTTGATGAAGAAGAAATACAAAATGAATTTGATACCCAACCGTTGCTAAACTTTGTTGGAGAATCATTACCAAATAGCGAAGAAGAAAGTGAAGAAGAAAATGAAGAACACTTTGGTGAAAGTGTGGATATTAATATAGTAACAGAAATAGTTGAAGATTATATAGTGGAAAATCGTGTATTAGATAGTACTCTAGAGAAATGTATCTCTACAGAAGTAAATGGTGAATCAAACAAATTTTCTACTAAAACAAAAGAATTAAATTCTTCTACTGAAGAATTAAATACTGTAAAAATGAAAAAAAGTATTAATAAAAATGTAAAACAAAAACTTTTTATGAAAGAACAAGTTAAATCTAACGAAAATGTACTAGAGTCTGAAAAAGAGACACAAGGGTATAATTTTGTAACAATGCAACAAAAGTTTAAAAATTTTGTAGAAAATGTGCAAGATTTAGACAAAATACCACCAGAATTGAAGATAGAACAAAAAAATATTGATGATAAATTACAACAACGATTTAAGGAATTTCAGGAAGATTTTTATAAAATATTTAAACAAGAATATGATAAAGAAAAGAGAATATTTAATTCTAATTTATCTACTTTTAATGAACAGGAACAAACATTTTATGAACTTAAAGACGAATTTAACAAAATAAAAGAAGATTATAAAAGTTTTGTATTGCAAAAATTTTTTGAAGATCTACAACAAAAGATCGATAAAGAAAACTTACTTGGTATTAAAGAACTTCCGAAAAAATTGAATGATAATCTATACCCACAAATTGATGAACATATTGAAAACGAATTTGGTGAAATGGAACGTGATTATTACGGATTAGAACCAGAGTTCAAGTATAATGTACCATTAGAATCTGAATTAAACAACTCAAGTAAAAATAAAAAAAAGAAATCAAAGAAAAAACGATTTGATTTATTTGAAAAATTAAATTCAATACATCAAAAAAAGTTATGTGAATTTGCTCAATCTACAACGTGGCCTGAGAATGTAAGTTGAAATTTTATTGTTTGGATTTTTTAATTTTCATGTTAAAAATGTGATATTATCTTAACATTTTATTTTAGTGTTTATACCCATCTAGTGTGTTGGACTTGTTATTTGAAGATCCTTCTGAAGACAAACCAAATTTCATTGTGATCACATTATACCCTATTGATACTGGTTATTCACTTAAAATATCCATGAAAATAAATGAACCCCCTGTAGAAATTTTTTTTGATTATACCACCGATACTATATTAGAATACATAGAAAGAGGAAAACTACCTCCTGATTTATTGGAATTATTTGATCGAGCAGAACCTAGAATATTTTATTCTGGATGTGTTATTGCAGAAATACATGACCTGATAGAAAACACAAATAATCGTGTATCTAGAATTTTACTTCGTCCTTCTAATGAGGTGAGTTATTTAAATATTGACTTATATTATAGATAAAATATAAAATTTAAAATATTTATTTGTAATCAATTTTTTATTCATTTACTTTATTTCAGTCCATTTTAAGGGATTTAAATCAATTAATAGCTGAAAATAGCTCAATTGATTGGACATATGAGAAAAGACTATGGCTTGAAAGTAAATTGCTCAAATTGAGCTACCCAGTAATTTGTATGGACATATTGCCTATTGCTGGTCCAGCAATTCATCTTCAACATCAGTTGATAGGTAATCGAAAAGTTAATTTAAACCCAATTAGACATTTATTGGAAACTGATGGTTTGAATAATGACTTGTTCTCGTCAGAGTTACCTCATGAAGCATCCTCAAAAATGATGGTTAGAAATGATTTTATTATGATTACTCATATGTTATTTGAAATTGAATGATATTTTTATCATTCAATACAATTTTTATAAAATAAAATATTATATGTATATTTAGGATAGTGCAAGTGAAGATATTCATAATATTTTATGGAAGTTCGATTTTCGAGTTGAATCTGTTAAAGTTATTAAGCTATATATTTTATACTCAACAGAAACTCAAGATTTTTCTCTTTTATTGTGTACGAATTCAGAACTTGAAACTGATGTGAATATGAGGTAAAGCATTTGCAATAATGTAAATGATGATATTTTAAACATTTTCATTCTTACAGGGTAAAAATAAATCTTAAAACAAATCAGTTAAAACCATATATTTTTATGATATTAGAAATTCTGAAACAGAGGATTGACCCTGTCATAAGTGTGTTTCGAAGGTATAAAAGTGATAATAAATCAGCTCCTCGTTATATATCCTGTGTTACAACATTGTTAAATAACAAAATATATGAACCTAGTCATTCAGATATTAGTGAAGTAAATATTAAATTATTAAATGGTATAACATTTTAGTGTGTCAATTATGTTTCTAAAATATTTATTTTATTTAAATTGTAGATGATAGATATATTTTTAGAAATGAAGTCTAGAAAGCAAGGTGATCAAGTTCAATTTCCAGCAATACCAATTCAATCTGATGATGATGATCATCAAGGAAATGAAAAAGTAATTAATTAAATAAATAAATAACTTAAGTATGTGAGCTATCAGGTTGTTCACTTGGATGTTGGTGACAAAATAAATCTAGTGGCTCAGTGATAAAGCCATCACTTGATTTTCGAGAGGTCTAGGTTCATTCTCAGCTCAGAAAAATAATAAAAAATACCGCTTAAATATAAAATAATATAACATTTTTGTTTTCAAAGTTTTAATTTATAAAATATTTATGGGCGAAGGAGAATTAAATTTTAGCAGTTAAAATATATGAAAAATATATTGAATTAGTCAACAGTGAATATTGTATTGTCAAGTAGCCAAACCCTTAATATTTCCTAGTTTCAATGCAAATTCCTTATTTGTTTATTATGGGTTCTTATTACGTAACTTTGTTATTTATTACTAGGGGGCACGGATGTTGTAGTAAAAAACTAGTAAAATTGATTGCAGAATTGCACTAAAAAATAACAATGTTTCGTTATAATTTATAGATGTTTTATTTTAATTTTACATCAAATTTTTTTTTACATTTCATAATAATAAATAATTAATAATCTATGCATATACTAAACATATTAAATATTTTAAATTTTAAATATTATTGCATTGTACTATCATTGTTTGTTTTAAATGTTTGAATTCGAATGCTCTTCGATTTCGTGCCAATAAGTTTTAATACCTCAAAAAACTTCGTTCTACGTCAGTCAATGTAAGCGGAGTGTATTTAAAATAAGCTTAATCGTTAACTGTCAAATCTTCGGGTAAACCATCAAAACATTTTCCTTGTCCAGTGAGTATTTCATTTATTACAATAATGATTTCAAATCCGGTATTCTTTTCAATAACTTTCTTGAATTTTTCATGGACTGAAATTCCGATTTCACAAAATATATTGTCTAATTTATTTTGAACATTTTTAATTATTCCAATAGCTTCAACTATTGGAAGTCCTTGATTTTCTAATTTTAAAATTGTGTCCGGCAAAAATCCGTAGTTCGAGTAAATAATTACTAAATTGGTTGAAGTTGAAATTTGGGTAAAAATATTTTGTGAAACTTTTATTGAAACAGCTTTGTCAGAATCAAGTTCTTGCACAACACTTTTTACCTCATTAAAATATTTACAATAGTATGATGCAGCCTCAAGGCATGTGCCCCAGCGTGTGATAATTGGTTGTGGTGATAGTGGTGTACTTGATACTTTATTTTTAAAAAGAGTTTGGCATGGTGTTTTTAAAAATATTTGTTTAATTTCAGCAATAAGTTTATCTATATCTAGAAATTTTCCTCGTATGTCTTCTGCAACTCGATGTATATCATGGGCCAAGCAGGTGACATGGATCATTTTTGAATACAGTGCTTTAATTGTAGTCTCTGCTTTTATCATTATATGGAGCTGCGTCACTAAGAAACAGTAAAACGTCATCATGATGAATACCATCGGGCCAAAGATGGAACATTGATTTATCGAATAATTTCGTTATTGTTGAATAATTTGCTATATCGAGAATTTCTGTATTTAATAAATACTCTTTTCCTGGTTAGTCGGTTTGAAGTGTCTCAATCACAACATTAGTTATATATCTTCCATTAACATCTGTGGTCTCATCAATTGAGACCCAAATTTGATTACCCTTTATATTGTCTGTTATTTTATTTAAAGTATCGGAATATAGACCATTTACGTAATTTTTGGCGTAACGTAGATTCATTTGAATTGTCTCTATTTGTATACGTTTCCATAAATTAAAGAAATTCTAGGTTATTGATTTTATGCAAAGGAATATTGGCGGATAACATGGCCTTACACAAGTCTTTAGGAAATTATGATTTTTTTGCAAATGTTGTAACCTGAAGTTGCGATATAGATGTTCAAGTGGTATTTTGTCGATTAATCGCCTGTTGATGCTTTGCAGTTTCAATATGGCGTCTAACTGTATAGCTCCGTTCAGCATTCACTTTTGTTTCGCACAATTTACAGAAAAGTACAGATTCATCACATGAAAATACATTCTTGCCAAATTCTGATAGGTATTTTTTTAAAACAGTGGAAATAGTTGGCTTAATTTTCAGCATATTTACAGAACACGATAGCTCAAAATTCACTGAGTGATTAAAGACAGATTATAACAGTCAAACAGTCACATTTCACAAATTATTTTTGTATTGTATTGAATATCAACCAACTTGATATTATCGAAATAAAGGTAAAATACCATTATTATTTATTACTATATAATACTATACTTCTAATTAAATTTTATGGCTGGAGATATTAAAGTATAATCTTATCTATACGACTGTCGAGTTTCTACTATAGGTAAAACAGTTGTATAAATGAGTAAATTCAACAAAATTCCACTAAAATTGAATAAATTCCATAAATTGCAAAAAATTGCACTTAAAACTTTTAGATTTGAATTCGCACTTACATGCAACGTATATAAAGCTTATTTAACTATAAATTGGAAAAGTAGAAGAAAAGTTACAAATACAACAACATCCGTGCCCTATTTATTACTTATTAGCTACAACCATTTTATAAATGATTCATATTTTTGTAGGTGAATCGTTATAATGTGCCAAATTTACATTTATCAGAAAAACAAAATTTTGGTAAGTATATTTCATTTAATACATTTATTGTGTAATTAAGTGAGTTATACTAAAACAATGATATTTTTAAAGACAAAAGAACATAATTGTGTTAATTGAGGTGGGAGGAAATGTATTCAGAAAATGTAAGAGAAATAAGCCCTTTCTGATGTTTAACAATTTTCAATTTAAAAATATTTTTTACAAAAAAAAAAGGATTTTAACTGTTATTCTGTGATTTCCATATATTTTGTAAAGGATTCAAAATTGTATGAGATTTTTAAATACATTTATTGATTTTTCCGTGGGTACATTTCAGTGAACATTATCTTTTATCTTTATGTTGTCTTAACACATTTACTAGAAATGTAATTGACTTAGTAAAACTGATTTATCATCAGAGCTATATTACATATAGAGAAGATCAATGCAAACAATTTTGATAAAATTATTAATCAATTTAACTCAGAAGCAATATAAACAGAGAAAACTTCTACTAATTATTTATTTTATTCGGGTGTATTTTATAAATTGTATAGACATACAGTTACTTGTTTTTTTTATAGTTTATTATTAAAAATCATGATAAATTGTTTTATGTAGTTATAAAATACTAAAGTTTTTTTGTGTTTCAAATGGTTTTAGATTAGTTTGTTAATTCATTTTTTTTGGTTTATTATAAACTATTACATATTCTTTATTAAGATTTTCTGTAATGGTTTTGTATCATACTAACACATTTAAAAATGAAACACGGTTACATATATTAATTGATGTGAAGATAAATTGAATCTAAAATAGAGTGTGCTATTTAAAAAATTATAACAATGCCCACTCTATTGGTCCGTGCATACTATGTAAATTTTAGGTTAGTGTATAGTACATCAATTAATATCTACTTATATAATATACATATTGCTCTATGGAAGGTAAATAAAAATAAAAGTTATTATGTTATCTAATGTCACCTTTAAATATATTTATTAATTTGTGTTGACATAACTTTTAGCATATATAATTGTAGTATCTTAAAAAAATTTGATGCTATCATGTTTCAATATTAATCTAGTTGGAATTTTATATTGATTAACCAAACACTCGAATATTTGGTAACATTGATAGTGATCAAAAGTACATTTTTTGACGATTTATCTATTTTGAATTCTTAAATAAAAATTTATTTATTGTAATTTATGATAATTTGTATTTTTTAAATCAATTTTTATTATATATTTGTAAAATGATCTTAGATATTTATTATTTAATATAGTATTAAGAAGTAATTATGTTTAATTTTACAGAAATGTTAAATATGAATTTAAGAGGTCTAAATGAGTCAAATTCAACTTTGGAAATATTACCAACTACAATTTCAGCTCCAAAAATATCATCAGTGTTAAATCCTAACGAAATGGAGCCAATATTAAGTTCTCCATTACTTGTAACATTAGAATCAGAACCTACTACTGTCACATCATCAGCATTAAGCCCTACAAATATACCATCAGTATCCAATTCTGTAACTCTAATATCATTATTACCTAACCTTATAAATGTAATATCATCAGTACCCAGTCATATTACAGTAGTTTCATCGACAACTTCAAAAGTTTCATCATCAGAAATATCAAGCAATGATGTACTAGCATCTAAAACTGTATCAACATTTGAAGATAATAATGTGAACATTGAAACTAATTTAAAGCCCATTACAGTATCAGAAACTGATCATTTAGAAAATTTGAATAAAAGTGATGATTATGTGTTAAATTTGTTTGACAATGTAGAACAAAAATCACCTACTATATATGACATTATGAAAACAGTATCTGAAACAAATGTTACTCAGTCATTAAGTTCTCAAAGTGTAAAGAAAATAAAACTTATAAAACATGTACATGAAAATGGAATATGTTTAAGAAAAGTTTTTCCAAATCACACTGTAAATATGAAGGCTGTTCCTCAAAAATCTATTTTATTACGAAGTAAGAATATTTGTAACATTTATACAGAATGTGTTTATTGTTACCACCTATTGTGATTAATAGTATGTGATTTGATCCTGTATTAATTTGAATTGTTTTTTGTTTACTCTATACAATTAAAAAAAAACTAATAGAACTGTTTTTATGGGAAGAATTTAAAATTTTTAGTTTTTTAAAATTATAACCATTATTTATAACATATTATGAAAGACAATACTTTTTTTTAGAAATATATATAATGTAGTTTGTATTATTGGTTCAATAGTTTAAAATTGAAGTTTAGAAATGCTGAATGGAAAATTAACTACAAAAATATAATGTCACTACTACATTTATCAAAGAAAAAAAGATACCATAATATGATGTAAATAATGGTTACCGTGTAAAAAATCTAAAACATTAAAAATCATACATTAAAAATAGTAAAAAAAAAGCATTATAGAGGCTAAAGTTACATTTTATAAATCTGCATCAGATATTCTGTATGTATAATGTATATATTATGTTATACAATATAGTATAGTTTATTCAATTGTTTTATAATAATAATTTATGAATTATAAATTTGTTTTAGGAAATATTCCTGTTGAACAATCTACCTCAAACTCCCAGTTAGATAATAGTACAAACTTATCAAAGTTTGCTGATCTAGAAAATTCAGCAAATTCAGAGGTGTGTATGTTTGGTACAATTCTCAATATAATTGTTTTTTAATATAAATATGACTTACTAAATTATTGCTGGTTATATTGGAGTAATTAAATAATTTATTTAATGCTTAAAAAAAAGTATTTCTTTTGTTTTGAAGATGAAATTTTAGTTTTTAATAGAATTCTGTAGTCTCTTAGTCAGTTGTGATGATTAAAGATATTATACACCATACTTTAATTATAAGAGAGGAAATTCTTCTGTACTTGTTGAATAACAGCTTTAATGCTTGGTTAGGTTAGTAGTAGTTAACTGCTAGCATTGGCATTTTTAGGATTTAGTAAAGGAGGATGATTTGTGAAACAATGTTTCTTATTAAATTTACCTAGTTAAAATTATTTTAATATTAATATTTTTACAATATTTATAGAAATTAAAAATTAGATGCCTGCAATATGTGGAATTTTTTATGCAATATAACATTAAAATTTGATGTAGATTTTATATGTCATAAAAATTGTAACCTAATGTTTATTACTAGAAGTATTGTTATAACCAGATAGCTATTGATGATATCACAATATTTTACTATACAAGACTTTTAATCATATTAGTCCAGTTAGTGGTCACAGTGCATGAACCATTGGGTATCTTCCACATTTTAAAATTGTTTTTATACAAATTGAAATAAAGTGTAATTATTTTGATAATTTCATTCGGTATTCACCACAAATATAAAAAATAATATCCATCAGTTTTTTAATATAACAAAAAAGCCAAGGGGATCTTAACC
Source organism: Therioaphis trifolii (assembly GCA_027580255.1). Classification (NCBI taxonomy): domain Eukaryota; kingdom Metazoa; phylum Arthropoda; class Insecta; order Hemiptera; family Aphididae; genus Therioaphis; species Therioaphis trifolii. The sequence goes on from CM050409.1 coordinate 19,274,058, forward strand.
CAAACAAGTGTTTGTGCAAGTGACATCAATTTCTAACAAGGTGGTGGTATGATACACTGCCATTATGAGTATATAGAATAGGTCAAACATATTTTTGTTGAGGCTTGATAAAATTATTTACACAACTTATTTGAGTTCCTAGTTTTCATTTTTCCTTTGAAAAACTTAAGAGTTTTAATAATTCTACATTTAACATTTGAAGTGTACTAATCAACTTATTTCCTTTAGTTAATTCATACTATCAATTGTTTATAAACAAACTAAAAACATTTCTTTTGGATAGTTTACATTTTTATTTTTTCTGTTTTATTTAAAGGTTGTTTGATGAAAATGAAAAACAATAGTTTTTTGCATTGAGAGAACAATTAGTTATTTAAATTTTTAGATGTGAATTTGTATTTAGGATATTTGTATAAATATAAAATGACTTGTCCTGGGTGTTTCATCATCGCCTAGCCAGAACTGCTGAAGCTATGAGTATGACATTTGGACAGTAGTTTTGTTTTGTGATATACACCCACTAGACTTTCCAGAAACTTCTATTTTTAATTAAATAAGATGATCTAATAATTAATACTACAATTTTTAATAATAATAAGAATAATACTAATAATAGTAATAGTAATTATAATAACATGTGAAACATTTTTTTCAATTAGAGAAAGTTATAATTTTTTTCGTGTATATTTTATTTCAACATTTCGTCGATTAGAATTGTATCTTACAATTTGTCTTCGAAATATTAAAATAAAGTAATTTTTTGCCGACTTCTGATTGTTACAATACATGGGCTACTCAGGATCAACATATCTATCAGTCTGTAATAAATATAAAACTGATAAAATAAAATTATAGTAGATAACACAAAAAACTGTACACGGGCGAAGCTGGGTTATTCAGCTAGTTATGTATAACTTAATATTGGAAGTTGTTTTGATATTAAAATTGATAAAATTAGCTTAGTGTTCTCATGAAAAATACATAAATTCAATTTATTTCATTATTTAAAAATGTTAAAAATGTAATTGTGTTCTCAAACTGTTCTAATATATTTTTAGGTCAGTACTGTTACGAGAAATTCATCTGAAGGTGAGGTGAACATTTAATTATTTATAGCACATTTAAATATTTTTTTTTGTTCCTTCTAAATTATGTATTATACTACTGTAGTTTATAACTATGAAAGTATAATATAAATTAATAGGAACTAAAATGAAAAAAACATAATCTTTAACTTCTTATAATTTTGTTAGTATATTAAAAAAAAAAAAAAAAAAAATGTTTTTTGCTGTATTTTAGATGTATTTGATGAATTCCAGAGACTTTTTGGTGAAACAAGTTCTTCCTCAAACAATTTAGTAAGTTTTGACAAAGTATATTAAATTTTTATATAAATATTATTATTTACAACGTATTTTAATCTCATTAATTATTTTTGATAATTCATAATTATTTTATATTATGTATTATTGCATTTAATTACAAAAAACCAGCTATTCATACACAATAATTAACAAACATTCTATGCTATTTTTATTCTACTCAAAATATTACTTCCTAATTTAATCAAAACATTTACTTGGAAATGTCTCTTAAATGTAAAAAATAGAGATCAATTCTATTTGGTTTTATGTACCGACTATTTTCATTGACTTCCGTAGAAGAGATGTCTATGAGTTATAATTTGAAAACTGTGATAATCATTATGTTTGGAAAATACATTTTCTGAAGCTAATGTTTTAAAATTTGAAGTATTTATAATATTATTAAGTTAAGCTATAATAGAAGATTTATAGACTATTAATTAAATATTTTTAAAGCTATTTTAGAAAAACGCATATAACTTAAAGCCTAAAATTACTTATTTCATTAAAAGATAGTATACCTAATGTTTTAATTTATTAAATCAATGTATATTTTATTGCTATTTTCACTAATATTTGTTAATAGACAGTTTTTGATATTTTTAAAATTAAGTTACAATAATTTAAGATATGAGGTAAATAATTAATATATATATATATATATATATATATATATATATATATATATATATATATATATATTTATATATATATCTATCATTTAAAAAAAATTAAATTTAAATGTGTTTCTGATAAATATTATTCATGAAAAAAAATATCTATTATATTAATATATATCTATATATATCTATATATATCTATCTATCTATCTATATATATCTATATATATCTATCTATCTATCTATCTATATATATATATATATATATATACACATTTTTATTTTCAACATGAAATAGTAAAGTTACATTAAGCAATTATAGTAAATAGTAGCACTTAAATGACTGTTGAAAAATATGTATTTATGCTGAATATATATAAATTTGAATTTTTCATTTTTGAATGAATTGAAGGTTTTAAAATTATATTTATTTTTTATATGTTCTTTCTGGAGACACTTTTTTAGCCTTTATCTAAAAGGTTTTCACTGAAACTTTACAGATCAGACATTGGATTTATACTCCGTTTTAGTTAAGAGTACATCCCGGCGGCGAACGATTTTCATTCGATTCAGTGAGACGTCCACTTCTATACACATCTGTGTGCACCTCCATACCCTCCAACTCTTAACAAAAACGGAATATAGATATAATTTGAGAGTTCATTTTTCTTAATTTTCAATAATTTTCCCAAATGCAAAGAAAAACCGCTAATAATTGAAAATGATTATAAATCTTTACTTAGAAATTACTGTTAAACATTATTTTATCAATTACTATTAGTTTTAAATCTCAATATAGTGAACATTAAATACTAATTTTGAGATTATTTTAATGCACTTTTATTGTTAACAATTATATTTTAAATGGTTAGTTTAAAACTATGAAGACTAGAACTAAAAAATATTTTTTTTTAATATTTTTTTTTATACAGTTTTTAATTTGATTGTAACTATTTAACTCTTATTAGTTACAATATATTCTTGCTCAATCAATTATTTTTAGTTTTATAAATTCTAATATTTATATTATTTAACATTGTTAAATATGTATCGCTACTATTATTTGGTATTTATATTATTTAGTTCGTAATTTTTAATAAAATAGTAAATGAATGTAATTAAAATAATATTCATACATAACTTAAAATAATAAAATACAATTATCTATTTAAGGCTTAGTTAATTAAAGTTTCAATTTTTAATTTTTGAAGAAAAAAAAGTTCATTCAAAAAACACAAACATTATTGTAAAACCAATATATCCTTTGCTACAATCAACATCTAAAATATAGTATATTTATACTTAGTGGTTCTATCATAAAAATGTTTTTGTTACTATAAATTTTATACTATTATATTTCTATGATTTTGTTTTGTTTCAGAAAAATTTAGGTAAAAATGCTGAGTAAATTGAGTGACAATATTTCAAATGAGTTGTCTCGTACATAATTATATTTTTTAATTGTTTGAAATTGATAAATAAGATAATGCTGATTATGTTTTTATAATTTGTTGTGTATTTCCATTATTAACATTGAGAAATTTTTTTTTTTTAATTTTTTATTAAAATGTTATATTTTATATTGTCTTAATTTTATTTTTTGTTTTGACGGAAATTTCGCATTTGAACTGTTTTTTATTTAAAATTAATATTATTTTCTAAGTTGTTATATTTAATTACAGTGTAAAATATTCAACCGTGTTCAAGTACAAGTTTTAATTGTACATTTTAGAAATATTTAATGATTACTATTAGATTTTCAATACCTGTGACACGAAATATGTTATTGCCTTTTGAACACAAAGTGCTTTTGTGTGTTACTATTAAAGGTGAGGTACTGTGAAATGACTTACTATACTTTTAATTATAACAATAAACTAATTGTGATGGACAAATTTATGACTTATACATGAAAAGATCAATATTGGTGTAATGTTGCTGCGCACTGGAAGAGAGGGTAATAAGTCCCTAGAAATATTTTTAAATTTCTCCTTATAAACTCACAGAACATATTTTATTATAAAAGTGTTATATTATTTATTTTTTTCCTGGAGTGCTAAATATTTTACCATTTCTCTTCTCCACTCTCGTAAAATTTTGTTTTGTGCCTATTTTGTTATTATTTTGATGTGCTGCCAGTTTATGAATGATATATTAGTTATGTTCAATAGCATTTGATATTGTTTATATTTAAACTTTTATATGTAAAAAAGTCAATTTTTGATAGACTGTTATGTAGCAGGTTTTTTTAATTAATTAATTATTATTTTTTATATTTTATTAAATAATCTAACTAGAGTAAATAGATTCAATTGAATCAGTTATTAATTATATATCTTTTTTTTTTTTTTTTATTACGAATTGACTATAAGGCTAAATTGTGGATTTCACTTTGATGAAATTTTATAACCACTACCTCATCACTATAATTTAGTTTTTAAACTGTATTTTTAATTATTATATTTTATTGTGCTACTATGTTGACTGTTTATGAAATGAAAACAAATATTTTGTGTTTCTATACTTGATTTTATGAACAATTGTAATGTTGTACTACTAATTATTAATGAAGTATGAAATAAATAAGGTTATAATATGTAACTATATTTATTAAGAAATAAAAATTATGATTAGATGTTTAAATTAATCCAGAAATATTGCCATTTGATATTATAATAAACGTATACGTTGTATTAAACTATGTTGAATTTTTTATACGTTGGGCCTTTTTTGATATTTTGAGTGGTCTAAAGAATATAATTTTATGTTACTGTATTTATATTTTTCATGTAAATTTTTTAAAGGTCTTCAGTTGAGAAATATGTTCCATTGAATTTAAAATTACTTGATTGTGCAATTGATACATTTCATTTGGTATTTCCACATAAATGCAAATTAAATGTAAATTGGCGAAAAATTGCTATAGTTAACTGAAAACTTGTTTTTAGTTTAATCATATATTATCATTAAAAAAAAAGTAGCACATATTTTGAAGATTTTTTAGTTTAAAATTATGAAATTAAAAAAAAATATCTATTTACAATTAAAAAAAAGAAACAATTCAGTAGAATATTTTTATTTTTTTTTGAGAATTAAATTATGAAAATTCATATTATTTAAAAAAAATGGTAATGTATTTGTAAGCAAATTATTGATAATTCATTGGAGTCATAAGCAACCTAACTATTTTAACATTAATTTGTAAGATTACAAAATTAAAAATTATTTTTATAAAGTTATTAAATATATTTTTTTGGGAAAACCTTGTGTTATTAACAAATTTAAAGTCTTCAAGGTATAAAATGATAATCAGTTGAAGTCACTCTTAAAAGGTTGCTTTCTAAATCAAATTATGAGACTCAGATAATTTAATGTAAGTGTATAAGTAAAACATAGCGTGTGGATGATTCCTTTAAGTAATTGGTTGGCAGAAAAACAAAAAAGGGTTAGGTTAGGTCCTTCAAATTTTTATTACTCAAGGATCATTTAAAAAATAAAAAAGCTTGGAACGAATCAAATCATATTAACAGATTTATAGATAGAAACAGTTTTAATATTCATAGAATTAGTGAACAAGAATATTAAGGCAAATTTTATTTAAAATAAAAAAATGACAAATATCAATATCATAATATATTATTTGATATTTCAGAAAAATCAAGTTTTGTGTTAATGATGCTTTTGAATTTTTCTAAAACAAAATTAATTTATAAATAAAATTATAAATTTGTGTACTTAAATTTTTCATTGAAATTTAACCATTAATCAATCAGGTATATGGAATTTATAGTATACAAGCACTGATATTCTATTCATTAGTTTTATGAAATTTGAACGATTTATTACTGTTATTGAAATGCATATTATCACAAACTAATTATAATAAGAAGCATTGGTTTATCAAAAACTGCATGCCAGCAGACTATTAAAAAACAAAGAAAGTTTAGTAGTTATAAAACTCATCTTTATCCACTATTTAATTAGTTTATTACATAAATACTGTAGCTAGTGTATTAATTGACAACTAAATATGGTGTAATGACATTCAAAGCTAAGCTCCAAATCAATATTTCATACTTGGATTACCCTTTTAGACAAATCTTTGTAACACCACAGCATTAACATACTTCTGAAAAACATCTTTTAATTTTTGCTTAACAGCAGCTTTGTGCTGCATATGAACAATAACACATATTTTTCCTTTGCTCGTGCATCAAAAATCCGTTCACTTAGGTCAGGTGTTGCCTTTGATACGTTTTTGGAGATGTGGGATTTTATTTGTGGGTTTTGGATAGTTTATAGGTTGGTTTAAGAATGAACCAATTTGATTGTGCGAGGTTCCGAAAATGCCAGATTTGAATACTAGTTTTTACAGACTAATACTTGTGTTAAATATTTAATGAATTTGTGTAGTGATAAGAATCTAAGTTTTTAGAAGTGTCTTGTTATAAAATATTGTATATAAGTCATTATTGTTCGAAAGCTGTTGTTAATGGGTAGTTTCAAATCATTTATTCAATACACGTTTATAGTATATTATAAACCTATTAATTATTGTAGGTTAGGTTATCAAGCTATGTTCAGTAAAAAATACGCAACTAAAAGAGTAGAATTTAACACTCAACTGAAAGAGTAACATTTTGAATAAATATTAATAAAGAAACATAGTACTTTTCTAATACAAAAATAAATGAACAATAATTTCTTTATACAAATAGAATATAAAATTATCAAAATTTTTATTTTTAAATGAAAATATTTCCTAATATTTTAAATTAAAAATATAAGACTAATAAAAATGTATTACATAAAAATAATAACAATTTTATAGGAAAAAATATTTTATTGAGCAGATTTTATTAATTGATGAATGGTTTTTGCCCTTTTTTGGGCATATGTTACACAATTTTGAATTTGATTATCTTTTATGAAATCTCCTCCTGAAAATTACAATTGTTTCAATTAAAATTAATGTTAAAGCATATGATATCAGTATTGCAAGGGTTTTGTTATGAATTTAAATTTATAATAAATTATTTAAAACCAATTATTAATGTATAAATACAGTGAAATTTCCATATAACAAAACAAAATATTTTTGGAACCATTATGGAGGTTTTAATGTATAGGTACTCTACTTAGTAAGTTTTTTGATGATAACAATATGTATGTCATCCAAGAGACCTTGTAAAATGTTTCACTGAATTATAATTCAAAAGTTTTAATTTTGTCTAATATTCTGACAAAATAGCAATGTTGTACAATGTTTAATTTTTATTATGTGTCGTAAAAATATTCAAGACATAAGTATTATAAAATAGTAGTACTGGTTAATGTGTTCAATATTTTAATCATTTCAATAATACTGAACCACAGTATTTTAAAAAATGTGATTATAAAATAATGTAAGAAACTATGAGTAGGGTATTTGTGAAGTAATTCTCGCCAAAAGGTATAATTTTAATTAAATCTGAATAAAATTAGTAAAGGAAATGAATTATGATATAATGTATTTTTGTAGGTAATTTAAATTTATTTTAAAATTGATAAATATAAATAAATATTTAATAATTGCATGTCAAAGTAAGCTTGAATGTATGACTTACCTGGCTTGTGCAATGAAAACAGTAATTTTCCATTAGTGACAACTGTTAATTTACTAACACACAATTGTTCTTCTTCTATAGTTGGATCAGCTAAAATATGTTTTTCATTGAATACTCCAAAAGTAGATGATACTGGTAGACTGTTTATTTTTAATGAATTATAATTTTCAATGACTTTAGTTTCTTCAGTTTCTTTGTCATATTGTACTTCTGGTATTTTAACTTTCAACAAATATATTAAATTTAAAACATTTTGATAATTAATACAAAAAGAACCCATTCATTACCTGTTTGCAATGCAGATAATAGGGCAATCAAACATGCATCCAATACTGATCCATCATAATTTAAACAATATATATCACAAGATAGAACCCAAACTAATTTGTCAACACATATACATAATTGCTGCAAGTCTAGTATTTTGCAATTATTACACACTTCATTTAAGAAGCTGGTAGTCTCCATTGCTTCGTCACAAGGGATTCCAGGACGAAATTTTTTATAGCATAGACTAGGCAATTCAACATTTACTAATAAATATCCAGTATCCGGTGTTTCAGATTTAGGAATACCCAGTTCCTACAAAAAAAAAAAAAGAACAAATATTTGAGAAAACAATAAATGCGTATGAAAATAAAAAATACGAACTGCTTTAATGCCACAAACAACAGTTGTGTTTCCAATTTTAACAGCTGCAGATCCATCAGCAGTATGTATCGAATTTAGATTTAGCGATGCATCACGAAAGCTCATTAATTCTCTGCCATCACTTCTTTTATTAAGTGCCTAAAGTAATGAGATTTAAATTATTTTCCAGATATATGCAGATAAAAATACAACATTGAAAGGAACTTACTAGATATTCTTTGACATATGTATCTTGAATATTTCTGAAATAATATAAAAAAACTCTTAGTAATTACAATTTTGTTCCTCGAGAAATACAAAGGTAGTTAATAAACAGGAATTCATAGAGAAATGTTACTAATATAATAATCAATACCATATCATGTCCATTTAAATACAAAGATTAAGCGTAAAAGCGCGCATTTTCGTATAAGTCTATAAATTATTCACGTTTATTTACACATATAGATCAATTTATAATCATAAAAACACCAATACAATATTGTATACATACTTCTTAATAGAATTCATCTTGCGTTATGTTTCTGGGTACAATTGGACAATTCGTTCAGCCTGGAAACGTGTCTGTGATGTTTGGCCGTTTAACTTTATATATACTGTGTATGTTAAATTAATCCACATCCAAGCAGAGGCAGACGAGTCCGAGTGTCGGGCATAGATAAGTATAATATGAATTTATTCTGTGGTCGCCGGTCGGGGCTCGAAAGATAAAAAATTTCAAATCGTGTATTCGTGTTTAATGGTTATCACTTCGGCCGACGATAGATAAGGACGCCGCCGTCATTTATCTCGCACTGGAAAAGACTGTGGGCAGTGTGGCCAACAGTAGGTGGACGATACGATTACCCGTAGAACAATAGAATTCTGTAGGTTGTGACCGTGCCACGATACCCCGGGCTGGTCACCGCAACCGCGGTTCTGTATCCGCGACGGCGTCGTACGCACCATCATTGCTAATTGCATTCAGAGTGGGAGAAGAGCCAGCACCTGTCGTTTTAAAAAAAATTAACCGTCAATTCCGATCCCGGGAGCTTACCGACGTCTTTTCGTGCGATTTTTCCACTTTTGGCGGTAGGGTCGCGTAACAACGTTCGTGCGGAGCGCTGCCCCCAAAATAATAATAGTGTTGTCCCGTAAATTTCGCGCCGCTGTCCCTCTCGTTTCACATACGACCAATTTTCTGCCGTTCGTGCTTTGATAATTTTAGTGAGTTACGTGATTTTTGTTTTTTGTTTTTTCATTCGCCGAATCCGTCGGTGCCGTTGCCGAATCTAACACAACGTTCCTAGCCCCCGCAAGGTTCATGATGACGTCAACTGAAACGGCTTAAACCGCACAGCCTTGTCGCGTATCCCCCGTCGTTTGACAACCCTCGTCCGTTCAGTAATTTTAACGAAGAAACCCGAGACCCAGTGTTCGTTCGTCGATCGCAGAGGCACCAATCATGGAGTTTTCGGTGTTCCAAGACCAAGAGAATGCGAACAACGTGTCGCGCGGCAACAAGGAAAAAAACGTGCCGCCAGTCAGAGATGTGAGGCCCAAACGGCGGTCGGTGCTCGGCGTGCTCAACGCCAAGCAACCCGTTGTCAACAGACAAGCACCCCCGAAATCCAAGGTAGGTACCGATGTCCGTTCGTGACAATCATGTCGACTTTTGATGTATACTCCGGTCGATGCGTGTAAATATTTCATAGTGCCCGTGTCGTCGGCGTATTATCGAAAGTGTCGAGTTATTTTTATTCTCGACTGGAGATTATCTATTTTTTCCCACCGGAATAATCGTGATCGATCTCCAAATAACCGTTTGAACTTTGATATCTCAGTGACTATCTACCTGTACAAGAAGGTGTTTATAAGAAATTGTGTACCTGGGTTTTTCTCTAGGAATTTGCTTATTTATAATTCTAGTCTGACAGAAACATTCAGTATGGTCTTAGTAGATCGTCTTTGCAGTCACAGCCCACAGGGCTTTGATTCCAATTTCAATCCGTTCATTCGAAGTTACTGTATAATATTTTTTTTTCTCACTCTTAACTTGTCATCTCTAAGTATTAACAGTTATAATATTCCCACAATTAGATATGTATTCTTGAAAAAGGACAAAGCCAATGGTTTAAAATTATTTATGTGTTTGGTTTAGATGAAAATTAAAATACAATTTCAAGGTATAGGTATTCCCGTGTTTCATTTATATGTGATTTTATGCATATTATGTTTTTATATCATCTGCCTGACCATTTAAATTTTTAGATAGGTGGGCAATTATTAGTTGATAGTTATATTAACTGTATGCAATTGAGTTTGTTAAATTTAATTAGTATTTACAAGTTTAAAGTAAATCTTTTAAAACTTAATACCAATCTAAATTTAATTATATTAGTATCTATGTGATACCGAATACCGATTATTTTTTTTTTTTACACAAAATCATTAATAATTTTATCATCTGCCTGACCATTTAAAATTTTAGATAGGTGGGCAATTATTAATTGATAGGTATATTTACTGTATGCAATTGAGTTTGTTAAATTTAATTAGTATTTACAAGTTTAAAGTAAATCTTTTAAAACTTAAAACCAATCTAAATTTAATTATATTGGTACCTATGTGATTATTTCACCATATATATATATATATATATATATATATATATAATTACTTAGCTATTAGAATTGTTAATTTAATAAATTTATATACCTATTAAATTTCTTGATATAAGCCTAATGCAGTCAATATCAATTATATGTGATGTTGGTACTTAAAGTATCTATTTAGTGACTAGTATTGAAATTATAATTTTTATTATACCTCATAATTTTTACTTTACTTGTAAAATTATTTCATTGTTGTATAAGTTTTTTTTACATCTGTGTACACCAGCAATAGTGATATATATATATATATATGTTTTTTCAAAACAACAGTCAATTATACATCAACACAGCACCAAATACTATCAAAATAAATTATTTATTGCTTTAAAGTTATTTAAATTAAATTTTTGTAGATATTGGTATTAATTGTATAGGTGTATTTAAATATAAAAATTTCTTTTGAAGTTAAAATGAATTTGGAAAAAAAATATTAATATATTACTTTAAGTACTAGAGATATGTGTAGGTACAATTGTTTTAATTTGGTACTATCTCATATTAGAAAATAATAACTCAGTGAATACCTAATTTAAGTTATTATTAATTAATGATATATATATATATATATATATATATATATATATATATATATATATATATATATATATATATATATATATATATATATATATATATATATATGTATATATTTATATGTATATATTTATATGTATATATTATTTACTGACAATGGTATTTGATTTTCAGCCTCAAGTAACTAGTAAATTTTGTTTTCCTACCAAATCATCTGTACCATTTACAATTCATGAAGATGATCCAGTAGTTTTGAAAAAATCTATTGCTAATGTGTCAGAAAAAAATGTGGAAAACCAGAAACCACCATTACTTCAGAATGAAATTAAGGTAACCAACTATTAATAGTACTATTTATAAGTATTTAGTGAAATGAATAAAAGGTAACTTTAAAATCAAATGATATTTGTTTTTTAGGTCTCTGTACCCAAGATAGAATTGAAAGAAAGAAAACCTTTATCTGATGTTGGCCAAATCATTCAACCACCTGTGAAAAATATTGTTCAAAGTGATGAAAAAGATAATTCGAAGGAAAAAGATGAATCAGCCGATTCAAGTTGTGTGTATTCACCTATGTCGGTTGACCATGATAAGTCTTTGCCAATTTCTTGTCACTCGTTAACGGCACATCGATTGAGTAGTAATATTGATATTTATACAAGCGAATTATATGTCTATCTTAGAAATGTTGAGGTAATGAAAAATGATTAATTCCATATTTATGAACCATTTATTAGAAGTTTGATAATTTATAGAAATCAAATCGTCCTAAGCCTGGGTACATGAGGAGACAACCTGATGTTACTTATAGTATGAGAGCAATACTAGTCGATTGGTTGGTTGAAGTAGCACAAGAGTATAAGCTACAAAACGAAACTCTGTATTTAGCCGTTTCATTTATTGACCGTTTCCTTAGTTTAATGTCTGTGGTCCGAGCTAAACTCCAGTTGTTGGGCACTGCTGCTATGTTTGTTGCATCGTAAGTTTCATAAATTTCTAATATAACTATATATTAATATTTACTATTGTATACATCTAATAGTTTTAAATTGACTATATTTTTGTAGAAAATACGAAGAAATTTATCCTCCAGATGTTAGTGAATTTGTTTATATTACTGATGATACCTACACCAAAAAACAAGTACTTAAAATGGAACAGTTGATATTGAAAGTTTTAGGATTTGATGTGTCCAAACCCACAACCATTATTTTCCTAACACATATTTGTGTTCATTGTAATGTTCCATTGAAGGTCATGTATTTAGCTATGGTAAGTGTTGAAATGTATAATTTATAACCCCATTTAGTTGTGTAGTCTGTTGCCTATAATATTTTATTATTAAATAATTAACTAACTAATAATATATAATTATAATTATTTTATTAATAAATAATAAGCATTATATGGTTCACTAGTTTTACTTCTTGTGTTCGTGTTGTTTTGCTGTCATAAAGACATTCATTCTGTTTTTTTTTTAGTTTGGCCTACACTACGGGTTCTACCGACTTGCTTGATACCTGTTTTATATGTCAGTTACTTCTAAACAATATAAATTAAAGTTAAAATTATTTTTGTTTATAGTATTTGGGAGAATTAAGTTTACTGGAAGCTGATCCTTATTTATCGTATACGCCTTCCATGACTGGCTCCGGGGCTGTTGCATTAGCCAGATTAATTTTAGAATATGAAGACATCTGGCCTGAGGAAATGTCTAATATAACTTGTTATAGTTTAAATGATCTGATACCTATTTTAAAACATTTAAACCAAACTTATAAAAGCTCGCCACACACCCAGCAGACAGCCATTCGATTGAAGTATAAGTCAGCCAAGTATGTATATGGTCTATAAAATAAATTCGTTTTTTTATTACCTAAACAGAAGAGTTGCTACACATTTTAAAACTAATAAAAATATCTTATTTATTTTTCAATATTGCTCAGTATGGTGAACAATATCTTTTTTAATGGTATTAAAAATACATTCATTTAATTATTGAAACTTATAAAATTCATAGTTTAAATGTTGTTTTTTTCAATGGGGATCAACATTTATTTTACATCTTTAAAGTATTGTATAGTTGATACACTTAAAAAATATAATGTCAAATTAGCAGTTTTATTAAATGATAAAAAAAATTGTGTTATATTCTTTTATAACTAGCCATCAATAATATAGTTTTTGGTTTATGTTATTTATAGAAAAATAACTAAATTATCTATGTGAAGCAAATTCTAATCTCTTATCTTTTTATTTTAAGATACCACTGTGTTTCTGAAATTGAGTATAAAGACTTGGTTATTCCTGAAGAAGCAGCTCAAAAAGAAATGGCTGAGCGGCTTAAGTTGGTTGATGTTCAAGACAGTTCGTGATTCTATCGTTATTTATAAATGTTTTTGATAATTTTTTTTTAAACATATTTTTTTATCAATTCTTTTGTAGTGAACGAAACATTTTTTTGACACTTTTTTAAATGATCTACTTTTAAGTTGAAAAAAACGAAAATGTTCAAAACAAACTATTTAAACTAGAGATTTTTTATTTCACGTTTATTATTACGTGTAAATAAAAATTTTTACATCTATTCGTTTTTTTCCGCTCATCTAGCTCATTAAATTTATAAATTTTTTTATTTTCTTTAATTTAATTATTATAATCCAAAAATATTTGTGTTTTTCAATTGTTGCCGTTTATGAGAACAGGTATAGATTATATACACTTGTTAAATAGAAAAAGTGATGTTAATGTCATAAAATTTAATATATTATACGGCATAGCTTTTTATTATTTTTTTTAAGATTGAAAATGTAAAACTTTTTTATAACAAATTAACCATTGATAAATTTTGTTATTCAAATTATTATGACTTGTAATATCCGAATTAAATAAAAGGACAACACAATATTATATAGAATGAATTTGATTTATTAGATCCTCTTTTCTAGGTATTCATGTTTATTAGATAGTGCTGCATTTTTATTTTTATTTTAATAATACTCATTCGTTTCAATCGTATCATAATATTAGTTAAGTAATGATACTAGTAACTTATGGTACATTTTATGATTCTAATTAAACCTAATACTCGTATGAATATATTTCTGGAAATATGTCTTCAATATTGATCTTGCTCTTGATAATCACTAATTATTCTATCAATAAGTCATCCATTTATCCTCAAAGTAAAATGTTTAAATAATTCTAAGTAATAGAAAATGGTATTGTGATCTACTTTTTATTTATCTTTTAACACAATCTGGAATTCTGGTTATGTTGTCAGTGTAGTTTTTCCTTGTAATTTTTTTCCACCTTCAGTCTATACAACATATTATGTCACTTGTTCTTATTTTACTAAAATAGTGTTTATAGTATAGATAACAAAAATCAAGTGAAAATTAAAAAAAGAAAGAGATGATTGTATTGATAATGATAAATGTATTAATAATGTTTGCTATAGTGAAGAGGACCTGTGTTTCTGTTTTATAGTAGCAAAGTATTGTTTAAAGAATGGAAGCTAAAATAAAACATTTTTATCACATTTTACTTCACATTTAAAATTTATTTTTTTGGTGTTTATACCCATGGAATACATTACAATCTATTAAATTATATAATGTACACAATTAACAAACAAATATGAATACAAAGTGACAATAAAAATTAAACATTATTACAGTTGAATATATTAAAAGTTATGTCCATTATGGTGAGATTTAAATGATGTGAATGATTCAGTTCTAATAATATTAAATGTATTTAGATAGTATAAACGGATAAAGCTCTAAAAAAGAATTTAGGTAGTCAGATTGTGATTTGTTGAATACATGAATATTCATGTAATTGTTAGTTTTTAATCTTAACTGTTTTAAAATTATTTTAATTTTGTCAAGGAGAGAGGCATGGTTATTATTTAATATAATATATTTGTGAAACAATTTTTGAAGAGAACATATATTACTGTGAATGAAGGTTAGGTTTTTACATTATGTACACATGTACTCATTAAAAGAAAAGTCATATTGTGTATTTTATTTAAATATTGAGTTTATGGCAGGTTGTCTAAGACCACAATGCTTATCGAGTTCAGCCGCAGTTACTACTAAACAAGTATTTTTTATAGACACAGTTGACTGGTATATTTAAGACATTTGGAATAAATTTCTTGTTTAACCAAATAAAATATTTTAAAATACTTTTTTTAATTCATCAGTTATCACTAAACGGAGCTCGATCGACATTATAAAATATCTATGTGTCTTACACAATTAATTTTCACTCTCAATTTCATGTTTTGCTAATGTTGGCCTGCGGAGATGAACGTTTTTGTCTCAATAGATAATTGGATAAAATGGAGTGGCGACCTCATAAATTTCTTTGTTGCACACTGGATGTTGTGCAAAAATATGGATTGGTATTATTTTTTTTTGTGACAATATCTGTTGAGCATCTATTTGTACTGTTTAGACACTTGGTTAATTTTTATTGGTAGACGATTCAGGGCAAGATTATTATCCCTTTTGGACAAATTTAAACGTCTAAAAACAAAAATACAAATCAAAGGATAAGAAAATTTTTTTTAAAACTACAATATATTTAAATATGGTGATGGGGAGAAAAAATGGGAATTTACCCTTCTTTAAGAGTGGGTAATCACAAATTCAGTAGAGTCAAGCTATTTCAGAAATTTAAATACCTCAGTTTAATATTGACTGAAAAAATGAAATTTATAAGGAAGTTACAGCAAGAATTTTGTGGGGGTAACAAATGTCTGCAGTCTCACAAAGTTAATGTGGTAACGTTCTTTGCTGAGATAAACAATGTAGATACAATTATATTTTACGTTATTACCTATTATTTAGTCATACACGAAACAGAAAAAAACATGAAAAATAAGCAAAAACCGACCTTATATTATATAACTACCACCTTATATGTAGTGTATGAGTTCATAACTCATTACAGTTTGCCAGTTAGGCGTGTGAATTACTAACGAGTAAAACAAATTAAATGCACACGAAATACATAATTTACACTTCACCTTGCAGCTCGGCCACAGCACATTTTAGTTTTTTTACGGTACCTACCTTTGACACTGATTTCGAATGGAATAATATTAGAAAAAAATAATCTGTAAAGGGAGTGAGACAAAGGAAGAGTAAGGTTTTCTATGAAAAGGGGGATCGCCTGTACGCTCACCCCTCGAATATCTGCACTGTCGTCGCATCGTGTACCTACCCACATTTTCTCTCAAATTTCGGTTAAACGTCTGCGATTTATCGCGCCATAAAAAAACGTCCTTAAACATTTTCCGTGTACATTTGAAGACGAAAATTAATTCGAAAATATCGTCACGTCTCGTAAGAACAACGTGTCGGTAGGAACATTACGAAAGGTCGAACCCGTTGCCTAGTGTCCCGGCCGGATTCTCATGGGATTCACGCAAAAGCACGAGACGAAATACGCGCACACATCGTGCGTACACGTCGCGCGACACACGATACGGAAAGAAAAACTGTCAAGTACAATCGACGTTGTTTTATACCGTCGAAAACATCGTCACGGGTGAGTGGATGGTTTTTTTGTTTTTTTTTTTCAACAGCGTGACAATGAGGTTCGAGTGAAAACGCGACTGCGGTACGCGGGCGCAGAAGAGGGCAGGGGCGGCTACGTTGACCATTGTATGCATACGTGCCGACGAACGACACGAGCGTGTGGGGTGGTTTAAAACTTTCGTTTTTTTACGGTCTAAATATATGTATAGGCACCGTGTCGCGAGAACGGCAAGCGGACATCCCGTCATCGTTTCGCGTGATCGTTATACTCGGATCGATCAGGGAACGATCCAAGTGATCCGACGATAGGGATCTCGATGGGACGTGGAAACTCGTGCGCCTACCGCTGTCATGGGGCCTGGGACGCCAGGGCCTAAATTACATATGCTTTCAGAGGACACACTTTTATATTCTGTTGTTATCTTTGACAAATTTCAAATAGCAAAAAAAAAATCTGTAGAAATAGTAATGCCCTCTCCCCTTTATAACCTAGCACATTTATATTGTTCACATGACGTTTCGAATAAAAATACAAAAATAAATTTAAGTTAAATTTCGAAATATTTTAGTCATAATTGTAATATGAAACAACTTAAAAAATGAAGTACACTAGTACTCGTTCTATCAAAACTAAAAACACGTTATAAAACTCGGGACACACGTTTGTAAATCAGGGGACACACTTTAATTTTTAGGGGACAAAAAGTGTGCCAGGGCCTCGAGGGACACGGTATTTCGGGCTGTGGAAGAGACGGCCGCACGGGTACGTCCATCGGCAGTGGCGGTTTTAAGGGGGTGACCCATGAGGCCATGCCCCCCCCAAATTCTTAAAAAAATTTTGTCATGGTATTATTGCAATGAACGATAGTAATGAAGTAAATGCAATTTTCGGGGCTGTGGCCTCCTCCAAAACGAAATCCTGAAGCCGCCACTGTCCGCCGGGCGGGTGTCGTCGCGCGCGTGATTATAACGGTACCGTGCGACCGATTCGTGTGGTATGATGATTGTTCGTCTACCTGTGCGCAAGACGACTACGGAATCCCAAAACGCGTCATGCGGACGGGTGGCGAGGGGAGACGTGAACGACCGAATGAGTACACCGCGGAGGTGCCCACTGCTCGTGTACAATTTTCTGCCCGCGTAGAGGGGTCGATTGTAATGTGCGATCATTGCGTTATATCCGATCGGCAGGGGTGCGATTTCGTAGGACCGCGCCGCGGCCGATGTTCGAAGGATTTTCTTAATAAACGCTAAACACGATTGCGTCAGAGACAGGTCGCCCAACCCGCGACGACGTCCGCTAATAATAACAGGGAGAAAATCGCGTGCGGGCAAAACGAGTTCGTTCGATTATTATGATATAGGAGGGGATATCGCTTCTGGGAAAAAAGCATCGGAGACGTTTCTCCGGACGGCCGACCTAATCCAAAGTTATTTCCTGAACGCTGACATTGTTCACCTATTTTTACTAATTTTTTTTTTTTTTTCGAGGGAATCCGTAATGGAAATACATACTTTATATATATATCAGTATACCAGTTTCCGGGGGTGCTAATTAAAAAACTCCGCGAGCGTCTGCATAAAGTTTTATCAACTTTTGAAAGTACAAACGAGTTCGAGTTGAAAACATTATACCTCGCGTTTACTCATCGCCGAGTTCGACAATCCGGAATTAGTCGAAAAAGATTGATAAAATAAACAAATGAAATACGCGGCGGGTAATTCGAGTAAACTAACAAACAAAAAAAAAAAAAAAATAAATGGTCACAACTGTAATAAAAATTAATCGTTAAATGACACATTTTATATTTTTATTCCGTTCCCATATCGATATCGCCGCGATGTATGATTTCCCGCGAACGGGGACGAAAAGGGCGAGATCGGGACGGGGAGAGGGGTGACCGTTGACAATCGGCAGCGGCGTACTGTCGCGCGTTCAACCGAGTTCCCGCCGTCGTCGTAGTAATTGGACGGGCGTGAGACAGTTTTCTCTCTCTCGCTTTTTCGTTTCATTCCCCCGACAGGACGCGTCAAAAAAAAAAAAAAAAAACAATCGAATCGTATAAATTTTTTCTGCCCGGTGCGCTACCCCCGGGCCGACCGCCGTGTAATATCTAAACCGCGAATCACACGCGAACGTCACCGGTCTCGCACAACGTTGCACGTGTTATCGCCGCGATCCGCTTGAATTGTTTCGAACGTGGTGCTCGTTGTTAAATCGCAAACGCGATAATATATTATTAATAATTAGATTACATAGATGTACCTACACGGCTTCCATGCGGGATCGCCGCCATGGTTTCCCGCAGTCCCCGCGTCCGACGGTCACACCACTGAGTGGGGGGAGGGGGGAGGGAGCGGCCTCTCGCCACAGCACCGCGCGCCGTCGGATCATAAGCGCATCCTCGTGTTACCACGCGCTGGGCATTGGTAGTGCAAGACTTGGAAAAAACTGTAAAGCCTACCGAGTCTAATAATTAACATAATATCAAGAACGTTTTGCGTTCCAAGCCAATGAGTTTATCTTATGTGTTGTTACCATAGATAATATATAATATATTATGTATTATTTATGGTTGTTACCGTGAAGCCGGGTTTAGTGCCAGAGTGCCTTACCCCCTCCCATTCGTTTGATAATTTACTTTCAACTGTACGCGAGGACAGGTGACACGCTTTTTTTTTTCAGAGGAATCAATATAATAAAAAGACGTAGTTATAATTGAGTGAGTGACTAGTATTATTCTATTCCATGTCCTTATAGGAAAACAACACTGTACATCTAAAGACGAAGCTAGTATTGCTGTCGACGAAAGTTTGATAACACCAAGGATATGTAATTTTAACAAAAGTATAAAAAATATTTGATCTCTTTGGACAAAACAGATAGTTGGTATAATCCATGTGAATGTAGTATGAACATGGCAAATACTTTTCAATTTGAACGTCGTTTAATATAAATTATAAATGCAGGTCAGCCTGTATAAAACGTATTTTGGAAATTCATGCAATCACATTGTAAATTGCTCATATTATGTGATGTTCAATGTTTGGTTCTTTAATCATATATCTGAATCGAGTATCAGAAATCAACTTAAATGTGATAAACAGTTTTTTTTCTTAAAAAAAAAACTAATTAATATCGGTTTTTCCTTTAAAACACATACCTACTCCAAATAATAGCAAATTACCATCCTCTGCGCTCTGCGTTAAAAAGTAAGTAAAAGTACGTTAAAAAAAAACAGAAAAAATAGTCGAGGCACTCAGTTCTCTCATGTCGCCCTCCGAGTTAAGTACCGGGATAGTAGGTACTGGGTACATCAGGGTTCAGTGCACACCAGGTATTGTTAAAACTCGGACCGGACCAAAACCAGTTAAAATGCAGGGGGATATAGTTGAGTACACATGGTGACATTAAATCAATCGAAATATTGTCCGGGCCACTGCGAGTTGAGCGCGTTAATACGCCTGTTTTATCCGGGCCAGATACACATCGTCGTTAAGCCTTTAATACACCCAGAATTTCAGTGTATAGTCACAGAACACGATAATCACAATATAATCACCGATGACAGTTATAATACGTCTATATCTCGGTGATATATTCACCCGTAGAACTTGATTTTTCATTTGGGAGACTATGCTCGAAACTATAATTCAAAACATCATAGCGGTTCTAGTAGAGCAATTTTGAAACATTTAATCGCTTGATGAGAATAGACATATTTATAATGAAAATTGTGTATACAAGACTCGTGGGCCGCGGTTCAATCTCCTTATTCTATCGGGTAATCAAGAAATAGATTGGAAGTTATTTTAAAATTACCTAAGTTTTCGAAAATAGAAAAACCTTATGATAAACTATTGATGCAGTTTTCAAGTTTCAAGTTAATAAGACAATAAGTACTAGAATGATTACAAGAAAAACCCATGTTGACTTAATAATAATATTTGCAAAAATTCTCTGTTTCACTGTATTTTCGAAATTTCTAGGTAAAATAAAAAAAATTAATCCAATTATTATATAAATGTAAAAATAACTAAAGCTATATAACGAAGCTAATATTAAAATTTCAGATCTTTTAACCAAAAATTACAAATTGTATGATTCATAAATAAAAATAAATTTGACATTTGACGTAAAAAGAGCTATTTTAGTCGTAATTCCAAATTTATCCATATGAAAAAAATAATTTATTGAGTTTATCTGTATGAAATTTAAATACTAGATTTTCACCGGAATTACAATTCTAAATTTTATAATGTTATTTTTTGAAAAATATCGGTAATTTACGTGTAATTAATAATTTTTGTTAAAATGCGACTTTAAACGCGTTTAAAAACTAATTCCTGACCATTGATTTTTGAAAATTTTTCTGTACCTACTCTTAGTTTTATATTTAAGCGTATGAATAAAATTTTATTAAATTTTCACGTTTTTATAAAAATATTTAAAGTTTTATTTCATAAAAATTTCCAAAAAACGAAATATTTCAATACCTAATGAAAAAGTTTTACATACAGCTCGAAAATACACGTATAAAAATTGCTGTTAAATAGCTCGAAATTTTTTCAAATCTGTATTAACGTCATATTGATGTTTGGTGAAAATGTCAAAAGTCTAGCATCATTATTTTTAGATTTATGGCTTAATATCAAAAAATGTATTTTATGAAAGTCTCGCTTACACCAAATTTTACTGTTTTTAGTCAATCTTTAAGTAGATTTTCCATACTCTTGGAAAAACTATCGAGATTAGTGAAAAATGACCTCTTCAAAGTACAAACTAAATACAACATCTGATCTATGTAGTGGCCGGATAAAGCTTTTGGATCATTATTACTGTCCGAAAAAGTGATTATATACATGAAAAAGAAACACATAATTTTAAAACCAATACATTCTTCGTTTCACTCAGAGTCTAGAAAATTGTTTAGCGGTGACTCTTGTTAGTTGAGAATTTTCGACACAATCAATAGATATGAGCGAACTGAGCCATGCGTACAAATTTTTCTCCGTGTTAAATTCACAATAGTAAATTCTGCTTGTAGTTTTGAAGTTTGATGAAAAATAAAAGAGAGACATTAAAAGAGAAGTTTATGTACAAACGGTTATTTGTGTAGGAGGTTCTTATTTAGCGAGTGTAATTATACGCCCGTAAAGGTGCAAAAGACCAAAAGCCTTCATTTCTATTTGTGCCGATGTTGTGTTATATATACATAATATCGTATATACATTATAATACATATACACATAGGTTCGTAAAACGATGAAGAGAGAAGTACTTGTCGTCCTCGGGAGGTAAATAGAGAATAAAACGTAGAATAAATTTCGTCCGATTTTCCGTATAGTTTTGCCTTTTCTACCGTGCCGTTTAAATTCCACGCCGACAGAAATATAAGGTACTTATACAGTATAAACACAAACACACACTTACACTTACACACACACTTACACACACACACACACACACACACACACACACACACACACACACACACACACACACACACACACACACACACACACACACACACACACACACACACACACACACACACACACACACACACACACACACACACACACACACACACACACACATACATGCACTCATACACACAGTGCCCAGCACAAACACACACGCACACGCGCATAAATACAGAATCACCACAATGAGTGTGTGCGTTATATGAATATGCACATGGGGTACCTACATATTCTATCGTAATACGTCGTGCGCGCACCTATATGGAGTCAATGTAGAGCGGTTAGGTAGAAGAAAACCTACTGTAACGATAAATTCTCGTATGATATCATATGTACATACATCGTATATGTATAGAGAGGTGTTTCGGTAAATATATAGGACGCTTGTCTCGACTGGACTAGAGGGGCGGCGGTGCAATACCCGCGTACATATATGTGTATACACATACATGTATATTATATTTATATAAATAATAAAATATATGCGTACGACATAGACCTGCGACCGTTGCCATTACCCTCGATTCCGCCATTGTCGTGGATAACCGTGTGTCGCGGAACAGTCCCACGACCGGCTACATTTTTACACGCGTACAATATCATCGTATCGCGTATACCTACGTATAATGTGCATATAGTTCGCGCTCGCGCGCTATAGAGTATACCTGCCGCGACGTTCGCGCGTTTCCCTTTTCCCACAGTACCGTGTGATACCTGTGTACATTATAATAATAGTAATAATAATAATAATAATAATACGTATTGTGCACGCGCACATGTGTATGCGTACACGGTGGCGGCGGCGGCGGCGACGTTGTAATAACGCGCGTATTGTTTCGTCTCGCACCCCTAACCGGACGGGTGCGCGCGGGCTCGCGGGGTCTCGGCGGCGTTCGCGTGGGACTCGGCCGATTTCCAAAGGGCAGTGTGTGTTCCTGCGCCGCCTCGCCGTCGTCGTCGTCGTCGTCGTGTATCTCTGTACACACCTTTATTTCTACGCACGTCTCCGCGGGCACGACGTACGATCACCTGTGCGTGCGTGTGCGTGTGTGTGCGACCGCGCAGGGGGACGCGCGGCCGCGTGGGGTTATCGGACGGAGAAGGGACCCCGACGACCGGTGAGAGGATTTGTTTTGTTTTTCGGGTCGATCGATTTTTTTTTATTTCCAGACGTAATATATGACGTTGCAACACGGCCGCATTCTGAGTATTCGAATATATAGGCACGTCTGTAACTGCTGTTGCCCCGGCCATGACGTCTTATATAGCAGCGACGTATGTAGACGATTGGGGGGTAAAGAGAGCCTCGTTCGTCGTGATAAAAAAAAAAAAAAAAAACGTACGTATTTTCCGACTCGAGTGTCGGCTGTCGAGCGACATCCGCGTGCCCAGAACGTCAAAGTAAATGTCACGATGAAAACTACATGCACGAGTATATACAGTATGTAGTCGCTTATATATACGACTTGCGGAAAATCGATTATATGAAATTTCTGTTAAACGAGCTCCGTGTGGCGGGAGGGGAGGTTGAGCACGGTCGAAAGTTACAAAAAATTTTAAAAATGACGAAAATCGACCGTGGACTTTCAGAGAGGACTTAAGTGATGTCACGTCGTGGACGGAAGCGGGAGCGGGGTGTGTACAGATGAAAGACGCGGGACGTTCGCACAACGCAGCTGCTTCGGATATTTTAAATTCATCAAGCCTTCCCCGGGCGGAAAAGCGACGGTAGAAAACAAACGTTTTTAATTACTTTATCCCACCTCATCCCGAACCCAAGGTGCAGAATCGTATGGCCGTGGGGAACGGTCATCCGTAACTCCGAAAACGGTTTTATAATAGTATGCAGGTATAATGTGTATATATTATATTAATATGCATAGATATATGGGTACTAATACTTCGTATATTGAATGAGAAGGATCGAGCCAAGGGGTCGCCGTCGGTAATACTGGTTTTGACGAATATGATAAATCGTGGTCTCTCGCGAAAAAGACACCGAAACACTTATGCAAAAATGGGAGCGTAGTGCGTCGAAGACAAGGTCTTTAAAATATTCTAGTAGCTCTTCTCCCCCCCCCCCAAAAAAAAACGGGTGTTGTTCTATATTATAATAATTTATGACGAAGCCTTCTCACGGCTTGCTTTAGTGTGGACTTTATTAGCTCCCCTTTTAGAATTTATAATGGATTTCAACCGATGACTTTTGACCGCGGAGAAAATTCCAAGTGTGCTGAAAAAATTCGTATTCTCTATTGTTTTGCGGCCATCATGTCGCGACGCCGCAATTAACTATATTTTCATTTATGGGGAGCATATTCTATAGTCTGAAAAAAATTTAAGATGAATTAATATTATGACTTAAAATGTAAAATAATAATTTGTTCAGTGTACTGAATACATTTTGATTATAAATTAATAAGTGTTAAAATCCGATCGTTTCATATAAGAAAATATTTTGTGAACATTGTTGATAGAATGTATCTTAAAAAATCATTTATGATATTTTTGAATTATCATGTATATCAAATTAATGTAGCTTTTGACGGAAAAAATGTTGAAAATTATGAAATCTTTCATAATTTATTAAGTTACATTATCACATTTTTAAATAAATAAAAATGTTCAACGAATTTGTTGGAATACCTATATTTGAATAATAATTATCAATAAACATGTTTAGCATTTCTTTGTTATTCATCCTGTCGACCGTTCTGTTTACATTGTCCTGAATACATTTCCATATGATAGAACGTTATACTCGAGCTTATGTCATTTGTTTCTAATTTAATGTTCATCTAATAACTACGATTTCGATTCACCTAATGTATTCGTTACAATGCCTCTTGTCATTTGTTAACTGCAGAGTTTTTTTAAAACTCAATGCGTGTTCACACGATCGTCAATTTTTGTATTTCGACTCGTGAATAAATGAAATTATCAAACTGTTACGCGTAATAGGGCGCACGGGGTGTAGCATAGATGCGTATACCTCCAACGCAGTATACATAATATTTGCTGTGACTATATCTACTCACTACACAACAATTTACGAGAAATTCGGTTTCTCCATTTGTTATTTCGCATATAGGAAAACGATGCTGTGTGTGTGTGTGTGTGTGTGTGTGTGTGTGTGTGTGTGTGTGTGTGTGTGCGTGTGTGTGCGTGTGTGTGTGTGTGTGCGCGTGTGTGCGTGTGACGCGCAAAAGAGAGGGAAAACTATTTCGATCTTCGTCTGTATTAAGGTTATCACTCGCACGCAACCGGATATTATTTACATCGTGTACGATTCGTGAAGTATATGATATATATAGATCTCGACGCGGATTCTGAAGTCTGCAGACGGTATAAATCAGTAACGGCCGGGGAGCAGGGGCCGACCCGAGCTGTCCGCGCGTGTAGTTAGTATACCCGTAGCGTAACGTTTTATCACGCCCGACGAGGCCCGGTGACACCAGTTTCGGCCAGTGGCCACGCCGTCGAGTGCAAACGGCCGAAAAAACTCGCCGTGGAGCGCCCGAGCTCCGCCGCCGGTTGTCCGTCTGTTGCACGTACGTATTGCGTCCGATATTGCGTATTGTATTATTTCTCATAATATATCTCCGGTGTCCGATGAATGCTTGCACGCACACGTACGCTTTCAGCATGTGCGAAGAGAGACGAGAGGCGGCATTAGCGTTTTATCGCGTCCGATTGATCATTTCCCCGACGAGATTATTGAGAAAATCCGATTGCCCTCTCCGTGACCGTTGTGACCCTCTGTCGCGCGAGCGTCGTGCACCCGTCGCGGCGCAAACACGTTTCGCGCGTCGTCTGCAGCAGCAGGCGAATCGATGTGACCCGAATGAACAAATATAGACTATCTTGAACGCAGCGTTTTTTTCCCATCGTTTTTTCCTAAACAAACACTTTTAGCGTTTTTTGTCGACGCATTCGCTGCACTAAATGGACATTGTGTAATGTATTCTGTGGAGCGAGCGTACACACATTCTTTCGAATAAACTTATAATCAGATCGGTCTAGTCTGAGACGGGCAAGACCGTTAAAACCGTTAGCGCCTGTATGGGAATCACTGTGACTTTAAAAGATAAAACGCGGCTGGAAATACTGTTTTCTCGGTGGCGGAGTAGCGGTGATAATAAGGCCCCGGCTGGACGAGATGTGGAACTCGAGAAAAACAAGTTAATGCGTTAGAAAGAAATCTTCTGGGACCAGACGATGATTGATGATGGTATGTGGATGTGACATTCAACATCGTTGAGTCGGTATCAGTGGTTCAGTGTACGAACACTTAATGTGGGTAGAGGTAGTGGTTGATAGAGTGGTTTGGATTGTGATTGGGCATTGACATCAGTCATTGTACGAATAATTATTAGCGATTCAATTTATAATTAGGATTTAAATGTGAAGAGTTAATGACATTCAGTCGTAATGATTGTAATGACGGCGATGATATTGGACGGGATTGAGATAATTTAGGTCAGGTATCATTCAAAATTAATAGAAAAGAAGAGGACTCCCGGGCATCTATCATACAGTGAAGTTATATTTTAATCCATAAATACTGTGTAGCATTGAAATAAAATTCAATTAAATAGTTTTTGTATTATGTATACGACGGTAAAATAAATTATACAAAAGGTCGTTAACAAATTAAAAAAAAATCGGTTTGAGAAGTGAGATAATGTTACCGGTATTAAACGGAAAGCAATAACTAATCTTTTGTTGAGAATTATTGAATTGAAAATATATGAATAAAAAAATGTGGAATTTCTGAAATTTTCCAAAGACATTCAAAATTCTGAAGACACCTATTAGTTTGAAAAAAAAGGCAAGATAGAATGTTGATATCAATAAAGCATGTAATCAATAAAACAGTAAGTGACATGATCGATAAGTGTATTTATCCTTCGTCAAAATGGAATTGAGTAAAATTGTTCACTATATATATTTTGAAAGAAGCTTATAAATAATTGTGAATTGAGAAGAAATGTAAGGAATTATTTACTTTGTATTAATATATTTATTAAAACCATTTGATTGGAAATAATTATACAACTAGTAAAATTTCTGTGGCATCATGCATTTTTTAATCAATGATGTACAGAATATTTAAAGATTTTAAGCATGTAATTTGAATATTGTCTCGATATTTAAGAACTTGTAATATGTGGTATTGCAAGGTCTTGTATAACACGTGGTAACCTAACCATTCGTAGGTGGACGAATGAATTTTTAACAGAGAAAAAGTAAATTTATTTGGGTTTACCTACTTATGTCAATATGTAGAAACAGTCCTACTCAAATTATATTAATAAATGAACTTTTGTAGTAAACTATAGAGACTTTTTCATTTTTATTTTGAACCGAAATGTGTACATTTATTTTTGCAATCATTAATACGAGTAAAATTGTCTAATTCCACCTCTTTCATTTTACATTTCTGCCTGGCTAAAATCAGCGATGGTCAACAAATTAGTATTCGAATTAATTTATTGTACAAATTCTTTGGTTCTGATGATAATTCGAAGGTATTAACAACTTCTAAAAGAAAAAAAAACAGTTTCAAAATTTCGTCGGCTTGTTTATATACCTATATGAAACGTTATATACTGGAACGTTGTCAATTCATCGCCTATAATGACTTAAACGATCTATGTATAACATATCTGCAGTAGTGTCAGCGATAACCGATAAAATGAAATATCATCTAGACCTCTATTTATTACTACAACTATATATTGCTACAGTCATCCGCTGGACTTCAATACAGAGCGTTCGATAGAGTATTATTATATTCTGCTCTCGGTTTCACCAGTGGCAGTAGATAATACGTTTTTGAGATACCAAAGATTTTCAGGCTGACTTACCTCCCTCCGGCCACCACGGAGTCTAGGGATAGATAGGATAGACGAAAAAAAAACGAAAACAACCTCGGAATTCAATTTGAAGGGCCCGCCGAGAAAAATGACCGCTAGCTTTGTTCACGTGTCTACTTCATCAAAATCTAATGTTCACATTTTACACCGTCTCGTTCGTGTCCAAACGTCGACGTGCCGATAGTCGGTAATTATTATCGATAAGTGTTTCAAGGCCCTAAGTCGAACCTGCATGGCGCTAAACCAGCGTAACAATACACTCTTTCCAATATAAAAAGACACCGGGCCGACGGACGAAAACGCGTCGTGTTCGCGCAGCTGTTCCCACTACGTCAAGAATCAGCGACGAATCTGCTGCCACAAACCCACTCATACTCAACTTGGAACTTGGACTCCGTCTCCCCGTCAATACTCCACTGGTACTATTGGGTCAGCTAAAAGCACGTCTCTACCAATCGATAATGCGATGTATTATTTTAATATTTTTCAAGATTTTAGATTCATGATTTATGACAAAACAATTATGCCGGTGCCCCGCGTGGCGTGATGTATATCTCAACAAACACACTCCGTGTAAAAGCATCGTTGAGCAAAAAACACGGTTACTCAGATTAGAAAAGTCGTGATACTAAAAAGAGACTAACTTATTTCATAAATACATTACATTATTAATATAGAAGTATTTATAATTGTGTTTAGTGAAATGTACTATTCTAGTGAATAGGTATGACTTGATTTAGAATTAGAAAAGTTTTGATCCCTCTCCCCCTTCTTATCTTTGGATAATTTCTGGAACCAACACTGACGTAGAGTGTGCATGCGGGGATGTAAGTGACGGCTGGGCCCCCCGCACCACATATATTTATTATATATATAAGTGAAATCACGGCGAATTTACCGTCGTCCGCGGTCCGGATCCATGCGGTGCGTGCGAGGGGGGGGGGGAGGACAGAGTAAATCCGCGAGCACGCGCTAGCAGGTAAAACAATATCCTCGATATTACAAAACGTAGTAATAATAATAACACTACGTGGCCGCGCTACTAAACCGTCGCGTTCCGTCCGTTCCGCGCCGCGCGCGAAACCTACTCACGTCCGCGCGACACGTCGTCGGCCTCTCGTATGATAATAACAACAACAATATAATAATAACAACGATATTCCGTGTGTACGGAGCAGAACGACGAAACAACGCCCGCCGTACGGCGCGCCGCCTCGCCCATGGCCCGCAGCTGCACGTGGTAGGTGTGTACCTATACGTGCCGGCCATAAAACACGCCGTCGTCGTCGTGACGGAGCGTGTGCCGCACGCGCGTGTCACTTAAAACGTCATCGGCGTAGGGTCGACCGACGGACGAGGCCGTCCGGACTTTTCCCCCGAGTAGTCCGGCGGGGCCCGGGGCGGTGGCTGCGGACCGTCGTCACTCGGCTGCTGCTGCTGCTGCTGCTGCTGCCACTGCCGCCGCCGCCGTCGTCGCCGTCGTCGCCGTGTCCGAGGCGGCTGCATGTCGGGTACATAAAATCGCGCGACGTGTGCTGAAAACAAAACTCGATTTTTATTATCGCTTGTAATGCCGTGCTCGCCGTAGTTCGGACGGTACGTGTGACATATTACGTTTATATCATACACGGATAGTAATGCGCGTTCGTATCGAGGAAATACGGGGTGAAAATATAATAATAACGTCCGTGTAAGCACACACAGACTTTATTTCGCTGGAATAGAGTCGCGCGTAATGCGTACACGCACGCGTGATCTTGATTGTTGACACTGTTTTTTTTTTTTAGATTCTCGGAGAAGCGAGGGATTTATTAGTTTCGCAGTCGTGTTTATTTATTTATTTTTTCTAGAGACGCTTTTGTTCAAAAGTTACGTCCAAAGATTTGATAGATCAGAAATCGGACATGGATGGTTCTTCGAGGGTCGTTTTTCTCTATTCACAGTCGTTTTTTCTAGCGCCACGAAAAACTATTGAAAATCGAGAAAAAACGGTGAAATGTGTGCTTTAAACGAGATTTTTAATTTTTATTAAATTGATTTTAGTTGTATAGTGTTTAGCTTCAAAAGTAATATTGCTATAGAAACATGAAACTTTCACCATATTCCAAGAATTTATCAAAAAAAATTTTTTTTTAATTTATTTTTTTCGGGCTTTGAATAGAATTTGAAAATAAAATTGTTTTCTACTAGAAAATTTTTGAACTATTCATAATAAAATCTGTTAATGTAATATAATCTCACTTATGTATTTTATTAACAATACTAAAAAATAAAAATAAATCATTTTTAAGTCATGTGTTTTTAAGGATTTGATTAAATTTTTGAGGAATCGACTGTTTTTACTACAAGTTCTTACTATAATTGTTTATAAAATAATAAGTCTAAGCAATTTTTATGACACTTGGAGTTCAGATAGAAAAATATTTTTTGAAATTTTTTGTTGAAGAAAATACCTACAGGATTAATTATTTAAAATTGTATAAGGATTTAATTATGAAAAATCCACCAATAATATTAGACTAAAAACGGTTAGAGGTGTGAACAGTATTTATTACACTAAAAATGTGTTCATAACTGTTGAATTGAAGGAATCATTTATCATTCTCTAAAACTAAATACACTTATTACCACTATCTTGTTCGAAAGCCGAAGAGACAATGAATGAACTTTCCACCACTGAAGAGATTAATTTGTTTTTTAGTTTCAACTGATTTTCTAAGCGAACGAGTAAGTAAAAATGGTGAAATTCGTAACTGACAAGATTTTCATTAAGTCCATTTTAGATATTTAGTTGTAAGTCCAAAGAGTAATCGTGTTATGGAAACTCAAAATTTTCTCGAAATCTAAAAATTACTTTTATATTGGTTTGAATGAAGTTTCAATAAGATATGAAAACTTTTGGGTAAATGTAGAATTTCGAAAATATTTGAAACATCTCGTGTTTTGAAAGTTTTTGTCGAGTAAAATGTATTAGATCCAATTAATTGCACCCTCGCTAAATATGCCACTAATTGTTGTTACGTTCAAATGGATTTTAAATTTTAAAACAAAACAAATGCTTTTTGAAACTAACAAAGAAATTCGAAATTTGATGGTATATTTCTACTGATTGACGTTTGTATGTTGTCGGCTACGGACACATATTCGGTCACAAACGAGTGATTGTCCAAATAACGAGTGAGCGTCCATATATTATACATGTATAACCGTATGCACATTACTATGAAGGAACTACGGACTTGTGCATTCCTGTATACTTGTGGAAAAGAAATGGATTTTTACTTCCGTATTCCGATGGTAGACTGATCCGTCGCCGAAGTCTTAAAATATTCATCATACGCTTCACACACGCGGACGTTCGTGAGTAGGTTGACGCTATAAACTTGTTCACGTATAAGATTAATGTCGATGGGTCCTTCTTTTAAATGCATTCGGTAGCAAACAAAAATAAATAAATAATAATAATAGAAGTTTATCTTTTGTTTTTCGATTTAGAAAACGAAGTCTTCCATAAATAGAAAAATAGAAACAGGCGCTCAAATATATGTTTCGTACCGGCCTGGTACACTAATATGAGGTTGTCTGAAAAGTATACGACTTGATGTCTAATAACGATTAGTGTTTTGCGAGGGGTTAGTAATGTGAGTACGCATTTTCCCTGTTTACCTAAAGTTAATGGAAGAGTTTCGATTTCACTCGTTTGTTGTTCAAAGGAATTAGCTTTATATCTCTTCATACCTAAAACACGACCCTCATTTCGTTCAAAAATTGGAGCGACGTTGCCGTTACAAATTTAACGAGTATGTAATTTTAGTTAGAAATCTATTGAACGTAATTTTTAAACCTTCTTTAATTATTTGCACTTTTTTATGAGAAACGAATGTACACGTCATCGTGCTCGTTACTATTTCTTTCAATGTGAAATTAAAATATTCACGTGTCAGTTTTGTGAATGTTTTTGTATAATATGTTGTTGTTCGAAAAAATCTCTCGACTAGCTGTAATAAAGCAATGTTGGATAAATAACATGTTTGAATAAACTACCGAACGGTATAACATAAATAAACTATAAATGTTTGCGTACAAATAATATTGTGAAAAATTAATAAAAACATAGTCGAAATCCACATCATAAGATATATATTTTGAATTACCATTGCAACGTATTAAATAAATAACAGATTAGGTTATAAATGCTCAAAACAGTTAATATTAAAATCCATTCAGTTTATCTTGAGTTCTCGATCTGGATTCAAAAATATATTACTACTTTATACAATAAAACGTTTATTTTGATAATTATTTAGGTTTTTAGTTTAGTAGCTTTTCTTCATTTATACGACTTTTTTGCCCACAATCCTAATTGTAATATAGTTTATTTAAAAAATAGGTATATAATTTGCAAAAAATATACAATATGTTTTAAGATACTATTAGTTTAATGATGACAGAAGCATGAAAGTTTTTGATATAAAAAGATCAGTAAGATCAATCTTTAGTTTAGAAAACTAAAAGTTGTAGTAACAAGTTGAATGCAGTATTTAGTAGTATTAATATTAGTAATGGGTTATTCTTAAGCTGGGGTAAATGGGATAAAAATGTTGAATGAATTTATTTATTTTATTTTGTGTGCTCTACTATATTTACCGTTTTAAAATGTCATTATTAATATGCATGTAACACTTCTGGGGTTCTACTTGCAAATTTACGTTAGACCACCAATAAAGTCTCGGTGTGACCTGTTTTTTTGAGTTTTAGGCTCCGGTAAGTTGACTTAAAGAACTTTTAAGTCTTAAGACGTGCAAGATATTTTTAAACTGATATCGAGTATAACAAAAAAATACAGATTATTAAACATTAAAAATATATAGCATCAATTTACGGTGTATACCTATTTCTTACGTGTTTATTCGTTTAATTTTTTGTCAAATTTATTGCCATCGATTACCGATTATCGTTATGTTGGGCGTCACATTTATATTCACACGAGTATCAAACGACAGTAAAATAAAATATTGTTTTTTTTATTATTCTCGAGCGGATGAAAAAACAATGCCTCTAAACGCGTTTAATTCTATTTTCCCTTGTTGATACTGCAATGACGTCAAATAGATGGGTTGAAAATGATTTAATAACGTTTATATAGTAATAGTAATTAGAATATACGTTTTGCCGCGGTAGCCTCGCCCGATCGTTATATACATATAATATACACGATTGATATATTTTATTTATCCAAGCTCCACCCAAACACATTTGTATTTTTAAATGAAGTTAATTTTTTTATATATATTTCAATGTGCCAGTGCCAGTGCAGAATCACCTTGGGATTGCGTTTCATAATTAATCATTGATTTGACGGTGTTATTTTTTAATTGGTAAACAATTTTTGAACGTAATTATTTTATTATGATATATTACGTTGGCAGGTATACATAAGTGACGTACATAGATTGCGGAAAATATTTAAAACTATTATCGTAGCATTTTTACTGTTGCAATAAATATTTGAACTAATCAATGTTTCGAACGACACGTAAGTATATGTTAGTAACAGGCACATTGCTTGCAATTATTATTATTATTTTTTTTGTTTATAAATGTTTTATTCAATCTGTTACAAAAAGAACAATAAGAACAATTGATGAAGAATTAGAAAGTAGAAGAAAAAAAAAAATAAATAAAAATAAAAATATAGATATAAGTATATAACAGAGCGTAGAAGCCTCCCAATGGAGGTACTACATTAACGAAAAAAGACACGAGTAGATATTAAAATTTAATTATTCAGTAGGTTTCTACACCATTTGCGTTTTAGCCATTTGGGAGGATTTCCAGGGATAGTCAAGGAAGAGATGTCGTGCATGAGTGGGTTTCTATGATTCAAAAGACGGTTATGGAATCTTTTGTAGTGTGTTTTAGCCACGTCTGCTACAAATGGTATGGAAAGATCGTGATGGAGTGTGTGATTGGAAACGTAGTATGGTGCTTTAGTGATTTGTGCTTGCAATTATTAGTTGTATATTTTTTTCAATTATGGGAATTTGGGAAATTGTCATTTTTAATTATTAGGGTAAAAATAATTAGTTTAAATGTTTTTTAACATCATTTTTTGCGTTTTACTACATTATATTACAACATAAGTTGTACAACTAAAGGAAATAATGAGGAGGATAGTAAATTCTATGAAATCCTTTTTTCTACTTACTTTTATTTTATATTCATGAAATATTTAAATTTTAACCATAGAATCTAGGATGTTAATAGTAATGTTGTGTAATAACTAATATTTTCGCACATGCAATATTCACGATATATACTCGAATGTATGCTCTCAATTCTCAAACGAGTCAATACGTATTTTTTGTGTTAATGTATGTCAGAGGAAGGTTCCACATTATTAGGGTGCAGATTTAAATTCAAAAGTCATTTTTTTCAGAGTGTATCGAAACAGGTTTTTTCTAGCATGAAATTAGTTTTATACAACAAAGAATCTAAAATTATAACTTATAATTCGCATTTTTGACTTTTTCAGTAAATTTTTCACATTAAGTTTTTTTTACACTTACACAACATTTTTGGTATATTTTACATGTTTTACAAAAAAAAAAAAAAAATAAAAAAAAACTTCAACTCTGAATATTTTGCTGAGAGGCAGTTTTATTATTTACAACACTGAAAATACATGCATCGAATATTTAACAACAAATTGATGTACTTTGCTGTATTTCATAACATTTATAGTCTATTTTTGTAACTATTCAAAGTATATCAAATTAGATTAATTATAAATTATTAAATTATTTTCCAGCATCGGATAGATAAAGTTTATTCCCTAAGTATTTTACTGTAAATAATCGAATTATCTCATCTAAGGACAAATTTCTAACCGTGCTACTCTTGATGTTTATAATTTATTTTGCTGTTGAAATGATCTTAAATAATGTCACTGATGAAAAATTGATTATCGACTGCCTAGTATTTTTATTTCTTTACCATCACTTTATTTATATTACGCTTGAAGAATAAATAATTCTGAGAATATTGAGAAATGATTGTATATTTTAGATGTGTTTTAAAGTGGAGCGAAGGATGTATTAGTTTCACGATGATATTCTTTTACATTTTTTTCTGGAGACACTGTTTTGGCCAGGAAATTCTGTCCAAAAGTTTTGTCGAGCAACTTTATCGATTAAGAATCAGATGTTATTTTTCTTTATGCTCTAAAATATTTCCAGGTACAAGGAAAAGCTGCCAAAAAAAGTAGTTATATAGTGGTAAATTATGCTGTGAACTAGATTTTTATTAAATTGATTTTAGTTATTTAGCCATGATTTCTAAAGTAAATCTACTCGTGTTTGATTATTACATGAGAGATTGCAGGATATATTTGTGTACACAAAAGTTCACATATTATTAACTTTATGATTAAAATATTATATTATTTATGTACTTATACGTATTCTTAAATCGTAAGTTAAAAATTACAATAGCTGTCAACGTTGGATTAATTTAAAAAATGTCAATAATAAAGTAGTATAAATGAATAATATAAAAACAAGTTTTAAGATAGTGATTTGTGTTTATGGTATATGAATGAAAAAAAACTTAATGTAAAAAATACAAAAAAAACTTCAGGTTTTACTTTTTTCTTCCCAAAATAATAACATATTAAATGGGAAAAGTAAAGGTTAAATCGTTTTGAGTTATACGGTGTGTTTTACTTTAATTCACAGCTGCATCGATAGTTCAAAATAAAATGTTTTTGTTTACTTCTCAACTATTTATTACGACCGCGTCAGAGATCCCAATTGGCCGTTTCATTGTCTTGATGTTTATCCCTGTCTGGCAAAATTATTTTTTGAAACTTTTATTACTTTAGGTATTCCAATTTCAAACTATCATCCAGCGAATTTACATTGATGGCTTGTTCAATACTTAAATTAAAGTTTTCCAAGAATAAGAACTATTTTATTGTAGTGGCATCAATTATAATGGACTGTAAGTAGAATAATTGAATTAATTTTACCGATTGTTTATACATATTTGTACATGTATTTAAACATAATGTTTAAGTATAAAATATCTTTATACGAAAATATGAAATACTTGGATTGGTTAGTTTTACTAAAAAGCGTCAAGAGATAACTTGACTAGATTTACACCAAACATTCCAAAATTTTCTGAAGATTCTAATTACAGCTGAATACAGAGTTTATTCTGAACAAGAAATGTTCGCGTTAATTCCAACTGGTAGTGAATTGAATTAGATGTAAAACGCTTAAGTATTTCAAACTAAATATATCAAGTATTTTGTGTTTATATTTATTGTCACATTTAACTTATGTGGCGTGCGTGTTTGTTATTAACCGTCGGCCAGATACCATCTTTTAATTCAGGGTAATGCTGTTTTCATTTTTTTAAAAATTTTTAATCGATATCACAGCGTCAAGTCAATATGTTTTCGAGTTTCTCTGGCATTTTATTTTTCAATACGACTGTCGGCATCGTATTGATTGACATGGACGGCATTTACAATTTGACGGCGCCGATCAGTAACAGTCCGTCTCGGAATCCATCAGTGTAAAATAACGAGTTGAAATAATATGACGGCGGAGAGGAATGGAGGTTGAAATTCGCGGCGTTTCAATCCGATTCCGTAAGTCCACTATACCCGCGGTAGAGAAAAAAACTCGCATGTTAACGGTCACGAAAAAACGTGTTGAAAAAATGTATTTTACCACGTTTTCTACGTAATACATTTCCAAGTGCATTACGAGACATTTCCCGTAATAAATATTTAAATTTATATAATATTAATAAATTATACTTTTGGGGGGCACGCTATCGTGAGATGTAAATTTATACTCAGATCCCGGGGTCCATGCGGTCCAGGAATACGAGATAAGGTAGATTTTGAAGAGTACGCTCAACGAGTTCATCGATTTATAATAATGATGACATAGTTCAATTCGAAAAAGGTTTATAACAAAAAAAGAAAAAAAAAGATTATTCATTAATATGATCGCGTGCGAATTTCCGATTTTTTTTAAGTTTTCATTTTTACCCGCAACAGTAGCTGTGACATAATTTATAAAAATCTTAGTGCTGTTCCGGCTATTACTTATAATACATTTTGCTTGCGCGTGACGTATTGTTTTAAAGACACATGGCAATTTTTCCATGGGTATATTCAGTTCATGGAACGTTGAATGAATTAAGAATGGATTTTATTATAGATGGTGGAAAAAAAAATGCTACGGCACTTATAGTGGACTCACACGATGCTGTTCGTTTGTTTTTAAATATTTTATTTCGCGATCAGGTGTACAGTTCGTGGTTTTTAATTCATTTCCTACACGTCGACGGTCCGTCGCATTGCAGGGACGTGGAATATTTTACAGTTTGACTTGATTGGTATGTTTCGTCTGTCATCAAGGCTCCTACTGTAGAAAATAGTTGCTATTCCGAATCGATTCAGTACATGCGTGTAGCATTTTTTTCGACGGAATGGTAATAAAAGATACCTTAGTAGTAGTTTGTATTATTTTTTCAATTTTTATTAATTAGCTTTTAGTAAAACTATATCAGCTCAACAGTTATTTATATACAATGTACCTAATTTAATAATACAAATTTAAGAAGGAACAATACAAATATAATTTAAAACAATTTTCAACTTAGATATTAAATAGTAAAACTAGCCTCCAGGATAAATTTGATAAGTAGTAGTTGTACCTAGCTACGTATTACAATTATTTAATGTTACGATATATTTATATTTTTCCATACTATTGAAGTGGATTTTCAATGTTTGCAACAACGTTTTTTAGCGTTATTAAATGTACGTGTAAGTATAATAATGTGTAATAGATATTTTACGCCTCTCGATTCCCTGTGATTATGTCAGTTTCGGCCGGCTGCAAAAACTGGTATTGCCGAATTCGGGGTCACCGCGACCCTAAACATGACTTGATTCACCCTTGAAACGAATGGAGAACAATACATTGAGAATATTAAAACATAGGTTATATGAATATGAATTTATATTTTAATTCTGGTAAGTTTTTTCTAATTTTTTTTTTTCAAGTGTTTGTCGAATCATTATCATAAACTTGTACGTAATATAAGCGTATCATGAATACTAATTCGTGTTTTTATGAAACGTATACTGTATTCAATTATCTATAATATAATATGTAATTACAGTTCAGCTATTGTTTTCAGATAAAAATATGTACTATGTTGATTCTGTCTTTGAATAAACCATCTTTGCATTTATACTCTTATATGGTAAGTACTAATATTTTATACTTAGTCGAATTTATTCTTTGTTAAATACGTATAACTACCTATAATTAATAATTATCATATCATTCATTTGTGCTAAGATGTATGTAATATACGGAATACATTTAAAGTTTACTATGGGTAAAACTGAATTGGACAATAATACTATTGCGGTGTAACTTTGAATTGCTGAAACAACTTTTTTGAAAATTTAAGATATTTATTTAAATTATTTATCAGTAAATGTCTAAGATTTTTTTTAAATTATACAAGACAAGTAAAATAATATGTAAATGTAATTCTAAGTGTGTGATTAGTAATTATGGTGAGATACTGAGATAATACGTTAGTAAAAATAATGAAATAGAAAATGTAAAAATTATTTTGGTGTGTATGAAAATCATTAGGTAAGACAATGGTGACAAGAAAATCTTTAAAAATTTTTAAAAATAAAAGAAAATGAATGAAAACGCTGCTGTATAATATAATTATTATTCTTTTTTGATAAATACGCTTTAAAAAATAACCTGTGCTAGTTATTAATTATAGTACATTGAACTATCTACTCTTTATCATTATTTTACCTTAGATACTGTGTGCACTGTTATAGTTACAATGAAAAAAAAATTAAAGTGTATGCGTGTGAAATAGAAATAAAAATGTATTTGCAATGAATAAAACTAAATAATGTATTAAATTTATTAATACATTTAATGCATTTTTTTTCTACAAAAGAAAAAGAAATGCCCATCGTTCCGTATAAAAATATCTCAAATAGCATGTATCATAAAGAGGCCATTCTGTAAAATAAGAGGTGTCAAAACTTTAGCCAAAAGTAAAATATTGTAAGGCATATTACGTTTATTGTAATAGTGAGTACAGTTTTGTCTCCACAGAGAAAAAAATAAAAATAGCAATAAATTCATCGAAAAAGTTATTCTCAAATTCAGCATAAATAACGAAAATTAGAATTCTTATCCATAGGTATACGATACACAGTTTATCCATACATTCTATATTAGGTATAATAGGGTAAAATAATAATAATAATAAAAAAGATACACAGTTTGTTTACATAAGTATATTTTAGTTAAAATTCTTGTGTTATCATGTATAGATTTAATCATCGAAGGATATCTTCCATGAATGTTTGCCAATATTTTCAAATATACCTGTACCTTTTATTGTACTACTCATGTTTATTAATATATCGGTTTCGTAAAACTTACAATATAGATAATCTAAATTACTAAGATTCTGAAATTTTAAAATAATAAAAATTAAAAATTACTTCAAAATCGTTTAAAAACTATAACAATACAGTTCTTACCTTCTATATTTACAGTGAAATAGTTCGAGATGACTGGTAAAATCTTTTTGATATGACGATAGGATATGCCGTATTTCTTGAGTTTATAACTATCGTCTTATTTTATATTAGTCTTACCACGATTAAAGAAAATGTAAAAAATGAAGCTATGACTTTTGATAAACTTGATCGGCTATGAAAAACTTAATTTATTATAGTGGTTGTGTTTGTATAAATAATGGAAAAGATAATTTTCGCTGAAAATTAAAGTTGTTTTGGTCGTAGATATAAATACTACATTTTTACAAATACTTATCGTTATTGTTCATAAATCATTGTAATAAATACTTTTCACTTATAAATTACTTTTAAAAAGTCAACATTAATATTGCAATTAGTATCAAAATATTGTTCGTTTTTCATATGATACACGACTCGTGTTGTACATTTTTATTTGTATGTGTTGATTTTGTTTAAAAATGTTGAAATATTTATCATTTTAAGTCCATTAAAAAATTAATGCAAGCAAATGTTTTCTGTTAAAATAATTTACATCAAATAATATTTTTAAATTAGTGGTTCCTAATAATTTGTAAATTATTATAAATATAAATTATTCACTCTAAATAATATAGTATTATAAAAAAAAATGCAATGAATAATTTACTTATTACATTATTATGCTGCACTGAAATTTACTGATACACAATGCGTATAAATTAAAATTTTTATTAAAAACAAATTGTGTTTGATAAGAAACCGTATTATATTCATTTCAGATAACGTAAGACGTAAAAAAATGATTTTAATCCAGTCATATTTTGAAATTACTATATCCATTTTTCTATAATGTAAATTACGAAATCATAAAAATGAAAGTTGCAAATTATATTAAATATTGAAAATTTCCTTTAAACATTTTTCTACGCTTTTATTCAGATTTTCCTAGGTTTAGTTTGACTAATTTGTATGATTTGGTGAAAGTTTATCAGTATAAATATTAAATAAAATGAACACGCTGAAAAAATGTGTAGATATGCAAAATTTAATTCTAGTTTATCTACGTTTATTATTGCAAAGCTAATAAATAATGAGTTGTTATAAACGATGAATTATAATAAGTTTTTAATTTGACTTAGTTCTTTAGGCTTAGGTTCTGTTGTTTCGAAAAAAAATTGAACCATCAACTATGGTTATTGTGGAGAATAGATGGGACTGTTTTCTTTTCGTATTATAAACAGGGAAAAAAGGTACCAAAATATTCATACTTTAGTGTTGATTAAAATTGATGTATTACATATTATTTTATGATTTAAATCTAAATTAACTTTAAATTAAACATTTTGAATTTAGAATTTTTTACTGTGTATGCGTTTAGTTTAAATGGTTCTAAATGAAAAAAAAAACTTTCCAGAATAATATATAATTTTTAATTAAATATAAAAAATTTGCCCTTTTAACAGTAATTAGGCAAAAAAAATATTAACGGAGTACACGTTTTTCGTTATTAACTTAATATGAATATTCCATTGCAATATAATTTTCTACATAATTTTATTATAAATGCGTAATTCATGTATATTTAGGAGCAAGGGTTGAACGTTTTCGACCCTCTTTGCAATGTTTAGGAAAATTATAATTATTTTCAATTAAATATTATAATTTAAAAATGGTCAACAAATATTGGTATTGAGAGGATAATATATTTTAGGATGATTTTATTTCTGTTTATGTACGTATGCGTGTAATAAAATAATTACGCATTTACATCACAATTATTATTGTTCATATATTTATGCAGTATCGCGTTAAACTGAAGTGTTTTTATAATTTTTTTATTTTTTGCAAATAACGATGATTAAGGTTTTCGATATCAATAAGTGTTCGTAAAAACAATGGTTTGAAATATCAAATGTTTTTGCTTTAAAAATATCGGTATTTTTGTATTTTTCAAGCTCGTCCGTACATTTGGCGTACGCTCGGAGTTGAGTTTTCGAAAACTAATTTAAAACATTATTTTTTTCTATACCTCACCCTTTCAATAAGATTCACTGTTGAATTGTATGATATACTGTGTACAAGTGTACCGACATATATCATATTATACGTTGTTAACGCTGTTGGTATTATAATAATAAATACTATAAACGTCGAGCCGTACGTAGCTGTTCATATGCAGATAGTCGTAAAAATAAAAAAAACATAAATAACGGGTAAATGGCGTTCTACACGTTGTTACATAAATCTTAATACATAGTTTTCTAACACTGTAATACCGGTCAGGTCTGGTGTATGAAACTAGTATACAATATCTATTAGATATACATAATTCACACTTTGGAATTCTGTGGGTGAACTTGAATAAATGTGAAATATATTTCATTGTTTATCGACAATGATTACAAAGATCTTACGAGATTAACACAGTTGTTATAAACACCGCGGTATCGTTAATAATTGAGTGTAAGGGATGTTTCGGTCAAGTTGGATTTGGTTAAATTATAGAAACGTACTAATACGTTTTTAGATAATGAGTGTAGCGATGGATCTATTGGTTTTTCTATGATTTTTATTTTTTTTTTTACAATTTTTACCAATAAATTTGCCTTAATATGGTTTAAAAAATCGTTTGTAAAATACGTAAGTATATTAGAAGATATTATTTTATTTTCGAATATCAGACTATTTGCAATCAGGAAACAGGATTATTTTTTATGTAATTAAAACAATCTAATCAATTCGCGTGGCATGAAAAGAGCACGTTTAAACATTTAAACCTTCGAAATCCAGTTGATAAATTAATGATGTCATCAAAATGTACTAATGTGTTGCTGAACCGGCTAATGACTGTATTATTTATTAGTGGAAGTGTAGGTACACAAGTGTACACGGGCACGTTGATGAATCGTTCATGTACATTCAATTGACGCGCGGACCATACGAAAATATCAGATCGGTATTAAACAATGGAATAGGTCATCGATTACAATATAATGAGCGATTTTATTGATTAACCGTTTGGACTTTCCATTATCGCAGATACCCATCGTCTACCGCCGACTCTGCAGTCCTCCGGACTGCGCGGTGAATAAAAACAACTCTAATCGAAAACGTCGCGAGTAAAAAGAAATCATCGAACGAGGATTAAATGCGTATCCCTTTGCCGTGTACCTACGTATACAATGTAATTCAGAAAAGTCAACGTTTGTGATAAATGCGTATCGTTTTGTACGCTCGGCCGCACACTCGTCGGGTTATTATCGGTTTAGTTGGCCGGGGCGATAATTTTTTTCACTACCCTCGTTGCCGGGGCAGCGGCCGAGGCGTGACACAGACCTTGGTGTGGAGGCGTGTGTTTCATACCTGTGTTTCACGTGAAATGTAAAGCTCGAAACGCGCACGGACCCGTCGGAAAGTAAAGCCGACGCGCGATAGTTCGGCGGCATGACGATGTCGCTAACTGCGGTGTATTCAAGTCCTTTCCAGACGACAACATCACACCGGCGGAGTGACGGTGAATTTTTTTTTCAGATATTCGCCACACGTTATTAATATTAACGTGCGCCGTATCTAATAACCGTTTTTATCGGGGTCATGTAGAAACAACGCGAATAATGGCGCATAAATCGTCGTAGCGCATCGACGTCACGCGTGGTCGCCATAAATAATAATAAGATCGATTGGATCGCGTGGGCGCCGGCTCGGCCGAGAAGACGTCGTGATGTATTATAACAATTTATTATTAGGCTACACGGCACATAAAGTACAGGCAATTATAAGGCGATGGCGGCTCGTTAATGATTTTCCCGTAGGTAGGCAAACGTTTGACCACTGAACGGCTTCGCGTCATCGATGGTCCGGGCGCATCGGGATGAAATTAAATTCAGGATTTCGCCGTCCGCCCGGGCCGCTTAATACCTGCTCGTTGTAGGTAGTACAAAAACAATGAACGAAAAGAAATTCTCTTTTTTCCATAAATAATATAGGACGTATAGTTTATACACACAATCGTCTATTGTTGCGAAACCCCCGAGTAACATCAGACGACACAATAGTGCTTTGTCGACGTATCTCTCCTGTATAAGACTTATTTTGTACACACACACACACACTCACAATACGTATACCATACGCGCTTTGTGCACACAGCCGAGTTAACCCTAATTAAAAAAATAACTTAAGTTCGAGACGTTAAATCCGGCTCCGAAAACGAAAGCGACGGACATATAATACTGTTCCGACCGAGCGAATGAC
Organism: Therioaphis trifolii; assembly: GCA_027580255.1. NCBI lineage: Eukaryota > Metazoa > Arthropoda > Insecta > Hemiptera > Aphididae > Therioaphis > Therioaphis trifolii. The sequence goes on from CM050409.1 coordinate 19,318,261, forward strand.
TTTACGGGTATTAATAACCTCCTATTACTTGCAGGGTATTAAACAATTTTTAATCATTCGCACAGATAATGTCGTTGGCGTGCGAATTTGATTTAAACGTTTTATGTGCAAGCGGGCGAGATTAGCGGAGTGGCGTGATAGTAAAAACACGATCAAAACAACAATATCGTTGAGAACAAGCTGTTAATAAAAAGAACAAAGGTTCGTACGGAATATTATGAATTGCTACGTACGAGTATTAGGTATGTATCACATACACATACTCGAATCATAATAAAGTAGTTATTAAGGTGATAAAGTTGATAGATGTGTAGTCATTATAATTTAGAAAATAAAAGTACCATTAATCATAATCATTGATGAAAAGATTTTATGGACACTTGTTATCGTCCTTCACACTTAACCAATTTTTACTTTTGTTCTCGTTCGCCCAGAGGTTGAAATAAGAATTTTATTGATGAAAATTGCTAATTTAATGCCTTCTTCTTTTTTTTTGTATGTATTATTCTTTTGACAGTGAACGATGATGATTAATTGATTGTTGGTTGAGCTCAATTTAGGTTTACAATGCGTGTAAACATGTTTCTTTTAAATCATTTGTTTTATAGCTTATTATAGATAAATAAAGGAATGAGTAGGATTTTATATCATATGTTTTCATATAAACGGAAAGTTCTGAATTAAATTTTTTAAATTAAATAACAATATAATTAACCTAAGTTCAATGGAGAATTCACAAAATAAATAAAAAATAAAAAATATAGGAGATAGAGGAAATGGTTTGACAATGGATTATAATGACTTATATTCCTACTATAAAAAATATCGCATTAAGAGACCTCGTCCAAATCCCTAGATAAATACGATTAGATCGACCAAAAAATATTTGATCCAAGATATTTTTTTGATGAAAAATGTATACATGTGTATCTATACAAAAATAACGTAGAAGAACAAATGGTATAAGTACATGAAAAAAATAAAGTTGAAGACTTGCCAGAAATTGGAGTTTACATTAAGAGAGATATTTGTGAGGAACCTAAAGTTTCCTCCCCCATCAGGGTCATTATATGTAAAAAAACGATCACATAAATTTATTGTAATGGTGACATTAAATTGTTGAATTGATTGTAATCGACTATACGAGTGTATCGTGTATTCGCATTTGTTTATCAAGTACGCTAGTTTTATTTTTAACGTTTTTTATGACTTTAAATGTATTTAAATAATTTATCGGTTTTTTATAAAAAGTCCAGGAAGATTTAAAAACTTTGGGTACCGTATTATAATATAAACTAGTTAAATTAATGAAAATTAAATTTACATAAAAAATAATGCAATCATTTTTCATCATAACGCATTCTGTAAAAGTTAAAATTTTTTTCTTTTAGGGATTCGCGCGTTGTTAAATCGTTAGTGTTATGAAATTTTTGAACAGAGTTTGGCTTTGTTCGCGTGTCGTAACGTTAATTTTCTTGTACTTCATCCAGCGTTAAGTACTTTCAAATTTGCGAATCATGTCCTATATTTTCGATCATCACCTATGTGATAAACATTCATTAATAATTATTTATTTGAAGATTAATTTTTTTGTAGAAGTTAACAATAATTTCATTATTTTTATTTGTTTTTTTTTGTTCTAATGTTAGTTGAAAAATCGTACTGTAAAACTATTAGTTTCATTAAAGTTTTCATAGTAATTAAATTACTTTTCCACAAAAAATTGCAAAGTCACCCGTTTCAAATCATATTCACGTGAAGAACACAATATTATGTAAACGTGCTAAACGCGCTCATTGTAAATGTTGTCGTTTCTGTTATTATTTTTCTGTGAGTTGGAAGTATGGATTAAAACATTGGACACTGTGTAAAAATAAAATGTCTTTATTTATCATTGGAATCTTTTTTTTTTAATTATTATCAACCAAAACAAAATATACAACAACATTTACATAATTGCAGTGTTTATTATAAGAAATCGTCCACATTCGAGGATATAGTTGTGTCAGTATCTTCAGCCGAAGATATGGAACCAGGATAACGTCCAGGTCCCGATATTTTACATCACAGTTCGATGGTTTCTGGACCTTTCCATGTTACTCCCAATCGCACCATATTGTAGAATTTTATCACGCTCAGTAGACTCAACACCTGTTCAACAAAAACAGTATAAAAAAAGGTTAATTGAATTGGTCGAAAACTATGGTTTATTTTTTATTTTTGTTTGACTGTACAATTTACATGTTCGTAAATATTATTTCAACTAGAAATATGTGCATGCATATTATTTGAAGAGCCCCTGGATTAGTTATTCGTATTTTACTAACATATTTATGCATTTCCTATATTTAGTAGATGCTGGTTATTTTTGTGACGCAACGAATATGATTTTGTGTTATTTTAAATCGACGGTTCATTAAGTTTATGGAGCGGTTTGGAGAGAAAAATTTCGTTGTCAAGGGGTTGATGAGGTAAATAACTGTTACATTAAAAGTGGAAATGAAAATTTCAAGTCGATATTTTGATTCATTATATATCACAATATAAATCATTTGAAGTTCATTTGATAGAAACGTGCAAAGTCGTTATTTTCCTGTGGACCTTTTATCAACTAGTACAAAATAAGAATGTCAGTTGTCTCATATTTTTTTTCCTATGAACACAGCAAATGGTGTTATTTAAGACGTATATATATATATATATATATATTATAATACGATATATAATGTAATCACTAATTTGTTCAGTCGGTAGTGACATCACAAAAAACATTATTCGTACAGAAATCATTAAGAGAAAAAAAGTTTAAATCGAACACCTGGTATTGAAATCGTGGTTCTTTGGCCTGTTTATTTATTGTTTTATAAATCGCCCTTAAATGCGTTTTCAATGTAACCGAGAATATTGAATGAATTATGAATTTCTCTCGGGAATTTTGAATTATTATTTGTCGATCAGCGGATATTTTTAAAATTATTTCATTTTAAACAATGCCGGATCGTGTGTAATGCGAAAGGCAAGATGCATAAAACAAATCATATTTTATCCTTCTCTGACAATATTGCATTATGCATATTTTGTCAAATTATCCTTGATAATATTTTATTTTTCGTTATTCATGACTCCGCATATTAAATCGAACATTAGAGATGAACAGGGACATTAGTGTGTGTGTGTGTGTGTGTGTGTGTGTGTGTGTGTGTGTGTGTGTGTATGTGTATTTTAGCGTGCGAAAACTACTAAAACTAATCTCATCCAAGAGCGTTTCATGGAAAAGGATTTTACTACGTGTTTATTTAGAATTTAAAATGAGTCTTCAATTTAATTTTCGGATACTATATGAATAATTTACTAAACATAGGCTTAAATGAGACACCTACCCGGTTGGCGTACCAAGTAATAATGTTCATGATAGAATTTCAACAGTTTATTAGCCTATTATCCAGCATATTTATTATTTTATAAAGCCCTTGTTTGAGTAGTTTTTATGGCTCCTTATATGTTGTTATGTGATATATTCATATGTATAACTTGTTATGTATTATGTAGGTGAACTATTTTGGCCTTGGACTTTGGTGTAACGAACTATATTGGTACATGAACTTGTCATTTTATCTTTCTCTCTCTTTATGTGTGTATGCCTTATATAATATGCACATTGCACACCACTCAAGATTTGTGACTACACATAAGTATCTGTACATATCATTTATGTTGTTTGAGTGAGATGCAAATTAATTTTAGTTAGTCATATCTACATTATGAAACGAGTTTTAGTTCAAAATTATAATTTTATTTTAAGAATTAAAAAACTAAATTTTTTTCTTCCAACAATGCGTCAGAAGTAAGTTGTAGTAGTAGTAGTAGTAGTAGTAGTAGTAGTAGTATAGTTACGGTGTCAAAAGCCTCAAAGTATATTTATTCAGTAAAATTTAGTAGTCACATATTACAAATCGATAACACTAGATTTTATAACTTTAAAATATTATTTTTTACCACTAATACGCTCGCACGTAACATTACTTTAATAATATTTTACGATAATCATTAAATTCTCTTAAAAACATTTTGTAAAGAATATTCAGTCATTTTTTAATTATTTGATCGTTTATTTTCATTATGCAGTGTTGCAATATTCCGTTCTGTTTTTATAATTAATCCAAATATTATTCTTTGTACTTAAGATCATACAAATGGTATTTTTTAATGACGTTAAATGCTATAAAGACGAGTATTATCTTTAAAACAAAAACCGTTATACTGTCGTTTGAATTATTTCGAGAATCGTTCTTTTGATATTCGGCAAAAATAAAGTTCTTTTGTGAATGTATACAAGTCAAATTTAAGTAGCCTCATTTTGTTGACGTGTAAAAATCGAATGGTTAGCGCTTTAGTAGTTTTTACGTTAGTACGTATTTGGTCACAACTAATGGACCGATGAATGTATTATTGCCGAGTGGCGGATTAAAATTGTTTGAAAAATCGCTAGGTTCGTAAATCGTAAGGAATATGACAAGAAATCTCCCATGTCACTCGCCAGTTGCTACATTCAAATGTACAACACGCTAAGCGCCGCTATACGCTAAAACTTATTGGCGGAAACGGTAACAGAACTAGTAACGGGTCAGACTGACAACAGTAGCAATAGTAAAGAGGAAATAATAAATCATTTCGCCGAACTCGAAAGAACCAACGAAATCCTTTTCATATTGCGCCCTCACGTCGCGATTCCGGAGAACGGCGCTGTCTCACCGCGAGCGCTGAGTTTAATTATAAACGACGCGCGTGTACGTATATTCTTTTCCCCCCGTCCTCTCCTCTCTCAATCGCTTCCTCTCTCTCCCCGGTAAAACTTTGTTATTGTTCTGGCAAATGGGATTAATGCGCACGCCGTTCGGGTTATGTAGGCCAAAAGATTTTCGCAAAATTTTCTTAGCACGTACAAGTTCGTTAAGGGAAACAATTCCGGAATCGTAATGCCTGAAGTGCGGTTAAAAACCACCGTAATCGTGTAAATGACTCGTCGCGGGGAGAGTGAGTGCAAATTAATGAGCCACTACGCGCAGACAGCGCGGTGGCGGTGACGGCGACGGCGGTGCGTCTCGTGTCATACATTACGGTGCTGTAACTGCGCGTAAGAGAAAATACCGCAGTCGCCGGATGCAAATGTTGAACGTGCTCGGGGAGTAGCGGACAAAAGACAAATAACAATAATAATAATAATAATAATAATAATAAGAGGAAAAACAATTGAAAATAACGGGGAAAAAAAATCTCGAGACTGAGTCGGTGTGAGACCGTGACAGACGGCTTGTCCCGGCGCTGTGACTTATACCGGTGTAAAAGTCGTTTCCGAAACGGATGTCGCAGCGGGGTTCGCGTACGGTCGCGGGGTTTTGTCGGACGAAATCGTTATTGGAAATCAATCGTATACGTGGAGGCGGCGGCGGCGGCGGCGGCGGGAGGGTGAGACCGGGGGCTTTTGACGTGATTGCACGGTGACGGGATGTGTGCCAGCGTGTACACACTCGTCGAAACGGTGGATACGCGATACTTACGTGCACACGTGTACGTGAACGGCCGTCCGTCACCGCTGCTGTTGCGTTCATCGCGCGAAACAACAACGGCGTCGGATATATCGTTGCGGCGCGCACGTGTTTGATTGATATCTGCCGTAACAGGGTCGTGCTGGGGTGACGGAGGCGGTTCGGGCAGGGCACAGGCCTCGAGAAAACGATATAACAATATGAACAATATGAATTTAACAGGAACCCAGCGGTGTCCGTTAAAGGGGTGAATTCATAAATTTTCCATCATGGGAGGGGGTCGCAATGTCAGACTTATGATTACGCCATGTAACTTGTGAACTCTGCCGGTAGAGTAATTAAATTCAAATCAGGTAAAAAACCTTTATTTTAAAAACTTGAATCAAAGCAGAATAACGACTTCAAAAAATGAACATTTATAAAAAGTTAAACGACATTATAAAAAACAATAAATATAATGAAACGTAAAATATAATTATATGACATTAAGTAAATATGAAAAGTACTGAATTTGAGGGGCACCCTTCATTGGATCTACCACCGATCTGTTATTAGTTATCAATGCGGCTGATTATGGCCGCAGTGTCGTAGCCAAATCAAACTCCCTTAGCCCCGGTAACGTTCTCCTTGGACGTTTGTACCCGATATGATTTTTCCAGAATTTTCACAACCCCGGCAAAAAATTCCCGGGACGATATTGCTCCTGAAAAAGGGTGGATATTCTACGGTAAGCTTACCCGAGGGGGTAAGGTTTGACTATTAGACAAACGATATTTCGGGCGAGAGTTCAATTTTCCGTAAATTTTTAATGCGCCTGCATTCATAGCGCGATGATAGGGTCGCCACCTCCTCGAGCGTTAGCCGCTGTTATCGCCTCGGACCTCGTGAATCCCAAAGGCGTTCCCGTCCGTGTTGTCGTCGTCGTCGTCGTCGTCGTCAATGATTAGACGCGACGACGGTAAAGGTCGCGGTGGCTGCGGTCGGGCGCGCGACATCGACGATTACCCGCCGCGGCCAGGTTTTGATTGATGGCCAGCCGAGTCTGGTGTAGACGTGACGCCGTGACTTTTGCCGCTGTCGTCGCTGCCGGCGGCCGTTTAATCTGACGCCTTTTGATCGACTGCGTATTATTCCACACAATACGATGTGCGCGCGTGAAACCCCGTCGTGAGAGGGGAGGGGGTGGGGATGCTTTTGTTCTTCTCGGCGGAGATTTCCGCACGCGCACTTCGCGTGCGACCGCGATTTACCGTCGACCGTCCGACCACCGCCGGATATCCGCCCGTCCGCCAGCCCACTCGCCCGGCCCGGTTCGTCATATGAGTGCCCTCGTGGCCGCGCACAGTCGTTAATTTCGCCGCCACATTGTTTCTGCTAATGATTTCGTCTTGGCGACAGCGTCGTCGTCATCGTCGTCGTAGCAGCCGTCGCGTCTTAAATTGTTCGCGACGAGACCCTGGCGACCCCACCGCGGCACACTTGTAAATAATAGGCGTGCAGCGCGTCCGATACGCGTACGCGACGATAACGATGACGATTAATAGTTATAATAATAGTTATAATCGTCACTGCCGTAATATTTCGTTGTTACTCTTTCCTTGGCGTATATTTATCACGACCGTCGGGGCGATGAATATCCGTGGATGCCGCGGCAACGCGCTCGCACGCATTGGCGAACAAAGAATACGGCGTTGATTTTGTATACATGTACAGACGAACGAACGTTAGAAAAGCCGTGAACGCGCGACCGTGAATCGATAAATCGCGCAGATTTTCCTCGCGCAATTCCGCGCGCGCGAAAGCGAGAGATGTGACAATAATAATTATGCGTTGATTCAACCCGTCCGCGCCGACTGCAGAAACTTTAACAGGCCTCCGTTTCTTCAAAAGTCACCACTCCAACACTGATTATAAACTTATTATATCCATTAAAATTAATTGTTATGTATTATATTCGCTATTGAGTTAGTTTATACTATATATATATTTGTAACCGTTACTCTACTCGTGATAAAAAATTCTTTTTGAAACAGGAAACTTAATTATTGTAATCGTCTGGGTGATTATGGTTTATTTAATTTGGTTAATTTTACGCAATATCTACATAAACATTGCTAGTAAAACAAATTATAACAAAAGCGATTATTCAAAAAGAAATTTTATGCCATATTATATGTATGTATATATATATATATTTTTTTATATATACCACTATTTGAATCAAACGCATTTGGAAGAGATCTTTTTAAAAAGTATGAAAATTTCTTTACAAACAAAATCGTCTTTTTGACAAAATATTTTTGTTCTTATTTGGCTTGACAATGATTATTTCTAATTGTTGTATAATTTTGTCACTTGAAAATGCATATAGATTTCATAACTTAATATTTTCTATATTAAAGTTAAGTTTTTATTTCCAAAAAAATACAATTCAATAAAATTAATTGTGTTTGCCAAAAAAAAAAAACTGCAGAGTACGCAATGTGCGTCAATAAACCTTCAATTTTATTCTTCAACCAATGTATTCTAGATGGACGTGTTGAGATGATAATTCAAATTTATATTGTGCGTCTGCTTATTTTTTGGATGACAAAAGTAGTGCCGGACAAAAAACAGAAATGCATTTTTTTGTGCTTTTATCGTTTTCGATAAATAAAAATAATATAATTATTGGAAAGCCGGCGATTGCGGCTGAATGAACGCTTTGGGTAGGTTAGCTGGTTGCGGTGGTACAAAAAACAACAACGTGTACCACATACCACTAATGTGGTAATGTATAACTGTATGATTACACGCATAACTACATGGAGACGAATCTATTGTTTTGAAAAATGGTTTTTCCTTCCCACAAATAGCCCGAGAGATTTGAACCCTAGTTATTTATCGTTTCCATGAAGAATACGAAATTTTCTTTTCGGAATTATCCCTATTTCTTAACTGTCATGAAAACAGAAAAACCCACATTTATCTTTATCTCATATATTTCTCTTCTCCTGTAACAATCCAGTATTTCTATAAGCCCCTGAATATTAAGCGGCGTTCACAAGTCATTAACATAATATTTACAACTACGTTCGGCAACGCATATTAAGATAATATTTTTGTATTAATACATTATTTTCTTCGTGAAATTCTATCAAGTATATTTCGAAATTAAATTAAAATTGATACTAGTCGAAAAGTAACGATATTATAGATGTTGTTTTGCCATCAAAACAAAGGACGTTAGCATTATAAAAATTGAACTGTGAAAATCGTATGAATTGACTATATATGATGAAAAAATCCATGAATTTTTTATAATCAAATAAACAAATTATTTATATGAATTTTGTGTGATTTTTTTCGTAAATACCATAATAGCCACTGAAATAGATTATCAAAAAATCAAGCATTAATTTTTTTGAGCTTAATGGTAATTATGAAATGTTTGATCGACTATTATTATGAACTTGAATTTAAGATTTTCAAATGTACCATCATTAAATTTTTTCTATATGAATGTTTTACTAGTATAGGGGAGTGTAATTTTAGAGCACTTCCACGTAGTATACCCCTGGCAACGTTAGTATCTCATACTAACGGCTAAAGCTCTTACAACTTTTTGGCAGCCAGACCCGTGATTTACATCATCTTCTGGCCACTAATGGATTCTCCAACTCTCAATGGAGACTCTTCTCTAAATAGCTCTTTTTAGGGCTTCTGGACTAGGGATGTGGGTCCACAACTACACATCCTACATTTCGACATTGAAGGAATTAGTAAAGCAAAGTCACTAGTACAGGGCAGATTTAAGTAAGAAATACTAAAAATTGCAAATGTGATGGTGAATTTAAATGTATTATCGTGGCCGAGTTACGAAAGCAATTTCGGTCGTTCTATGGAAAAACTCGGTAATATTCATATAATCATACGAAACCATCAAATATACAAGCTATATAAATAATTCTTGAATATTATTACTTTGCTAGTGTCATTATTTTGTATTATGTGTGATCGTTATTGTTTACAGCAATAAAAAAATAATACATTTATTGCGAAGTACCGCTGTACTGGAAAAAGTCAAATTTCAACTGTAGTGGTGGTGTGCGAGTGCAGTTAATGTATATTCATAAAATTCATGAGTATATTTCCTTTTTAATTCATAAATTGTTCACCAAAATGATTATTTATTACACTTGGTACAGTTCCTATTATTAAATTTAACATATAACATTTTTCCAAGGGTTATTCGGCAATATTTTTTTTGTACTTCTAACAACAACAATACGTATAATTGCTGAATTATTTCAACATTCATTTTACGGCACGACACATAAATCTTATAAAAATTCCAGAATCGTATTTTATTCTATTCTGATAATAAAACTAGAATGACCATTTTTATCGTCGTTAATGATTCTCAACTAGTCACATTTATTGTTATGTTGATTGAAATATGGTTACAATTCCTGAGGATTCACGTCGTTCACACTGACAATGTATGCCGTGTGATGGATTTGTTGTGTTTGCCATTCATATGTACGACAAAATCAATGCGTTTTAGTGATTTACTACGTCTCACGTAAACGCGAATTGATATAAATTGTCACTATTATTCAGGATACATGAGTACAAAATCAAATTTTTTACTGACATTAAATGTGTTTACTTACATTCAATACGGCTCGTATCAAGTAAAACGTCACTTCGATCTTGCAGAACGAGTCAAATTTCTAGAAAAAAAAAAAAAAATGATTTTTCATTCCGTTAATACAATATGTATTCATGTAGAACTTGAGTAATATCGTACGATATTGCGTCTGGCATTATAATATTATGTATGATATATGGTTTCACGTTTACAACTTACCTTGTTTACATGGTCTCTGAGTACGTTTGAGTAAACAATGGCAACCGCTTCGAGTGCCATGAACGTTATGAGACCGACTATCCAAGGTACGATTAAAGATACCCGTTCCTGAAACGAGAATTTCATATATTTTTATGGTATATTCCTCTGTTTTTATCATATACACTGTATACACACACACACACACACACACACACACACACACACACACACACACACACACACACACACACACACACACACACACACACACACACACACATAGTATGCACATTTATGTGTAATTAAATAATAACTTAATCGGCTTTTATTCATAGTTCTGCTGAAATAAGGTGTTGTGCTTGCTCTTTTTTCGTTTTTATTTACACATTTGTTGTGGGTTTGAAAGTTAGATCACGTGCTCCCGAAAGACGTGCTTTATAGTCCACACGTTTTAAATCAACGTTCTTTTGTTTTTTCGGGAGCGAATAATTAAGTAAAACAACACTTATTGATTTTTAATTTGGATGAAAAAAATTTTATTGCGACCGAACTAAATTTTCCTTAAAAAATATGAAAACGCTCGCTGTCTATGTGTTCATATTATACTTTATTTTTTTCGTGTACAAATCATGAATAATTTTAAATATTACGGATGACTAAATCGATTTTCAACTCTTAAAATGATATACTGAAATTCACGTTTTCATGAGAATATTCTTAACTTAACTACTTTAAATAAAATAAAAACTATTCAAATAAACTATCATATTAGATGATTAATTAAAAAAAAAAAAAAAAATTTAATTTATATTTTCATCGACTATTAAAATCTGTACTAAATATTTACTAAATACTGAACTGAAGTATTCTATGCATTTTGTTAAGTGCTTTTAATATTACATGTTTGAAATATTCATGGTTTCAATTTATACTGACATGCATGATACATATTACTATAATGGCATTAATATGTGCGCAAAAACACGAAATACGTTTAATATGACTGTAAATAATATAATTATTATAAGTTCCTGTTAAAAATATTTAAACTTACATACAAATATAAATTACAGATAAATCAAATTCTATATCTTATTTTCTAAGAAAGTTTGATGTTTTTATAGTAAACTTTGAAAATTTGAAAATGCGTAAATGTGATTATATATATAAATATTATACATAGTGACATTTCTATTTACGGGCACCTCTCAAAAGTTAATACTTATTGAATAACAGATACTTTTAAGCATCACATTGAGAGAATTCTCATACATTTCGAAATCTACATATCGGATCAATTTTCAATCTTTGTGGGTGTCGGTACTAAAGAGGTCTTACAGTAATTCTCCGTCGTTAGTTCTAGTCATTAACCATAATTTTAAGTTAATTTGAACGAAAGAAAGAAAAATGTACATGCCATTAAATAAAAAAGTTCTAAACATTACAATTTGCACGAAATGAGATACAAAAGTAGAAGTTTTATTCAATGTAATCGTACGTTGCCACAGATTTAGGTTTATGACATAAAAGTTGAGGTATACTTATCGAATGAATTTACTGAAAGCGATAAATCAACAAGATACCTATCAGAAGTTACTGTTTATATAATAATATGAAACATTTACGGAGAAAATAAAATGAAATGGCTAAGATAAATGAAACATGTACAGCAATAATTAAAATTATGCTATTGTGTTTAAGTTTCTATACTGTACAAAAACAAGGTATAAGGCAATGAGAAAATAAGAGAGGAAATTTGTTTCAAATAACAAACTGAAATTGTATAAGCTGGAACTCATATATTATTATTTATTTGAATGGAGAAAAATTGAATCGGTACTTTTATTTGGGAACTGTTACATGCTCACTAGTTACTTGTGAATGTTATTTTTAAATGGATTACATTGGATTTGTGTGAGAATTAAAATCATAAATTTATACCATACATGTGGAAAATTCGTATACTACACAGACAGAGTATATTTCATCATTAGTTGAACCAGAACACAACGCATACGGTTTATTGTGATTGTATCTATTTATTATGTTGACACATTAGTACTCATTACAACACAGTGCACCCTTTTAATTACAACTAATATTTGAGTTTACTGATGCACATGTTATATTGATTTAGTTATTTCAGTATATATGGGCACATAATTCTAATTTATTTATTTTTATTTATCTTGAGGGAAAATTCTAATTTCTTCATATTGCCCAGCAGTTATTTATACTTGGATGTTGTTTTGTAAACATAATTTACTGGAAAAGGGGAAGTGGTGAACAATTTATAAGATATAAATTTTTTTAAATTTTAAAATAGTTATATAATATAAAGAGTATATAATATTACATTTTTCATTCATTATTTTGTTTTATTTTTTAAAAGCTTTTTTTTCTAATTTTTTTTTTATAAAAATAACTCACAAACAAAAAATGCTTGAGTATATAAGATTACAGTGATACTATAGGATGTTGTTATTTTATTTATAACACTTTATCATATTATAATTGCATATTTTTACTTTACTATATCTATAAAAGCTATACAAATATTTAAGTATGAGATTTTGTCATGTCATTTATATTCGTAATTTATAACTTACTTTGAACTGTGTAAGAAAGTTATTTGTTTTACTTTCATTATTTTATAAACTTTTATTATGAACATCGTTAGATTAAACAGAAAAAAATACATTTAAATTAGACTTTGTTATCTATACCTATATTACATCAAAGTTTCGTTTGAATATGAAAATTGTAAAAGTGTATGATTATGTCTATATTATTGTTGTGGACTTAGTGTAAATGAGAAGCATATCGATGTAAAATAATATTTTAGTTGTAATATTTCAAGGTGTAAAAGTAAAAATATTATCATTCGTTTTACTAATATCAAACGCATATTTGCTGAAAATGTTTAAATATTTAAATCAATGAAACCATAGTATTCTCACTGATGTTTATTGAATATATAAACTCTTATTACAATGCTACAATTATAAACACACGCCTCAGGATGAATTCTTGAAAAACGTAGGTATATGTATGCGTTTTTTTTTTATTAAAATAAATTTACCATTCTATACAAGACTTTTATTATGATAAGCTAGTTACTTGAATGAATATAAAATAGAAAGAAACCATTGCAGGGGACACCCGGCATGATTATTAGGATTAGTCAATTATTTATCAGTAGAGAAGAATAGTAACTGTTATAATAATATTATATCTGTCATATATTATTATATATTATTAAACTATATAAATTTATAGCCTTGTATTTAAAAAAAAAATGTTTCGTAGAATAAGTATTATTTATTTATTGAGTATTAATACATTTTTTTAAACTTTATTTTCCCTTTAACCTGCGAAGAGGGTTGTCTGCTGTTAGGTAGTGTATTAGATAGAAATTTAGATACGAACCAACTGAATGAAATTTAATATATAATGATTTCGAGATTACCATAAGTTAATGGGTTTTATTTTGAGATCTTTTTTTGGGTATGTAAATTAATGATTTTTTGTATGCATTGAGTATTAAATACTTTTACTTCCTTTGGTTTAACTTTTATTAGCCAATTAACTGATTAAATAATGTAATGACAAGAGCCAAGGGATCATTATTATCAAACGAGCATACGATAAAAGTTAAATACGTTTCCGTAGTATTATACATCAAATTAATATTTCATCTAAGAGTAAAAAAAAAAAAAAAAAATGTATATCTATATTTTTTGATATCTTTGAGTATTATGCATTTACGCTTGTGTACGTTTTGACTTGGTTTAAATTTATTTCTAAGGCGTGAAGTGTAGTAATTATAGTTTGCATTATGCACGTTCACTGTCATTATTTTAGTTTAGGTTTTGCAGCTTGTATGTTATTTTCTGTATTTGATGTTAAAATATTATAATTTGAATGTTTTGCTTCTCTTATTTCGCCCTAAGAATATCTCAAGATAGTTTTATTATTATTATAGGCGTTATGCTTATAATACACTGCAATAGTGTATTACTGGGAAAATGTATGTTTTATATCATACTTTGTACTAATCTATTTATTTAGATATATCTTTATGGCCTAGGTTCATAATATTACATAGTTTTAGCAACATTAAAGTATGTTTTCAATAAAAATATATGAATGTCACTCAAATTTTATTTTGACATTTTTAAGACTTGATTTTATTTTACGTAGAAATCACAATTTTTATAATAAAGTAATGTTGTATTTATGAGGGAAATCAAGAGTTCCTTGATTTGATTTAAACTTTTTTTTTTTATTATTGATGAAATAGATCATTAACTATTTCATACTTGTACATGTTATGTAAACCAAAATTACAATACGATTGTATATTGTAATAACAAGTTTGTTGATTTCAATACTAAAAAAAAAAAAAAAAAAAAAAAAAAAAAAAAAAAATACTATGAAAGTAATACTATCTAATTGGGGCTGAAAACCACTCAATTTCTTTATAATGTTTAATATTTTATATTTTCTTTGAAATTTCTGAAGTACCATAATATTGATACTTATGATTTCAGATTTTTATAAAAACCATTATTCATCAATAATTAATTAGAAATTGTTCATCTTAAGTTGTTCGTTTATTTTACTTTTTTTTGACATTTGACACCAAAAGTATTATAATATACATAATATAAAATAATATATTGATGTATAAATGTCAAAAATGTCAAAAATAGTGTCGTGTTATAATTGTAGTGGATGCTGTATGTCTGATATTTATATGTGATATTACACTATAAATGGTTTGTCAGCCGGTGAGAAAATTGAATACTTAAATGTGTCAATGTTTTGAAATAAAGAACAAAATATTTCTTTTCTTGTCGGAATGTTATCAGAATTTGGAGTGATTTACGCTTATAAATAAAATACATAAAGCATTGAATTAAATGTAAGAAAAAACTACTTTAATCCAACCTAAAATAAAATATCTAAAACCATACTTTTCATACTTAGTTTTAAAGTAAAACTGATGCTCATGCCCTTGGGACTATTGTGACCACAGGCATTTCTCTCTGTTTGCCAAAAATGTTAGATAAGCAAATTTCAGTAACAAGGTTTATTGTCACGTACGTACATAATATAATTTAAATGTAAAATAATTAATATACATACTTCTAATATAATTTTACGACTACAATTTCATACGTTTTATATTTATTTATTTGTTTATAAGTGACACCCCACGGGTGAAATAGAATAAATACAAATTTTTGTATAATAAAATATATTTTAAATTAATTTAAATCATAGACATAAAAATCAGAACTAGGAACACTATAATATTGTTTTAAAAATGACGCAGAGAACTCATCTGACTAGATGGATAGACGAGTTCTTGAAATGTTGTATTAACTTGGACATTAAATCCCAAAACGCTAATGACAATTAAATGCTAATGAACCTTTAGCCAATCTGAGTTAATAACTCTGGACAGTAAATCTTGTCATTTAAAAATGTATGAATAAACAATAAATATTTGAACATACATTTTTGTTGGGGGTTCTAATCGAAACACTCTTCCTTCAGCAGTACGTACTTTCACTAAATATGTCAATTTTTTGAGCCTTTGTTGAACAAAAATTTCCCTTTCGGATTTTTCCGACCAATTAATTAAATCATGAATAATTTCAGGCCCTGAGTAAACTTAAGACTTGAACCAATTATATATATTCGATGAGATTAAGCCTGACTGCAAATCAGCTACATTGATCAAATTATTAATCTAAGAAAATTAATTTTCCATGAAACAATTATATTTTATGTTAGGCTGATCTGAATGGAGATTTTGGAAACAGGTCATTTCTATTACAAGTAAAGGATTCGTACACTTTGAAGGTCATCATCATCTTGTACTAAAAGCATTGTTATTCGTCATATTCATTTATCACCTACTTAGAGAACTAACATGATTAGCATAATTCTTAGTTGGTATCAAATTAAAAGCATTTTTTTGTATCTTGAAACATGTTAGCTATTCATTTATAAATCTACTGTCCTTTAAGTAATGTACCTACTAGATTTTACGCATGATATTTATTGTTTTTAAACATATAATATGAATGTGTAAATTATAATTGATAAAAAGAACATTTTTTATGAATAAATTGATATAATATTATTATAGTATATAAATAATTCAAAGTTTATGACAATTTAGCATTCAAATTTCAAAGTGTATACTTCAAAATAAAACACGAGTGTTTTTTAGTTTCAGTTTTAGTGTCAATAATTAACAAAAATACAAATTATAAAATAAACATAAATTTGATGTGAGAATAAATTTGTTCTAAATGTTATTGAATTGGAAATATTCAGCGGAATTTATTTAATGTTTATTTTCAACCAAAAAATATTAGTTCTGTGTAACTTGATACGAAAAAATTTAAATAATCAATAAAATATAAAGTTAAATATTAACCAATAGTTATAAAAGTAAGAAATACATTAAGTATTTTTGGAATTGTATAAAATTATATGAATCTATATATAATTAGCTCAATACTTTTTTTGAACATGGGTGTCAGATACGTAATTAGGACTTGGTTCTGGGGTGGGATATAAGTTTAAACTATCATTATAGTGGGGATTTATGCCCTCTTACCCTCCTTTGTTCGTTGAATTTTATAGATCATAATATTATTTTAATTTATTATAATAAATTAAATGAGGTAAATGGTATAATAATGGTTTTCAAAGGACAAATAAAATAAAGTAAACAATTCAATTCAATTAAATGTATTTTTCATAAATTATAATATCGATTCAATTTTCCTTTTTGTTTTTTTTTTTTTTTTTTTTGTTGCCTAAACGTCTAGTACAGGGGTCTTCAACCTTTTTATGGAGAGTGCCACACATTATTTTCTACAAATCTCGCGGGCCGCATCCGTAGTAAAAACACGTGTTTTACACTGAAATTCAGTTTTACTATTACAATTTTCATGATTAAATTTTAAATTACAAACTATTATTAATATCATTAAAACAGCCAACATTTATAACATGTAAGAAGCGTAATTTAATTTTTTTTTATCGCACTTTTCCCAATTTTTTCAATATCGGTGGCTCATGGCGGTTTTAATTTTATCGAAATAGAAAAGATACAATATGCTATATTTCAAATGTGATCGCGGGCCGCAAATAATGACAAAACGGGCCACATGTGGCCCGCGGGCCGCGGGTTGAAGACCCCTGGTCTAGTACGTTATCAGGATTCAATTTTATGTTCCGATACTCTGATATTGTAAATCTATTCAAATGTTCCTATAAAATCAGTAAAAAATCATAATTGTTATGGACTTTACAAAAATAGTAATTGTTAATTGTCAAATAATTTCTGAATAATTATCATATATGAAATTTAACGAACAAAGGGATGTTCTACGTAATGTCTATGAATTCTTATTTTATAATCTTTTATTTAAAACCTTGAAATATTTCAAGGCCAAGAGCTTACGATAATTTAATAAGAGTTATTTAAAAAAAAGGCTCTGGGGAATATATACTCATATTCCCTCCTCCCCAATAATTACGCCACTGATGGGTGTATTAATATTACTAAACGTATTGCATATTCGTCATTTTCACGAATTCGTTCAACTATTACACTCGTAGCTAATTTTCTATTAAAATGATGCTAAAACTGTTTTTTTTTTAATAAGACAAAACATTATGAAATATATTATCATATAAAATATTTGTAAAATAATACAAATACTGTGTATATAGAAAATATTTTACACATTCAGAACCATTATAATTTGATTATTTATTATTTTTTCAATATTTTTTTACAAATAACTCAAGGGAAAAAACCTCGGAGAAATACTACTCATTTTCACTGGAAAAATATATATTTTCACCTCTGTAATTTTTCGGACAATCGATTGGTTGAAACTGAGCTGAACGTTCTTTTGTATAGTGTTAAGTAGAAGGACAAATTAAAATCCGTCAAAAGCAGCGGAACTGTGGCCCTTGAACTTTACCCGTGGCACGTTTACTTACGCACACATATATACACGCGTACACGACTATGGCTGGCCCATGAAACGTCATTTGTCCGAAAATGAGCAAAAACAATCGTACCTAATGATGTTTTTTTTTTTTTTTTTGTGAATTTACAGAAATCGCCTTTGCCATTTACACAGGTGGCAGCAGGCACACTACGGACAGTTCGAATAATGTTTACACTCAATTCTAACGTGACGTCACGATGTACGATTACGCATTCGTTTGTATGTGCAATTTACACGATGATATGTAGGTATACATACGTACGTATACCTATACGTTAAATAAACATCATTAACGTAATAGTTATAATGGCGCACACCGCCATTGACACGGTAAAAATACGGTTTTCGGTTAAGTCAAACGAAATGTGATCTGTCGGGGTGGCTTTTGAGGTCATCGTCTGACAACCTTATTTTGTTTTTACAAAGGAGATCTTTTTGACGACGTGAAAATCAGAAATTTGTATGATTATTATTATTATTATTATTTTTTTTTTTTTTTTAGACCTTGTCGTCAAACGTATTTTGAATAATAGCTACTTCTGGTACGACATTAACTTATCAAAATGTAATCAACAACAACAGGAAAGTAATTATGGAAAAAAAAAATGAGGAAAAACTTTGCTATCAAGCTATACTTAATGTTCATCGATCGACATAGGTTTTACCAGGCTAATTACATTTTTTTTATATGTGTCTTAAATCGATTATTTACATCATTTTTATTACATCTCATGAATATTTTGATAAATTGGTATTATATAAAAATTTGTTTCAAGACGGTTTAAATTGTTTTTTTTTATATAGACTAAAATAACGTAAGTTGTGAAACTTTATACGTACAGTCTTTTATGAAATATTTTTTTATGATGTTCTAACGATTAGATTCATAAATTTCATATGTTTTTTCATAGATTATAATTAATGAATTGTATAATTTTACATATGAAAAATAGAGAATTGTCTTTCAGTATTGGGTAAGTCGCATAAAATCATGTATCTAAATGAATAAAAAATACTTTGAAATAAAAGATAAATACATTAATATTTTATGTGAGATATCAGCAATGCATTTCAGTCAATTAAAAGAAAAAAAATGTCATAATTTATTTAAAAAATAGATTCTATGCTCATCATCTAAAAATAATTTTTCTAAACAAAATAATTTTTATCAATAATTAAAAATTACATTTGTATGGTCTACACCAGGTTTATTGAAAGAAATCCTCATAATCACCGTGAGTCATGTCAAATGAACAATAAGCATAGAACATTTTGCGGTATAAATTATATCAAATACAAACTAAATACAAACTAGCAACGATATCTGTTGTATCCTAATTTGTCGTTTGTCGACAGAAATGGTTTTCACGGATTGATAAACTAATAATTATTGCTAAAGTGTGTTAGGAATCAAACAATTATCACATACATTAATTATATTACATGCTCTATTATTAATCTACTCTGATATAGGTATCTATAAATAAATTGTACTGAGAGTCACACAATTAACATATTTTTAGTTCTCACATTGGATAAACTGATTTTTCCCAAGTTTATTTGATCTGTAAAAATTGACACTGAACCCAAAATTGGCCGAATTATAGTTATTTAACATTTAAACGAAATGTTAAATGAACTTATATTATGTAATTTTATTTATTTTACTTAAATTTATAATATTTGTATGCAAAAAATTTAATTTCTAACGATTAACTCAGTTTTTAATGTTTATACTGATTTCCGTACTTTGAATTCTATGGTTTTTCTATTTATTTCTATTTATTTAAATACAAATATTAAGTACCTACCTACTTTTAAGATTATAATGAGTGATATTTTTTTAAAGTTAACTTCTCATTATGATTGAAATATGTTCATACATATTTATAACATATTTATCATTTTTAATAATTTTTATTTGAATAATTCTAGTCAAAACTAATTTTAAAGAAAATGTATTAATTAGTATTTATAGTAATATAAAATGCAATTTTTACTTTATATTGAATTTAGTTGGATTCAATTGATCAAATTATTTGAAAAACAATTAAATAACACGTTAATAATTATGTTGTGAAGTTTTAAATATTTAAAAATATTTATGGTTTTTAATGGTTTAAACTAATTATCGGTTTTTAATTTGTATTATACTTTATACTGGATTTATTCATACTATTTCTGAACACATGATATCGTGTTTATTAAAATTTTACAAGGTGAATTTTGTTTAAAATCAGAAAATCTAAGGTTTATGGTTTTATTTGTTTAAAGTTTTTGTGACGATGTTTGATAGGCCTTCAGTGGAATAATTTAACTAATTTAATAAATGTTTACTACAATAATTCTGTCGAAAAGCTAAGATTCAAGAAATTAAAATTGAGAGAGCGCGTTAAGTTTTACTGTCAGTATGTATGATTGATTGTCTTTTTGAGGATGAAAGAAGAAAGGACTATGTCTTACAAAAGTGGGGAAAGCATGACTCAGATTGATTGTTTATTTATGAGGAAACTTGAATTAAAATACTACAAGTGGCACTGTGATACTGTGTAAGAGTAAGAATGTTTCACTGTGACATAGACTGATGTTGAAGGGGTTCATTAAAAAAAAAAGTACACATACCACAGATCCTGGTAGGCCACAAGCTGATGTATCACTGGGGTCGTTGCGTTGGAGTAGATGACGTTGCTGGGGTTGAAATTAAGGTGCGACCACACTGAAGTGGTAACGTAACTGTAGCGACAGTGGTAGTGATATGTATAAACTCGATGGTTTTAATTATAATACTTGAAACTATAGAGATAAGTAGTTGGCCTTTGCACAATACTATATTATTGTTGTAAGAATTTTCTCCGTCGTCGGTGATTAGGATGTTATCCGCGCACAATAACTTATTGAATTCGTTCTATCATAAGCATTGATCTCATGAACTAATGAATAGTACCGCGTATTGTTAAATAAAAATAAATACGTATGGTGTAATATTGACGGAGAGGTTCCGATAAAATGCAATCTACCTACTGAATTAAAGACGACTGGTCGAACGGATAATTTACTATTTAATTTTTTAAATGAACAAATATGAAATCTACATATGTTAAAATGGAATAAAGATTTTCGAAAATTTGGTGTTCTTCGAGTGATAAATACCGAAGGATGCAGTTTTAGGAAACTTTTTATCTATACTTGGAGTTACAATTAAACGTTTAATATGTTTGGTAAATTATTTTGAATGGTAAAAAAAAGGAAAGATTTATAGCTGTAAAAATAGCTTATTTATGGATGAATGGCACCATACATACTTCTACAAGAAAACCGTATGTTATTTATGACGTCGAATTTTGAGTTGAATTATTTTATTTCTATTAAACGGAGGTTCTTAAAATATTAAGGTATGTCTATGATGTTTAGACAATTTAATGATAGTTATTTAGAGTTCGATTAGGGTTCTCACGTAAAGTAGAATTCACTGAAGTAGAATTTCACATTAAATAGAGTCTGGAATTTTGTAATAATTTGATTTTATAGTGTGTTGTTTGTCTCGTTGGGTTAATATAATTATATCTGGAAGTAATAGAACGAATATTCACATTCAAGTTCTTGAACTTCAAATGCCTCGTGTTCAATCTTAAAATAAATGTGTATCGAAATTAAATATTATGACGTGCGTTAAATTAAGCAATAGCATTAATAATATGATTGCGATAACTTGTGCCAATAGCATAATTTGTTTCGTATTAACATTTAAAATAAAAAAATAACCTATTAATGTTTATTTAATTGTTTGCCAATTATATTGTGGATATATTATTATTCAGAGTGAAGTAAATTCATTTACATTCCGGATTCAAAGGTATTTTTTTAGTATCTATTGACTTAAGTGTGCAAATGTCGTTGGTTAGTAATTTTTTAAAATTTTTGCAGTCCGTTTAAATTGTTGTTTACTCGTGTTATTTCAAAGGATACCCAATACATTTTGGATTCTGAGGTATCGGATCTATTGGTTTTACAATTCTTTTTCGGGAGACACTTTCGTAGAGGTAAATTTTGTCTGAAAGTTTCATTCAGTAGTTCTAAATATCAGATATCGCAGCTCGATTGTGCATAGAGGGTTAATTTGTCTATATTTTTAATGTTTTACCGTAAAGAACGTCAAAATGTGTAATAAACGAGAATTTCGTTAAATTGCTTATAATTATTTAGTCATTACTCAAAAAGTAATGATGCTAAAATTAAAAAAATTTATCATCATAAATAAATAAAATATTGTTACATACTTGAAAACTTTTTTGTGAAAAAGTTGACGAATTTCAAGCTAAAAATAGAACTTTGAGAATACCTTATTGTCAAAAGTAATTTCTAATGAAATTTAAAATTTTCTATTGATTATTAATTTTAAGTTTAATTACTTATATACTTACAAAGCCATACTGTGAAATGTATTCTAAATTCTAGATTAATACATTTTTGACGTTCTGGCAACGTACTGAAGTAGCAAAGTATGCAGATATAACGTGTTATCTCATAAAGTTATTAATTATAATTATAATAATAATAATAATAATAAAACCGTTTCATTAAATTATTTTTTGTCTGAAAGTTGATTAAAATATGAAAATGGGACCAATATATTTTTACGATTTTATACATTTACCGAATAACAATAAATAAAATGAGTGTTGTTATCTATATTTGAGAGGAAAAAAAAGTTTGTTTTTGTAAAGTCGTATTGATGATTCACATGGATTGTTCGCCTACAAAATAAGCCGTTCTTAATATAAACGAGTAATATTTACTTTGACGATTCCAAGGAGTAATATGACACTGGCAGCGAAGATGAACAAATTAGTTCCAATCACAGCTGAGTATGCAATTTGAACACCTGTAATGAATTAAGAAATGTTTATTAATACAATGTTTATTAAAATATTGTATTTTGAATAGCAGTAATAACATTTAATTTGGCTTATAATTTCAGGACAATTTTAGAATCACCAAAACAGTATTTATTTTCATTAGTAGTCTTCCAATAAATTATTCTGTTCAATATCAAATATGATTATAATTTTTTTATCTTATTAATAAACATTAAATTACTGTTTCACTTTAAATTATAATATATAATCTAATGCTTTTTTTGCATGAGGAAATAAATGTATTTGTATAAAATGAGATCAGTATTTAACACTTGATATACAGATACATTTAAGTATGAACAGATAAAGTATACATTAATTCAAATAAGAAAGAAGAAAAACATTTAAATTTTTTTATATAATTATTGCTATCCTTTTCAAATTTCTTGTTATTAAATTAAAGTGCATCATAACATAACATTTTTCACTACCGCTACTCATTTTACTTGCACCCCTCATTTACGCCAATAATCCATATTGTAATATCAATTTGTAACATCAATTTTTTACAAGAACATAAAAACAAAAAGATAAAAATAGCTAGATAAGTTTTTGGAAAATTAAATAACTTATGATAAACAATTGATGGAGTTTTAAAAATTTCTTGTAAAATAAAGTTCTAGAATAATAACAAGAATAATACGTGGTGATTTAATAATACTCGTAAAAATGCTCCATTTCGAAGAAACTTAGAAACTCCTAGCTTATATATATATATATATATATATATATATATATAAAAATACTACAACAAAATACTAGAATAATACATTAATAAGAAAATGTAACATAGCTAAGCCTACTTATAAAGAAGTTTTCATACAAATACTATATCTTATTATCAAAAATTACAAATTGAATAGAATACAAATGAGAATAAACTGACATTTTACGTAAAAAGAGTTATTTAAGCCATAATTCCTATTTTAAGCGCATGTAAAAATAAGTTATTGAATTTACCTGTATCTCTATGAATCTCGAAAACTTGAAACCCTAGATAAGAATATATGTGGCGAATCAATTCGTCAGAGAAAATGTTTTGTGGATTAACAATTCTAAATGTTCTGATGTTTTTCTTGAAAAATATCGCTAATATTCGTATACGTGTAATTCATGGTTTTCGTCAAATTTTGAATTTTAAATGCGTTAAAAAAAATAAATCCTGACTAATGATTTTCGAAAATTTTCCAACACTGTTGTCTAATCATAGGTATGCAATTTTATTGAATTTAAAAATAAAAAATTTTATTTTATTAGATAAAAACTAGATTAAATTAGAAAATTTTTAAATTAGAGAAAAAACGATGTATTTTTATTTCTATTTATTGTCTTGAACTTTATTATAAATAAAATATTTTTGAAACTTTTCATGTCTGTACAAGGTTATGTTGATATTTGATGAAAATGTCAAGTGTCTTTTCAAAATCTTTTCAACACCAAATTTTACCATTCTTGCTCAATTTTTAGGTAGTTTTTCTATATGCTTAGAAAGAGTTTTGAGAATAGAGAAAATGGCCTATTTAGAGTACTAACTAGATAAGATTTTTTTATCAATAGAGTTGTTGGATAACATTTTTGGACCATTATTACTACCCAAAAAAGTGATAACATATATATAAAAAAAAACACATTACTATAAAACTAATACATTCTTCGTTTTACTCAGAATCTAAAATAGCTGTATAAACTATGGTTATTTTATTATTTATGTTCATTTTTGTCATTTGAGTTTATTAGTTGTATGGACAAAAGATATTTGAACAGTTTAAATAAAGTTGAAAATATATAAAGAAAAAATACTTAAACTTTACTTTTTAACTACTGTAATTAATTAAATGAAAATAACTAAGAAAGTATGCTAGAATAATTATTTAATTATTGAATACTGGATATCTAATTATTTTAGATTGAAAGTTGTAACTGTAATTTATCTTTTGGTACGTAATTTTTTTTTTAATAGTTACATTAAATGTCGAATACTTTTAAAACTCACAGTTATGTAAAGATGTGTTTTGATATATTTTCCTAGATTAATGAAAAATTGATAATTGGAAATCAAAGAGTTGTATTATATTGTTAATAAAGTTTAGTTAATTATTGTCTTATACTATTTATAAATTATATTTCGTTACACAAGTTTTTCTTTAACATGTTTATTGAAAAAACAAAAAAGAAGATACACATACAATAAATTTGAAACATTTTATGGTTGGGTTGGAAAAAATAAATATTAGTTGAGAATTCGGAAACCGTCCATTGGTAAATTATATTTTAGTCGAATTCCCATTTACTGTAGAGATAAAGTCACAAGTTTTTTATTTAAACTATAATCAGACAAACATGTGGTTTAATAGGTTATTAAACTTATAAATATATCATATCATACATACACTCACAAACACGCAAACACAAAGAAGATATTTTTTGAGTACATAAATATTTGATTCAATATTGATTTATCACGTAATGTACTGTTTAATTCTCATACTAGATATTTGGTTTGATTTTAGATTAGATTATTTAGAATTTTAGTAATTTCGAAATATATTTTCACTGTTTATTTAAATAATTAATATTTGACCAGAAACTTTAGGAGGAGACGCTGGAACCCAAGAAGAAGTGTTGATTACGATGCAAAGAGATTTGAAATAGAATATTTATACTTTTTGAAATATTGAATGCTGAAGGCTCAGATATGCGTAAAATGTATATTTCTTAGGATTTTATATTTTATATTGCATTTCAAGGATTTTCCCTGTAGGGTTCATAAGATATTGTATGTAGAAAGGTTGTTTAAGGATATTTTAGTCCTCTGAATGTGTGCTCTTTTGAATAGGGGTTTATCGAAAATCAGTTGTAAATATTTCGTTGTGAGATTTTAATACGGGATAATTATCTAAAGAAACAGAATGCGGGGGTTGTCATGGCGTAAATGAAAAACGATGTGCGTAAATATGTATGTACTTGAGTTCGTTTGTTAATATAATATTCGCACATGTATTTTTTAAAACGAATTTGACATTTTATTTTTTGTTTGTTTTAAACTTAAACTAGCTTAAAGAGCTTTTAATTTCATAGTTTTAGGCGGTGATTGACGGTTTCACCCTTTTCTAAAACACAGATATGGTTAGAGTTTTTAAATATTTGTTTATTTAGTGAATTTGAACCGTACCTTGATTGAATAGTATAAAAGAATAAATGTTGTCTTGTATTAAAAAGGTATAGAACCGCATGAAAATTCGGTGCAATTTTTAGACAGCCATTCAAATCATCAGATTAATCAAATCACTTAAGTATTGGTTACAGTTGAAGAGGTGCATAAATATCTATGCATTTAACTTCTTAGACAAAATTATATTAATTAAATAATTAAAATCAACATACATAAAGGTACACTGTCTTAATATGATTCGCTGATGTATTCATTTATTACATTTTATCAAACTAAAATGTATCCAATAGGATACATTGAATTATGAAGATTTTTTTACATCAGTGCTTCAACTTTTGACAGTAAAATACTAAAAAAAAAAATATATATGTTTACATCACAGTCATATACCGTGGTTTACATATTATGCTTTTAGTTAAACGATTCCGTTTTATAATTAAGAAGTTTCATCAGTAAAAATCGACAAGTAAATACACGCATAATAAATGAAACTTTCAAGAATTTTGTAGTCTTGAGAAAAGAAACAATACATCCGATCAACCATACGAAATCATAGGACCACGAGTCGAAACCATAAACAAAATTAAACAATCATTTTCAAAACAAACAGATTTATTCAAACAAATTTAGAAAGTAAGAGACCCAGATATTGTAAATAAATAAAATAATAATATAAGGTAAATAACAATAATATAGTTAATAAGAATAGCTACTGTCGTTGAAGCTTATTTTGATCAATAAAAAAAAAAAAAAAAAAAAATGGACAAGTCTTTATTTTCAAAGTGTATTTTATATTACGATTCGTTGTCGAGTTAAACTTTTATTTGCCACAAATTATTCGTGGAAAAATGTCCCACTACGTAGTAATAATGCGAAAAATGTGTGTGTGTGTGTGTGTGTGTGTGTGTGTGTGTGTGTGTGTGTGTGTGTGTGTGTGTGTGTGTGTATTTAAAGTTTTATTTGATTGTCTCATGAAACGGTACAAACAAATTTCAAATACCTTATTGTGCGCGCATCACACTGTCCGTACACACGTACGCGCCAGAACGGCAGAAAAAAGTTGTTTCGAAGACGGAGACGGCAAACGGAGGAGGAACGCGAGCGTCGTGCGCGCGCCCGTGACACGGGACACGTAACGCCGCGAAACGGGACGGCGGCGCCTGCGGGATGACCACGGTTCGGGTGGATTTAATCAATTAGTTTCCATCGTTTCTGCCGTGATACGTCCGCCGCCGGATAAATACCGCCGCTTCGCTTCGTCTGAACGGCGGCGGCGGTGGCGGCGGCGACGATCCCCGTTTTGAAGAGAAATCGGCACGTCCGTTTTGCTTCGCGTAGGTACACGCACACACGTGCTCGCGCCAATCAATACCGCGACATTGGCCCGCGACGTTTTGTGCCGGAGACCACACGAGGTGTCGTGTTTTGTTTTTATTTTTTAAACAATCTCGTACGTCCGAGAAGACACCGGGTTTCGTACGCTCGTCGTCGATGTCCGAGTTGAGCGCCGTTAGAGCACGTTTTTTTTTTTCGTAAAAATATGGTTTTATCGTATCGCATGCGCGAGGAAAAAATTCAAACTCACGCATGTCATGTTTTTCAAACGCTCTACCGTCCAAAACGCGTGAGCTTGATTAGGAAAAAATCACTTAGTGTACAAAGTTCGAATTACGTTGAATTGATTTTTTATTTCTCATGCCTATTCTTACGCCGTATCACGTTTGTCGTGTCACGACAGTATCCTATCCAGAATTTTTATTTTCGAAGGGGGGAAGGGAGAAGCACAGATTTTTCAGTCTAATTTTTGCAGCGGTGTGCTAGAAAACCTACTCACAACCTGTCACTTTATAATCTTTTTGTTCATTAACAGTGAACACATACACACATAACTTTGATAATCATTTCAATTAAAAAATTAATGAAAACCTAATTACTTTAACTAAACCTTTTTAACGAGATATAAGTAATACATTTCAATATTATATAAATCAAGAGTATATTACAAAACCGGGTATTTATACTATCAGACGATGGTTGTATTATTATGGAGCCAATTTTTGTTTGTTTAATAAAAACATAACAATGAAGATATTTTTCTTATGAAAAAAAAACAGCTGTTGAACACATAGAGCGTATACTACTTTAAAGTCAGTGGTTATACACAACATCTGTGTAGATATATAATACATAGAGTATAAAACCAAAAAGTATTTCTCCCCATTAAAGTGTGGTCATACCACGGTATAGAAGATATCTTCTATACCGTGGTCATATCACGACCACAGATATATAAAACAACTAGATAGCCGACTCAACGAATAAAATTGAAGTCTAGAATCCATATGCGAACAGAGCAAAATATGATTGATTAATCCATGACATTTTATATTATTCCATGAAATATAATTTTTCTGTGATTGAAACCACAGATATATAAAAATGTTGTTTTATATATCTGTTATCTTTCTATATGGATTCGGATTGAAACACAATTTTTCAATTATAATTTATAAACTATAAACTATAAAGTGCAATTCAAGTAATTCAACATCATGGTGGTTTCTTGTTCTGTGTCTGGTTGTGCCAATAGGAGACTGAATGGAAGCAAAGTTCATTTTTTTCGTAAGTTATACATTGTTATATCTTATGTAAACTTATTATTAGTTAGGTATGTAAAAACTATAATAAGATTGTTCCCATTAGATTTCCATTAAAAAATACAGAAAGGAATCAACTGTGAATTACTGCTATACGTCGGAAAGGGTTTGTTCCTACCAAAAATAGTTTTATTTGTAGTGAACACTTTGTAAAGTCTGACTATGACTTGTAACGAATTCTGAGGTATATGGAAACTTCAGTTTGTTCGTTTACAAATATAAAATCTTTATTTATATACACATAAAACATAGATAACAATATTACATATAACAATCAACATATATTTCTTTTTATATTGATATGGTTGATTTACCGGCACCGACGTGTATACATAGGTATAAAATATTATAATTACTCACAGTTTGTATACAATATTGAGAATATTAATAATCAAAAAGGAGGGAATCTAATATTGATCGAGATATTGCGGTTGATACGGCAACTATGGCACGTTCTACAGCGGCGATATGATGCGGCAACGAAAACTGGCGGCGTGACGGCATCTAAGGCGCGTTCTACGGCGGCGAAATAATGCGGCAACGAAAACTGGCGGCGTGACGGCAACTAAGGCGCGTTCTACGGCGGCGAAATGATGCGGCAACGAAAACTGGCGGCGTGACGGCAACTATGGCACGTTCTACTGCGGCGAGATAACGGTCGGCGAGATAACGGGCGGCGAGATAACGGGCGGTGATCAGAAAGGAATGTTATTTCGGTACGGTGGGGCCGCGACACTTTGAAAACGCATACAGTCGGCCGACTGTCGTTAGCCGTCCAAATAGCCGTCCGAAGAGACCAATTTGGAGACCAAACGCCAGTAGCCAGATACCAATACGCTTCCAAGGTGCTGGTAAGGGAAAACGTCGTCGGTAACGACATTACTGGTGGTTTATCTTGGTATATCATTCCGAATGGTGGGCTGAGAGTGTAAAATGTGCACCCCTTCTTATTCCTCTCTCATCCCGGGAACGGTCCCGTTGGTAGGCCTAAAATACTCATTATGCCAGGTACGGGTCGATTACCGTGAAGGTTCAAACCGCGGGGAGGGTTACAATCCCTACGATGGTACCGAAAGGATGGTCATCTCACCTTCATAAATTAGATTGTTCGGGTGCGCGCTCTGTTGTTCATTCTAACAAACGGCCGCGGGCGTCAACATTACGGGAACGCTACGAGCGCTATGGTCGTGTGCGTTACATAGTCCCCTTTTTGAATAGACCTAGTTACATGTAATGTACAAGAGCTATTCAAAACTGAAATACAATCAAAAAAAAAATTGGCTTATGGCCGATTTATATACATATATTACACTACAAACTAAAATTTCAGGATGCCGTCTTCATCTTCTTCTTCTGAAACCATTTCCTCTTGGCCTCCTTGCGTTTTTCTTGTCTGCTCTTTGTATTTCCGGATGGTGTGATGGGTGGGATGACGGTGGACGGCGTTGGCGACGGGGAATGGTGTATTTGACCCAGAATCTCCTCCGTGACCTGCTGAAGAGTTCTTCCGTAGATCATCCTTTCAGTAGTTTTTATCAGTTCTTCTTCGCTCGTGAATGTCTCGTTCAGGAATGATTTACTCAGGCTTCCTTCTTTTCCCTGGGCTATGATGTGTGGTGGTAATTGGATAGGGTTCCCTACGAGTTGCCTAGTCACACGAGCAGCCATTTGCCTTTGGTATTGAGCAAGTGCTTTTCTCTGTGCTAGACCTTCTTCCGGTTGTGGGGATACAGTAAGGCGGTTGATGGCGATAGCAGTGGATCCTTCCTCCTCTTCTATGTCACTACAAGATAACTCTATGACATCGCTTAGAGGTCGGTTATCCTCTTCGCTATCACTACCGAAAGCATTTTGTAGGCGCAGTCTTAATTCTTGTTTTTCTCGCATTATCTTCAAGTCTAGCATCCGTTGGATTTCCTTATCCATCTTGCTCAGTCTGGAAATTGGTATTGGATATGGTCTCTGGGCTATAGGTTCACCAGGAGTTACTCTAATTTGGCATTCGTATTTTCTTATCAGTCCTGGATTGTCCGAGAATAGATTTTGATATTCATTTAACAGTTGATTGAAAGTTTCATGTTCCTGTTGATTCAGTATTATACTGGTTATGGGTTTTTCTATTATTTCTATGTTCGTGATCTGGTTTTCTTTTATGCTGGTTCCTATAATGCTTATTGAAAACGGTGTTGTCTGTTGTTCCCCTTGTATTGACCATTGGATCGTTTTATCGTTGAAATTGATATGTGCATTGTATTGATTCAATACATCGGCTCCAATTATTGCCTGTTCGTTCAGATTCTCTACTGGTATAAAGTTGATAAATAGTCGTTTGTTTCCTATTTGACAAGAGCAAAAAAATTGTTTGGACACCTTACATATCTTTCTACCCACTGCGTTACTTATCTGTACACTACTTATAGGTAATACTGGTATCTCCTGGTTTCTCTTCAATAGTGTATCAGCTAACTCTTTATTAATTACACTGATTGAGGCTCCCGTGTCCACTAATGCCTGTACTGATTCGTCTTCTATGGTGCACTTTAAATACGGACTTGCTGACGTATTACTTGCATTAACGTTATTAATTGTATGACTTGTTGGATTTTCATTGTCTGTTTCATCGTTGTCTACGCCTTCCACGTTGACCTGGTTTATTGGTCTACGTTCTCTCCATTGTTCGTTATTTCTAACTGGGTCTCTTCTTGATCCGTGATCATTACGGTTTACTTGATTTTCACGTTGTTGTTCGTTTCTGGGCGTTGTTCTATTCCAATTCCCCTCTCTCCGTGGTTGTTCTTCCCTTTGTCTGAAATGATTAGTATTATTTTCTCTGTTCTGATTTGGTCGATTTCCATAGTTATTATTTTCCCTGGTCACTGGTCTCCGATGTTCTTCCGAGCCCAATATTTTCATTGCATTCAATATTGTACATTCGGGTAGCGATATCAATATTGCCCGTAAGTATCCCGGATAATGACTAGCAATATTGCTAACAATCTCTGCTTCAACAAGTTTTGGTACTTCAAGATGTCGTAGTTTGGTGGCCCAATATGAAAAATGCTCTCTGTAGTTGGTTTCCGGCTGTACTTGCTTGGTATTGAGACACTGACTCCAAACTTGCATTTGGATATCGCGTGACCAATATTCATCTTTAAACGTATGTCGGAAATCTTCGTAATTATTTATTTGGAATCTTATGGTTGTGAACCAGTTACCTGCGGTGGCTTTTAGACAGTCCCCAGCTATTATTAATTTTTCATCGTTGTGTATTATTTGTTTTACCGCAAAATATTCATTTAGACGATTAAGAAAGTCAATTGGATGCATATCCTTCCGGTTACCATAGAATAGTGGTTTTGTTATGTCTGCCGTTGGTCCCCTATACACTTCACTTCTTTGGTACTCCATGTTCTGTTGACGGCTGTCTTCTAGATTTCTAAACGTATTTATATATCGATTCTCCATTTCTTCCATTTTAGCATTATATTTTTCTTCCCACTTGTCTTCCAATCTTCTTAACGTTTTTTCATATTCTTCTTCAATTTTTTTTAATTGTTTTTCGAATTGATTTTCAATTTCTTCCATTTTTTCCTCCCACTCTTCATTAATATTGTTCCTTTTTCCTCGTGCCATTTTGTTATTAACTTTGAAACCTGTATCTTTGATAATGGTGTAGTTTTATTATATTAAGAGCGCGAAATCTTATTTTCGTCGTCGTGAAATTCGAGTCCTACTTGTTGGTCGCCATTTTGTAACGAATTCTGAGGTATATGGAAACTTCAGTTTGTTCGTTTACAAATATAAAATCTTTATTTATATACACATAAAACATAGATAACAATATTACATATAACAATCAACATATATTTCTTTTTATATTGGTATGGTTGATTTACCGGCACCGACGTGTATACATAGGTATAAAATATTATAATTACTCACAGTTTGTATACAATATTGAGAATATTAATAATCAAAAAGGAGGGAATCTAATATTGATCGAGATATTGCGGTTGATACGGCAACTAGGCACGTTCTACAGCGGCGATATGATGCGGCAACGAAAACTGGCGGCGTGACGGCAACTAAGGCGCGTTCTACGGCGGCGAAATAATGCGGCAACGAAAACTGGCGGCGTGACGGCAACTAAGGCGCGTTCTACGGCGGCGAAATGATGCGGCAACGAAAACTGGCGGCGTGACGGCAACTATGGCACGTTCTACTGCGGCGAGATAACGGTCGGCGAGATAACGGGCGGCGAGATAACGGGCGGTGATCAGAAAGGAATGTTATTTCGGTACGGTGGGGCCGCGACACTTTGAAAACGCATACAGTCGGCCGACTGTCGTTAGCCGTCCAAATAGCCGTCCGAAGAGACCAATTTGGAGACCAAACGCCAGTAGCCAGATACCAATACGCTTCCAAGGTGCTGGTTAGGGAAAACGTCGTCGGTATCGACATTACTGGTGGTTTATCTTGGTATATCATTCCGAATGGTGGGCTGAGAGTGTAAAATGTGCACCCCTTCTTATTCCTCTCTCATCCCGGGAACGGTCCCGTTGGTAGGCCTAAAATACTCATTATGCCAGGTAAGGGTCGATTACCGTGAAGGTTCAAACCGCGGGGAGGGTTACAATCCCTACGATGGTACCGAAAGGATGGTCATCTCACCTTCATAAATTAGATTGTTCGGGT
This sequence comes from Therioaphis trifolii, assembly GCA_027580255.1. Lineage (NCBI taxonomy): Eukaryota > Metazoa > Arthropoda > Insecta > Hemiptera > Aphididae > Therioaphis > Therioaphis trifolii. The sequence continues at coordinate 19,352,132 of CM050409.1, forward strand.
GCGCGCTCTGTTGTTCATTCTAACAAACGGCCGCGGGCGTCAACATTACGGGAACGCTACGAGCGCTATGGTCGTGTGCGTTACAGACTTAAAACCAGGAGGTAGTTATAAACTATACTTGAATGAGACGGCTATTCTATCTATGATTCCTGATCCAAATATTAAGAGCAAAGTCATTCGAATGAGTATTGAAGAAGTACATCTAAGAATTACATCTACTGTCATTATTAATAGCAATCACTGTATTTATACTAAATTCATTACAGTTTTTTTTTATGAGGCTTAAGATAATTATTACCAATGGGTGACGATTTATTTATACTTAAGTTTATAAAGCAAGTTTTTGTTAAATTAAGTTCCAGGAGGTTATTGTCATTTATCAAACCATGTTTTGGCAATACTTAACACACGAGTAGTAATTGTAAATTACTTGTAAATCTTAAAAACTTATAACTCGCTTTAAAATTAAAATATAATAAAAAAGCCTATGACATACCCTTGATAATAATCTTAGCTTTAAATTGTACAAGAGGTATAAATTAAATAACTATGGATGTCAAATTATGTCAATAATAGATTTATGATCGTCGTTGAATATGATCAGTAATATGAAGTAATAATTATGGAATGTGTCTTTGAATATCGTATCTAGGCTGACGAGTAGTCACAATTTATCCTCTGGCCAATGTCAAACGTTTACTCGTAATTCAGTTATTTAACTGACAGAATAGGCGCACGATCGAGCATAGCGATAAACTAATAAACCATGTTCAGTGAAAATGCGGCATGGCTTTTTACCATTTTATACTTTCTAGGTTGTCTGACAGTAGTGGCAAAATGTGTTTCTGCGTCAAACAAGTTTTGCTCAGACTCTAAAAGTTCTCGAGCAATTTTAGATTTTAAATATTTTATTACACCATTTAATTCACCTCGCATAACGAGTTCACCCCAAGTTTATCACGTGACTCTATATTACAATCTGAATAATTTAATTCACTACTATCTGATACAGTATCAAGTAAAATATCAAGTCGTTTTCGTGATACGGGCGGGTGTGCAGGACAAAGTGGTGTTTAAGTTCATTAGTAGAACAACGATCTCTGCCCATTCGTTTTTTAGTGAATAATGTTATAATCCGCATATGTTAATAACATATAAGTAAACCTATAGAAAATTCTCAGAACATTCGCGCCTACACACTGCGGTGGCGTATCCCGGATAAAATTTCAAGTGGTAGAGTTAAATCACTAAAATCCACCCCAAATTTATATCAACTGATATGTCGTTTTTCAAATGTTTGCTAAATAATCAAAACCAATAAGAACAACTTACAATGCGCATTAAATTACTCATGTACGTATAACTGAATCTAACATAAAACATATTATACCTATCGTGTACAAGTGAACTGTTTTTGAACGCCATGATGTTTTGTGCCTACGTATCTTAGCATGCAGCGAAAGCTATGTCAAAATTCCCGCTACTGTAAAATAAGGGAACCTATTTATTTTGTTGCGTGTTTTTAATATGTTTGAATAGTGTGTTAGTATTGAGTAATTTGTTAACTCACCATAATATACATCTTGAAGAAGAACTGCATTTTTCATGTTTGAACTAATCATCCAGCTATATATAAGTACAACTAGTACAGAGATATTCTGAAACAGATCGATCGAATGTGATTAAAACAAATATTCCTTCATAATGTTTTAACACAAATGATAAAATTATATATATATTTTAATTTTTTTCCGTGTTTGAGATTGTGGACAGATTAAGAAATGTATAAGAGCCGTTTACACTTGTTATCACGAGACACTTCAATGAAATTATTTCATTGCGAATAATATATAAGAAATATTAATAAATTAATTAAATTGTTTGTTGGTTTATATGACGGAACCAAATTTAAAATTGTTGCTTATAAAAGTTACGTTTTCAAACAGATTTCAACTGTAGAAGTATCAAATTATTAACTGATATAAAGTATTTAAAAAACCTATAGAGAAAAATTAATTGAATGTTCATACTACATTGCACTTTTTAATACTTGAAAGCTACATCTTAGTTAGATTTACTTTTATTCGCTCAATTCGTTTCAAATCATTTTCAATTAGTCTTCAATAAAGAGTAACTATTTCGTTTATCTTTTCATACTATGAAACCTTTATAAACCTATATTGTATTATATGCAGAGTTCTAAATTTGGGGAAAAATGAGTAATCGTATTATCAATGCCTTTGTGAAAAAATCAATACAGTCATCAATAATATGATATTAAATATTAATTTGACCAATTTTCTTAGTAATAAATTGGTTATTTCAAATTAATATTAAATAACGTGAAATTAAAATCTTAATTATAAATAGTAGGTAAAAGACTAATAGTATATAATATTAAACTATCAATATTATATCGTAAGCATATAGGTATTAATTATATTATATATGTAGAAGGTATTAACTTTATAAATAAGAAACACATAATTGAATAAAACGTCTTAAAATATTTGAAAAAACTTTAGTATTTATTAGATTAATTATTAATTGATGTTGATTTTAAGGTGGTTCAGAATAAAATCAACGTGGTCATGTAAAACAAGAATGAAAAGATGACCGTACATCTTGAAAATTATCAATCTTGTTTTTTTTTTTTTAATCAAATGTTGAGGAGATTTAAGTCTTTACTTGTTCGCTTTTGTGAACCAATAAAATATATATACATAATATTTTTCTAAGATTCAGCAAAAATAATACATTTGTGATGTGACTATACATAATATAGTTAATACTGAACGATTATTTTAACGTATAACGTTCGATTTCTCTGTCATTCGTAGTGTTTTAAATATTATTTTATTTTATAGACTTTATCGGAATGAAAAAGTGATGATATTTTCTGATTTTTCAACTTGTAATCGTAATAATTTTATTTAAATCAATGTATAATAATAAAATAACAAAATCTATATAATTTTTATATTAAATATTAAATTGTGGGTTTGTAAACCTTCAATGAATTTCAAAGGAAACCTAACAAAGTAAGACATTTGAATGGATTTCCTTCTGTAATTAAAGAAAAAAATGTAAGCATTATTTCTTTTATTTTTATTTTAGAAATACCAGACGTATTCTGAAGTCTGTTAAGTACACACCTAGTTGAATTGTATCCATTGTGGTGCATTTTAAACGCTTTTAATTTAATTGCATTGCAATATAATGTATTAGTCTTTTGCAGAAAATAACTTTACATAACATTTTTATATTGGAACCTGTTATATTATAATGTAACAATTATTAAATACATATTTGTATATGTGTGTGTGTGTGTGTGTGTGTGTGTGTGTGTGTGTGTGTGTGTGTGTGTGTGTGTGTGTGTGTGTGTGTTAGCGTGGAAAAATTGTTCTATTTCACTGTTAATTTATAGAAGAGATAATAAAATGGAATTTTCCCTGTAGAATAAACTGAGAATCTACGCTTAAAAATTGTATATTATAATGATGAGGGTGTGAAGATATTTATTTGTATTCAGCCTTTACCTCTATATATTCTCTATTTTGTATCATGTATTAAACATTTATAATTTATTTTAGAAATACGTAGCTAGTAATCACAGTACTCTTTGGAAATTAATTTCAATGATTTATATTTAAATAAAAATCGTAAAATGCATACTTCTCACAGTCCATCAACTGCTTTAAAAATAATTGAAATGTATATCTAAATTAAGATACATTTTTAATTTGACTGTTTATCATAAACGTGATATATTCTGCCGATTAAATTTTCCTCAAGTTGCGCATTTTGTAGGATGCCATGGCATTATTTATGTCCAACTAACTACGCGCATATTTTATATCTCTACCCAGAAATTGTGGACAATTATATTTCATTAGGCATTTTAGTACGCGTAATTTCTAATAATTTATTCTACACGGTATATCATTCCCGCATAATCTCTGAAGTGTAAATAAAATAAGTCCATTTTTAAAAATAATCTAAAAGTATCTTTTTGGTCTGTATTTAATGGTATTGTTGAGTGATTACTTTTATCCAAATTTTTCAATGTTGTTTTTTTTTTTTTTACAAAATATCTATTCAACAGTATTTAAAGTTCAAAGCATACTATTATTATTATAAACATTTAAATAATTCGAATCGTAACGTTTGTTTTGATACACAGCGTATTATTTTGTGAATTGTGAGCAATGTTAATATCGAGAGATTATAAATCATAACAATACATATTTATATTTTGATTAACATATGAACGGTCATACATAAAATAATTAACAATATGAACGTCATCATCATGAAATATTTCATGAATGATTTGTATAATCAAAGTACGAGTAATAATATAAATAAGCATCACTGAGAACCAGTTATATACCATTTACATATTTAGAAACGATATTATGTTACTATCGATAATATGTTGTGATCCAAAAATAATAACGAATCAAACAATTGTATAAAATGATTAAATTGTATTACAATGTAGTCACTTTATGATAAATGAAATAGAAATCAATTGTTCGGTATATAATTTTGTAGGGATACTATACAATTGATTCATTATTTAAAATTTTCACAGAGTCATCTACTGTTTTAGAAACTTCAAATCAACTATAATATACTGAATATTGACCAAAAACAGTAAAATTTAATAGATTATAAACTATTGAACAAGAATAATAATGTATAATAAATAACAGAAATGATAATAATCGGTAAATATTCATTGTCAGAAACACACAATGTGTTTCACTGTAAAATTTGTCATGACTCTTACTTTGATATATTATCCGTTTGAGCAATGTGAGCGATAAATCGTATTTTGATTTAATTTTGACGGTTTTATATTATTGTGTTTTAACTTATTTGTAAAGTCAGTCAATACAAATCTTTTAATTAGACATGCATTAAATTTGTATAAAATTGTGAATGGTTTATTAAAAAATGACGAAAAACTTTTAAAACTTTTGGTAAGTACAATAATTTCATAAATTTAAAGTATTCGGAAAAAAAAGTCGGAGAGATTAATATTTTTCTTGTTCATTTGTAACTACATTACAAAATGTCAACAGTTTCACTGCATGTAATTAATTTTCTTCACGAGCTCAAAATTGAATTCTGCTCTACTTACTTCACTATATTTACTTAAAGTTTAAATGTGTTTGCCTGAATTCCATGACAAAGATTTGTAAAATTTGTATAAATTCATTTGTGAAATCAAGATATAGTTATCTTACATCTTCGTATTATACGGTTTCCATTTAATCAGAAAGCCCTATATTTTATGATAAACAACGATAAATAGTTGATATCCTAATCAAAATTAACCTGCGTTTAAAATAATTTTAAAATTACTCGAAAATTGATTTTTAGCTATTGTTAAATTGGATAATTTGTATAAACGTCTAATTTGAATAATAAGTGTGTTATGTAAAAATGCACACGTATATACATATCGTCACCGGGTGGTTGTAATAAACCGGGCTTATAAAGTTTCGTTTTGTCTTGTGTGTTTCGATGTGCAGTAGAACTACACTATTGTAGTTCATGTACACAGTAACATGACTATACTATTCTGAACTATTCATGGTAAAATTACGAAGGCAACATGTTTAGGGGATTGTTGTTTGATTTTCCCTAAGTAGGTATATCTATTTTTTACTATTTATAGATTCTGAGTGAAGCGAAAAATCTATTGGTTTTACAATGATGTTTATTATTTTTTCTTTTATTTCCCAGTGAATCTTTTTGGTACACTTAACTTTGTCTAAAAGTTTCATTCAGCAACTCTATAGATAGAAAAACGCATATAGATGGTACTTCGGTGTGTTCATTTTACTCTCCTCTCAACAGTTTTTCCAGTCACGCGAATAAACCGCTGGAAAACCGAGTAAAAAGGGTAAAATTTGCTGTTAACGACACTTTCACTAAATCGATTTTAGTTATTTAGCCATAACCCGGAAAGTAATGTTGCTAAAAACTTGAAATTTTCACCATATTATATTATTGGCATATTAATACATTATATGCGAAAGTTTTAAAAATTAACAACTTTTGGGCTAAAATAAAACTTTGTACACACCTTGCTTTATTGAAGTTTATCTCTTATAACATTTTTATTATTGAAAAAAAAGTTCTAAAAATTTAATGTGATCATATTATTCATACGCTAAACTATTGATACTGGAAAAAATTCAATAACCGTGACTCAGGATTTTTTTTTTATAAGCGATTAAGTAAATTATCATACGTTTTTTTTACGGAATAGACAGTTTTTACATCAATTTTCAATTTAAAAATGTGTAAAAAAAAATTATTTTTCTATCCAATTATTTTGAATCTTTATATACAGATAGAACGACACGTTTTAATTCTTTTGGTTAATTCTACGATGCAAATACGATCAAAGTACGTCTTTTTTAAATCTAATATTGTTAGATCTTAAGGGTTGATTTCATTTCATTTTTATATACAATGTACACTTTTTGCGGTCAATTATCTCAGTCTTTTCAAACCGTCAATGTTAGTAGGTAAATTCAAATTTTACGAATTAAAAGAAAATTTTATAGTAATAAAAGTTTAACGCCCAATCAATTCAAATACATAAATGTATAGTAAAATAAAGATTTATTTGAGTTATTAATATATCGGTGAATGATACCTGAAATATTACAAAATATAGAAAGTTTATTTGGAAAAATTACCTGTGAAAGATATGTTTTCATGTATAATGAGTATGTATATATTGACAATTTTTAATGGATAACGTTATGAACAATTGAAAAACCCTTACAAAGTTTTTATAATATCGCTGTGTAAAGAAAACAAAACTGAAATTCATCTGTTATGATACGGTGAATTTGAAAAGTGGAGTGTTGCGTGTATTTAATAATGGAATATGCATCAAATGTTTTGGAGACACTCTTTTAATGATCAGGACATGCTTTGGAAATACGGACAAGAACAAATGTTGTCACACCAATTTATATTTGCCCTGCAATGCCATCAAACCTATGCAAACAGGAAAACATTAAATCTTCCATTTAGATAGTCGACCAAAAAGCCCTAAACGTAGCTCAATATTGGACAAAGAAAAACATTTAATTAATTTTTTTCATAATAGCTGTCTTACTTTAAGATTATTTTACCGAAAATTCAATTTAACTTCGCTCATTTATCTATATTAAACTAATTTTTTTACATAACATACGATAATATGTGATCAGGGACAAGAAAAATAAATAAAACATTTATTGTGCTTTATTGTTTTCAAATTATTATGTATTAAGCATAAAGCATATTGAAAATTTTGAGTTTTTTTTTTTTTTTTTTTCCAATGCTATACAGGCCATTAAAATGAAAATTTTGAGTTATATCTTTAATATGGTACATGCATTATTAATATGTTATTTGTGACATTAAATATTTTGAACTTTTAAATCTTAAAATTCTGACGCAATTAAAAAAATATTTAAAGTTCTCGAATCCCCTATTTCATTCAATATGTAATTAACATTAGCGTCTTGAAATGAAATAGCTTGTTTTTCTTGGAATTTATTTTTTCTTGGGAAGTCATTCATTATTTATATTTGAAAATTCCGTTAATGTCACATTGTATGTAAAATGTCTGCCAGTTGGGTTTTAAATGAAAAGCTTTTTTTTTCAAATAATTTTGTTAATGGCTTTTTTCGTAAAAAATAGTGGCGTTTTTTCATTTATTAATTCATGACTATTGAAAAGAGGAGATTGGAAAAATATGAATGACACATTATTTAATTGAATAATTTTAATACGTGTATATGTTATAAATGATTATTTATTTCATATCAATAATTTAAATAACGTTTCACCCCCTTTGATTTTTGAACTACCGTATATGATTCTAAGAGAAAAGCGTACTTTTGGTATGGTTTAAGACTTATTCAATAATTATGAAAATGAACAGAAATTATTTTAGCTTGAAAGACAGACTATTGAGAGACATTTTGAAAACTATTTCATGTGTACCATCATTTGGCGGGTTCAGTTTATTCTTCTCTCCATCGTGTTTCCAGACATGTGAAAAACTGCTGAAAAACCTAATGAAAACAGTAAAAATTGACGTAAACGGCATTTTCATTAAATCGGTTTTAGTTATTTAGCCATAACTCGGAAATAATTGTTGTTAGAAACTTGAAATTTTCACCATATATTATTGGTATGTTGATACGTATTTTACGAAAATTTCAAAAATGTCTCAACTTTTTGACTAAATATGGAACTTTGGAAATACCTTGTTTTATTAAAATTTATCTGTTATAACATTTTTGTTATTTTATATAGAGCTCTGAAAATTGAATTTGATCATACTCATACATTTAGGTACTTAACAATATTGAAACAATTTCAAAAATCGATTGACAGGATTTTTTTTATCAACGTTCAAGTACCTAATTTATTATATGATTTTACATATTTGTTTGTTTCATGTCAATTTTCAACTTAAAATTCATATTACTAGAAATTGTTTCATTCAAATATTTTAAAATTTAGTATTAAAATAGATCAAAATGTATTGATTCTTTCGGTAAGCAAGAATTTGTATTTGTCAAACGAGACATATTTTAACGGATCTAATAAACAAAATCATATCGACAGTCAAACTAAAAACGGTTGAATATATAAACGGTATATTTCTTTATACTAAAGCTTTGATCAGAAACTATGTGATAATCTATCGGTTCTTTAAAATTTAATACACCCATCAAAATATTCCTGCTCCAGGAGCGAAGAATACTCCGTGGTGCGAAATACGAACTTTTCTTGAAATCGAAACCAGTCATCGAGAAAAACAAATTTACAAATGCTTCAGGATACATTTTTATTTCATCACATATTTTTATATTTATTTATTGTACATACGTTTGATACTCGTATTTTTTCAATGGACCTCATGGGTACATGTGATTAGTATTTACTAGTACACAGAGGAATCTTATCGTAAACACGTGATTTAACGTGTGTATACGGAGTAAACTGAGACATCCAGCGTCGGAGTGTATACAGGTACAAACTATTAGGTAAGTTTATCTGTTTATATGCGCGCGCGCGTGCGTGCGTGCGTGCGTGTGTGTGTGTGTGTGTGTGTGTGTGTGTGTGTGTGTGTGTGTGTGTGTGTGTGTGTGTGTGTGTGTTTGTGTTTGTGTGTGTGTGTGTGTGTGTGTGTGTGTGTGTGTGTGTGTGTGTGTGTGTGTGTGTGTGTGTGTGTGTGTGTGTGTGTGTGTGTGTGTGTGTGTGTTCTTGATTATCATCAGGACGCGATGCGAGTAATTTCACGTTAGCACACTGGTCAATGACGTGATCATAAAATCAAACGACCGATTTAAGCTCGTGGGCGAGAACGTAGTGTATATCGCGTCTACTCGGAGGTATCGAAATATTGTGCCGGTGGATTCGGTATGCGGGCCGTGCGGCTGCATAATAATATGATTGCGTACCTACTAGCTGTTATGCCCGACCATGAAAGGGATTAAAAAACCCTCAACTAAATAAATAGTCAAATCCGTGCTCATAGTTAAATGCCGGGATGTTAAGCTCTATTCTTATACACTGTAATATTATAATAATAACACATAACTCATGTTATAAACGGAAAATCGCTTGACCATCTAGTACGTGTTCGTATAGGTGTTTATGGTCGGAGTCTCGGCGTAAATTAGCGGCAAAGTCCCAAGAATGACCATGCGTTGCTCGGGGAAGAGACAACGTAATATTATAATATAACGACGTACTGTGAGGTGAAATAAATATGAAATATGGCAAGCTAGTAGTGGTAGAAATTCGTTCTTCGTCCTTTCGGTCAGAGGACAAGATAATAGCAACGGGTACATTTATTTTTAAAGAAACGATAAATAATTTCCACAGCAAAACAACCACGAGGAAATCTTTAATGTGGTGGTTTCGTAAATCCTAGGGTTTCACGAGAGTAACCTAAAGGTTCCACAGACACGTTTAATTGATATCAAATTCTTATATTATTTTTATAATATGATTATTACATTTTATCTTAGTATCTTATTATCTTAATCACATAATTATCATTATTATCATTACATTTATCTACATGTTCCACGTTTACAATATCATCTGGACTGTACGGCATAATGTGTAAAATATAAAAATAACTTGAAATTTGTAATTCGTTAGTTTAGTAGGTACATAATGTAAGTTATTCTAATATTTTCAGGTCTTGTTATCAAGAATTCAAATGTTTCTTTGGTAAAAAAAAAATATCTCATTAAAGTTCTGTTCTTATTTAAAAAAAAACAATTTTTTTTCTCAAATTTTCATAATTGTGTTGTGGTTTATTTGGAGTTTTGGATTCACTTTAGGAGTTTTGACTAAATAACGGAAAAAGATTAAATGAAAATCTCGTTTACGGCACATTTTATCGACTAGTGTGGTCGTCAGAGAAAAAAAAGACATCGTCGCCGAACCAATCGACCTTTGGCCTCTCAGATTCTCAAACGTTGGCACATGTCTCGTCACCTCTCGTGCACGATTGCGTTGTGTCTCGAAAAGAGACTACGTTTTAGGGCGTACCGGGGGTCTCGGGAAAGAGAGGTCCGGCGCGTGGGAAGAGTGCGTCACGTTCACATAGAAGATAACATAATGGGACGACGACGACGACGACGACGACGATGACGACAAGTGACAACGTTTCCCGTCGAACGGCGGTCGGCAACACGGCGCGTCGGGTAGTCAATTCGTCTACACAGATGTGCACGTTCCGGGAACGTTTTTAATTATTCACGATCGCGGATTTAAGAATCGACGGCGGAGCGCTCGCGCGCGTATATGTGAAGTCTCACTCCTTCGCTCGCCCACGACGACAGAGTTTTCGTTCGACGGGTCTTCATATAATTATTTTCTCGTCACATGAATAATTTAGTGACTTAAGAAAATCCAGCTCAAGGAATTTGCATGTACGCGACTCACGCATCCAAATGAGTTAAATGGCACAGGCACGCCGCACACGTGCTCACGCGAGCGAGGGATCATGAGATTTTCATAAGCCAGCTGCATCGAAATTGTTTAAATCGCTTTGAGATATTGATGATTTATCATTTTCCGCCGTAAACGTATTATTCCACTCGGCGCTAATGAAAACGTCACGTCTCTGTACGTCTATGTACGACACGGTTTTTTCGTTGATGTTTTTTTTTTTTTTTACTCGACTGTTTTACTAGATCCATTTAGACCGGAACCTTATTGAACCCGTGGACCGCTCAGTGAAACTTTTGATAAGTCACGGACCTCTTTATTTTCCATAGATCTTATACAAATTGTTTGTCTTTAACGGTCGCGCAAGTGCCTATCTGCCCGTCAATAATATTTATAGACCACGTTCGTCAACCATGAACAAAAATTAAGTGAAAAAAAATTATATTGCACAATTGCTTGTGTATGCGCACATGTAGATACATATTTAAATGCTCAATTATCACATCGCTCATTTCGTATTGTTTATCTTATATATATATATATATATATAATAATAAAAATAAAAAAAAATTAATAAAAACGAAAAATATTGTTACCTCGTATCTTTTATGGCCTTTGGGCCACGGGTTGAGAAACAGTGATACATAGACAAAGTGAGACACAGTAAAATTTATTTATTTTTTTCAAAATAAAAGTTTCTAATTATTCATAAACAAAATATATTCCGAGTAAATGAAATCGGTTAATGTTCCGTACAGCGAGTCTATTAATTTAAATCAGTATACACATTTAAAAAAAAAGTAAATTTGTTTTACAGTGTTATGACTTAAAAAAAAAAAAAAAACTTCTCGGTAAACTACTGTAGGTATATAATAAATATACGAATGAGTGAATTTAATTTTGGCTGTTTGTAAAAATTCAAAATAAATGTTACGTGTGGGTAGTTTTTAAGTTCACACTTCATTGTAACTGTGTTACATGCACGTGTTACGTTTGCGGCCGAGCATAGTCGATTTACTTTTTCATGTTTTAAAATGTTCGTACGAGATGGCAAATATTTTATTACAAACCATGTTGTATGTATAATTCGTTACTCCTTTGGCTAAGTTTCTTTTTATCGATTCCAGAGGTGATTCAATACGCAGGGTTAAATAGCGAGATTTGATCAATTGAATGATTGTGTAGTAGGTGGCCAAGATCACAGTTTTTTTTCTACGATACGAATAAAATGCTGACAAATAATAACACAGTTACAACGAGCATACCGTTTTCGATTAGCCTAAATTATACGTTGAATATAAGTCCAAGAGGGACGTTTATATTTTTATCTTTGACTAAGAGGTCATTTACTTGGTCACTTGGTGAATTAGCTTCATAAAAATAATAAGAAGACTTAAACGCTGTCATTAAATTTAACCATATTTAATTGATATTTTTTTCTTGGTCAAAATTAATAATACGTATAAAATTGATATTGATAAAATTGTTTTGATTTTATAGTATAATTCAAAATAATTATATAAAAAAAACTGAAAATTAACCATAAATAGACTATACAGATAAAATATTTTTAAAATCTATACATTTTTTTTTCCAAAATTAAATAATTTATTTTCTATTATTATATTATTACGTTTTATAAAACAACTATGATTATAATATACTATTTTGTATACTGCGTGATATATAGTCATCGTTTCAATAATATTTAAGACGATATTTAAATAACATGAAATACATTTTTCAGTCAATTATTTTCTCTTGAAAAATTTAGGTTGACTATATTTTGTATTATTGAGATAACGCAGTAAAAAAAGTCAAGACTATCTAATAAACTTGACGGGTTAACTCATGAAAGATTCGAAATCGGTGTCGAGTAAATTCTAAAGATTCCTCAGTATTGAATCTTGTCGTAGGTGATTGATAACACTAAATTTATTTCTTGAATCGATCTATATGTCACTGTATATCTTACACGACACTATGTTACGTCCAACACCTTCAATATATGCCAACTAAGAGAATTTGATTTATGAGCACTTATTGAATGTGCCCTTCTTGATTAACGAGTACAGTTTTAATTGTTAGAAGAATTTGCCTATCATGTATAAAGTGCGAGAAGAAATGTGTACTTCATACTCAATATTTAAATAGTTTCGAGATCAGTTTGAGATTTTTTATTTTCTAAATATTTAATTGAAGTTCCAGACACTGAATGAAATTAATATTTATTTGAAAATAATGAATAGGAAGTTAAGTTTTTGTACGCATGAGCGTAAATTATGATTGAAAAAAAAATGATTTTTTATTTTTGAGTAACACTTATCTACATATTAGATTAGCTTTCATAATATGTATACTATATCATATAATTAATAATAAAAGTGGACGACGAAATGTACATATGCGAGTTGTAACGGTATAATGAATGTGGATAAAAACCACGAAAATAGATATTTTGAAAACATAATTTTGTTGTATATTTACACATATATTACATTATGCATAATTACTATTTAATTCCAATAGCCTTTTGATGTAATACATTATGACATTTTTGTAAATTATTTAAAAATAGTTAAAGAATTTGAGTTCAACCATGTTTGAGTACACGTAACTATAATTCGTACAGTTTGATTTGAGAACAATGGACTTTTTATTTATTAATATCACGTTAATAAGTAAGAAATAAAAATGTTTTATAACTGTTGGATTTTTTTTCAGTGACGTGTTTGCGAGAGTTTCAAAAATGAAGTCTATGAGCTGTATTTTGGTCAGAAATTGTTACATAGAACAGTATGATTTTATTTATCCTATATTGTATTTGAAACGGAAGTGATAATTTTATGAATGGGTCTTAAATTAATTCACAAACGCATGCAAATTGTATTAATACGTAACGACAGTTTTCGTAATAGTAAATAGTAACGATTGATGAGTTAAATAATATGGGTTATAATGAAATTCAGTCACAGTGACTCATTATGTTATCAAAGGAATCATAATTTGTTTATTTTTTACAATTAATGGCGTTCTGATCTAGTTTGAATTTTTGAATTTTTGTGGATTTTAATCACGAATAAAGTTGTTTTTTCATTATAACAACTATTAGCTCTTTACTTGTTGAAATATTGATTTTGATTTTTATCTGTAGTGTCTGGTTATTTACATATTTTATTTTCACATTTCATGTTATACAAATAATATTATTATGCAATATGTTATTATAATTTATAACTGTTATACATGACTTCAGTTCCAAAGTTAAAGTTCCAAATTCAAGTATTGATAGTAAATAATTATTACTTGCTATATCTGGAAAATTAACCTAAGGATTACTATGTTGTCATACACTATATGTCAGCATTAATTGATAGCCATATGCTAATTAAGTGATATAGGTGTGTACTGTTTGCAGTTCATTAGTTTATTAGAATGATACACGGTCCTGGTTGGATGAGAGTTGTTTATCGTCCCTTGTTTTCAGACGATTCAAATGTTTTATTTATTCTTAATTTTGAAAACAAATTTTACGTAAACTGGTAAACCATTTTAGAAAATGAACATTGTTATTTATTTGAAATTAATTATTTGATCTACTATACGTATAACAAGAAAATATTGTGCTTGTTAAAAAATCTGGGTATTAAACTCATAAAATGTAGTCATATATGAGTCATATATTATACCCTATTGACCAATTTATTATCTGTGTATTTATAAATGGCTATGATAGAGTGGAAAATATACTTTTTGGTAACGTTAAGAAAAAATAAATAAAATCAATAATAGCATATAATGTCATTCAAATATTTGTTTTTAATGAACACATTGTAAAATACATATTTATATGGATGCGCGCGCGCGCGCGCGCGCGCGCGTGTGTGTGTATCATATGTATTTAAAACATCCAATGTTCTATGTCGAACGAATCGTATGTAAATATTATATTAAAATATTCAAAATATTTACTCGAATAATTTGATTTATTTTGATTTATGGAAATACTTATTAATTGAAATTATAGAGTGTAGTTTCATGATTTGAAAACTTTTAGTCAAGTATCAAAATACGTGAGCGTAAATGTTACAAAGAAGTGTATTATCAGCATGAATTAAATGCATTATTGCTTTGTATTATGACATTTTATTAAAAATGGAAAAAATAATGGAGATGGGTGTATTGCATTTTGACGAAAAATAAAATACTATTTTATTCAATTCAGAATAATTTTTGATAAAAAGAATTCCAAACAAAGCTTAAAGTGATAAACTGAGTGTTACATGGAGATTTACATAGTGTTATTTTACCATACATAATGCATGAAATTGAATATTTTTCAAAGATGATTTAAAACATTAATAAAATTAATTTACTACGAAAAAATCAATTTTTTTCTCTTTTTAATCTACTTGATTTTTTTAAATTGTTAAGTTAAGCATTATTCATAACATAATGCTATGAATAAAATGGGTACATTTTTGGAAACTACGACATTATATAAATTTTTTTTTTTTGAGCATTTTAAGCATTTAATGTTGAAAATAACGGAAAGGAAAAGTAGGTATACTGGTGAGAAAAATTACTCCCCCAACTCGACTTCAAATGTATCCTGCGCAATAGGTATATGAAAAGTTAATTTGGAGCACAGTTGTTAAACACCCTTAAGAACAACTAAAACAATTGGAATAACTTGCTTATTTTACAAAGAGTAAGCTTAAACGTATTTATAAGGCACGATGTCTCTGTTAATGTGTGAATTCAATACGGGTCATTTTAGTTCGGTTCAAGTCACGAGTCTGCTATACGTCGACTGTTTTTATTTTGTGTACATACGGGTGATTTGTGATAGGCGCTACAAAAAGTTGGAATATACTCATTTGAACACATTTAATATATGTTTTAATATCATCTTATACAGTATTGTGTAATTTTGGTTTATTGGCTTAATATAAATATATATATATTAAAAGTATATGCATATAAGAGTAGGGTTAAGCTTCATTTTTATGGCTTATTATCAAGAATTGAACATTTCATTTGGTAAATAAAAACGATTACAAACGAGATATTTTTAAAGATCTATACTTTGTCCAACATTTGGTAACATGTTTTGAAACTTGGTTACATTTGTATAAGGGTGTTGTTGATATTTCATAAAACGTTTTTAGCATCATTAGTTTCAAAGTTACGGCTAAATAACTTAAATCGATTAAGTGGATATTTCGTTTACGGCGGATTTTATCGTTTCAACTAGTTTTTTTTGCACTAGAAAAAATTATTGAGAATCAAGAAATATTACCTTACCAAAGTACCATATTGATGACATTTTGTTTTTATAAAAGGGGTAAATGTAACTTTTGTATAAAGCATACTTCTAGGAAAAAGGCTTTCATGAGATGAAAAAAAAATACTATTTAAAACCAATAGATTTTTCTCATTAATCAGAATATAAAATAATTTAGTTTGATGAATTCATATTTTATTTATACATTTTAAAGTATGTATTTAAATCACAAAGATGATTCGAATAATTAGTTTTTAATTCAGTATAATAATTATAATCATAATATTAACAACTGACCACGCCAAACCAACTGAAATAATCATGGGCTGTTTCTAAATTAGTACGTGTTATATTTATTTAAACATTCAGCTTGACTATTCGGGTAAAAAGTAAAATAATAAAAAAAAAAAAATTATTATTTTATTTTATCTACGTAAATTTAGTTCAGACTTCGGAAGTAAAATCAAGTTAAAATGGTGTCACAAGACATCAGAATAACACAGCATAACTTACAATGTCTCGAGAAAAGATTGATTATGTATAGGAACAATGTCTATGTAAAATCCACAAAATTAAATTTAATTATGAGTTATACGATATTAATACTAAAATCGAATCGAGTGTCAGAGAGTCAGAGAGAGAGAGAGAGAGAGAGAGAGAGAGAGAGAGAGAATATTCGGACCTTTGTTTGTTTGCTTAAAAATAACAGGGATGTCTTAGTTATCTAAAAAAAAAAAAAATATTCACTATAGCATTTATCATATTTCTTGAACAAAAAAACATTTCCAATAGGCCTTTATTCTGGACAAAAAAGTTGTTTCAATGTCAATGATATTCTAGGGTTAGTTGGCCCTTTATGTCCTTTTTAAGTCTTTGTTTATTTTTTATATTTGGAACTATTCTGTTTCTGATAGCTATTTCTCACAATATTGCATAATCAGACATGGACTCCCTACTGAGCTAATTTTCCTGGAACCAAACGTTAATGTACTTTGAAGTTTTCTAATGAAATGACATAGTCAGGAATCTTTCGCCTTTTAAATTTATATAAGCGTATAAAAGCAAATTAATTAACTGGAGCAATGTGTTTGAAAATTAAATTAAAAAAAGTGTATATGTTATATCTAAGTATCTTTAATTATAATTTAATAATTGCTTGGAAGCCGTATCAATTGAATTCAAAAATCAAAAACATAACGAAACAGCAAACTACAATGATTTGGGCCTCATTTATCAATTTATTTTACTTTGATTCTAGTTATTGAAATATTCGAATAGGCTAGTTAATATATATAGACATAATCAGACAATTATTTTGATTTAAGAAACTAAAAATTACTAAAATGTTTTTCGCTTTGGATAAAAAACTGAGATATTTAACAAAATGTACACCTTTAAAAAAGCCTGGCACATTTTACATTATGAGTATTCTTTGCTCCTCGGACCAAATAGTGGAGATGGGTATATTGAATAAAAAAAAAAAAAAATAAAAAAAGCGATAAATCATTTATTAAGTTCGATGATTTTAAGCAAAGCTTCAGTGTACGATTTACTGTTCATATATTATTATTTTTTTTTCTAGTCTAATTGTCAGTAGGTTTTATCAACACCATTCAATAACACTGTCCTGCAAAATATTTTGTTATTTTTGTTGTTTGTATAATAATACCTGATCCTTATAGATCTTAATGCGCAAAATTCAAATCTGAAATTAGTTTGTCTCTATCACATCTAGTTTTTTTACAAGATAGTATAACATTTACATATAAATAATGATATACGTTATTATTTTATTTGAAATATTTTATTTGCTATAAATTTAACTAAAGTAAAATTCAAAATATTATTAAGCATACTTATTAGAAAATACATTTGTTTATTTTAACTCTTACTTTTAAAGTATAAAAAAAATTATTCAAGTAACTTGCTATCGGTTCTTTTTTTTGCGGGTTCGTAAAAACTAAATTTATTTGATTTTCTTTTGTAGCTATGTTTTTCAGTTTCACGTTTTAAACACCAGCAGTAATCGGCCATCATACTGACATCCCATCGACCTTGATATCGCCTTTCCATATCTTTGATGTCTTGATGAAAACGTTCACCCTGTTCTTCACTTAATGAACCCAAATTTTCCGGGAAATAGTCGATATGTGCATTTAAAAAGTGCAATTTTATGCTCATATTACAGCCCAATAGTTGTAAATTTTTCATCAAATCGGCTACGATCGATTTATAATCTGGATCTTTCGTATTACCTAAAAACTTCGACACCACGCTTTTAAAACTAGTCCATGCATTTTTTTCTACGGTGGTCATACTATTTTGAAAATCTGTATCTTTCATTAGTATTCTGATTTGTGGCCCATCAAATATACCTTCCTTGAGCTTTGCTTCAGATAATACAGGAAATTTGTCGCACAGATATTTGAAACAATGTCCATTTTTATCAATGGCCTTTACAAATTGTTTCATTATTCCTAACTTTATGTGCAAAGGAGGTTAGGTTACTAGGTAACTATAAGATAAACAATTTAATAAAGATAAGATTAAAATTTCAGTAAAGTAGACGACATTCAGTTTATAATAATAATAATTCGACGATTATATCGCACATTATTGTATGACTAATGACTATACAGAAGAGACAATATTTATTATTCGAATTGTAGAAAAACTAGACGTGTTAGAGAAAAATTGATTACAGATTTGAATTCAGCGCTTTAAAATCTATAAATATAAGTGCAAAAAGTTAAAACAGCAAAGTAGTCGTAGGACGGTGTAATTTTTTCTAAGCTAGAGAAAACTTTTTCATATTAAAAGATTCAAAAAATGTTTTTCCATCTGTATCCAAAGGTTTATAATGATTGTATGACCCAATAATTTTTTATACAGATTTGAAATTGAAAATGTGTGTAAAAAAGTTAATCCGTAAGTGTCGTATAATAATTTAGTTGAACGCTTATAAAAGAAATCCTGAGTCATGGTTTTTGAAAAAATTATACCAACATTAACTTTGGAGTTATGATTAAACAACTAAAATCGATTTAGTAAAATGGCCGTTTACGACCAATTGTACCATTTTTACTTGTTTATTTGTAAATTTTTCCTTACACGTGGAAAAACAATCTAAAAGAGAGGAAAATGAATGCTCAAAGTACCATTTACATGCAATTTTCAATTTACTGAGTCGCCGGATGAAAATTTTGGTAAAGTTCAGTGTACAGTGTAAAATAAAAAAACAATATTTAAAAACAATAGATTCTTCACTTCACTCAAAATATAAAACATCAAGTTACAATTTCAATAGTGATACATTTATTGTAAGTTCATATGTTATTTGTTATTTTGATATGCACAGTGAATAATTGTTATTTTAATGTACAACTTATATTAAGTTCACATAATGAGTAATGGCACTACTAACCGCTTCAATGAATGTATTATATGATATGAATATGCTATAGTAATAGTATATTATTGAATGAGATGTTAATAATTTTCTCGAACTTAAATATGATACGCTCAAAATAGAACTAATAAGTGATAAATATAATGAAATAATATAGAAAGGATGTTTCATTAGACTGCGATACAGAGTTTGCGACTTTTAAGGAATGCGATGAGTTAGTCGTAAAAGAGATGCAAACATGTACATTGAATTACTATACATAGTAGTATAATAGTACACGGATCGCTGATATTTATTTCGAATATTTGTGTAATTACGTTCATATTTAACTGCATATTTTCAAATAATCAGAATATTCTAAACAGCATTTTAAAATTGTGTTTGAATGCCTTGAGGAAAATAACGTATTCAATTTCCAAAAATAATGTTATTGTGATTATTTGTTTTTTTTTTTTTTTTTTTAATTAGTGTGCTAAGTATGATTTCGTAGAAAATATCTGATTAAGGGATATGGAGTTTTAATTGTATTGTAAATGTACAATGTACATACGTTTAGATAAATAGGTATTATAATATTAAAACATAATCATCTCGCCTTTTTTTGCTTACCATTACATTATATGTATTTGAAAAAATACACAAATCCTATACAGATTATGTGATTATAATTAGAAACAAGAAAATATAAGTATACTTGTGTTTACATCTGTTGATTAATATTTTGTAAATAGTTTAAGGAATCATAACTTTCTCTTAACTTTCTCTATAGAAAAGTATACTTATAAATAATAATTTTAAATTAAACCTTTTAATAATCAAAATATGAAAATTGACTTAAAATTTTTAATAAACGAATCATAATGTTATTTCTATCTGGAAAAATTATTTAAGTTTTATTTTAATGGTTTTATTAAATTTGATAATATGAATTTATGTCAACAAATACAAAAATAAAAAATAATTTATGAATATAGCACAAGTACATGTTTAAACATGTTTAGACATAAACATTGATATAACTCTAAGTAATCATAGAAAACGTGTACAAGATAAAAAAAGTTCTGTTAATTATTAAGGAAAAATCAAACAACACTGAGATGTAATTCAATGATGTGCATTTATTTCAAAAACGATATAAATTAAAAATTCAGAACCATTAATCGTGTTAGTGTGTAAGACCTTTGGCTGGAAAATGTTTAATCAATCGTCTTGGTCGACACCAAGGACACGCATCATCTTATAAATTACATTATCGAGTGAGTATTAGGTCGTGGTTGAATTTTACAAATGATTTCGCAGTAGTTGTTCGGAATTTTGGTGAATCGTTCCACGACGAGCGTTTAAGTTGTGAACAATGGACGTGTATTGTTCTCGCTTTGCAGCGGACTATCGAAAAGTAGTGGGAATGCAAACTCAACATCGCCATTATTTCGAATTCCACCCGAGGGTTTGTTTCGTTGTCGATTCGAAAAAACACGCGTCGAACTATAATAAAAAACCAACGACCTGTTATATCAACAGCCGGTGGTCACTTGGCGTTTCACCGGCAACGGACGGCGAATCGTTTGTATTGTTTTCAGTCCCGTTAAACGACTAATTATAAATCGTAAATCTTCGCAAAATTCGTATCAATAGGCTTTTGGCGATTACTCGACGATTCGAACGTGTGTGGCCGCATTTGTTCTCGCATCATGTCGTTGACGTGTATACCCCGTACACGTAGGTGCGTAATTACCGGGAGCACCGACCAAGTATAAACACTCAAACGATCGGCCCGCGGCGAGACCTGTCCACGGACAATCGAAAGGGTGTTATGACGTTACCTCGTTCGTTATGCCGTTTTCGATAGGCGCCGTACACTAGACCGCGGGCTTAGCGAACGATTAGCGATCGATCGTAACACCGGTGCGATTCGATCGTCGTTTGGAACCCCTACACGTTGTTGTTCTCTGACGCGCGAATCGTCAGACAGGGTCCGTTATAATGGGGACTCGGTGCAGACACGGATCCAGAGTAAAGATCTGGGGGGGGGAGAGGGGCTCTACTATTTTTTTCTTGGTACTTCATAATTTAAACATTTTGTCATAATAGTAGGTAGGTATAGAACATAGGTTATAAATGTAATAAATTAATTATTATTTAATTTATACATTTTATATATTAAATTTTAAAATCTAAACGTCTTTTGAAATTGTCGCTTTTTCCAAATCTATCAATTATCTGATCAATGCTTATTTTAACTTCCCTATGAACAACACATAGTAAACACAAAGAAGTAAGGCGATCCTCCTGCATTCTAGAGCGTCACTAGGTGTTTACCCTTCTCAGAGTAGAGAAACTTCGTTCTGCAGTAGCTACACTCATTGGTAATGTACAAACTATACTTAGAATGATGTGTATAATTATAAAAAAAAATTGAAAAATAATATGTCTGGGGGGGCCTATGCACCTAGGCCCCCCTCTGGATCCGTCCCTGACTCGGTGGAGGCGTCAAGTGCCTACCTGTCGGTGGACGGTAGCTCGGGCAAACTAATGGAGTGTCGCGACGGTCGTATGCGTATATACGCGTTTGTTTTAATAAGGATGGAGCGAAAAAAAAAACGTTTATTCGTATGACGAGTATTGCTCCGGTGCAGTACAGCAGATTTGATATTTTATTTTTCTTATCTGATGTACTTCGACGATTCGTGTGGTTGCGATAAGTATGTCACTTTTATAGTTTTATAAAATTGTGTTTTATTATTATTTATGTTTCAGTTTATTATGTTTATTGTTATTGTTTTTCATTTGCACTCTTTATGATATGTGTCAAAGTATAACGTGCATGACTTGTGTAAACAATGCCTACTTTAAGTAATAGTAACAATAATAATAAAATATATTTATCTTGATAGTACATGAATGTGATACTTTATTCGACAAACGTTTGTGCGTCGAATTATAGCGGTCCAATCAAAACACATGATACGTAGTTGTATTTGCATTTCAACTGGAACGCATCTAAAAAACGTATATGGTTTATAACATTACGGTGAATTCATCGTTCTCGTCATCTTCTCCTTTTACAAATATGGTTTTTAGTATGTACTATAACTTGATACCTCCGTCCGATAAACTACTTAAACACTTATCACGTTTTCGATATTTTATTACGATAAACCATCTACGGGATGTTTTCGTGTCGATAATTGCCCGACCAAGATTAATTTTCCATTACACGTAACGGAATCGATACCGATGATTTTCACCACGTGTTTCGCATAAGCTCGAATCCGCCTGCTACTGCATCTGCTTGTTGTGAAACGCGATTAAAAGGAACTGGCGCGGGAGGAGGCTAGGCAGTGACCGCTATTACCGGCCATGGGCTATTTCCGAATAGCAGATAACGACCTTAGTCCGGATTTGCCAAGGAAGACGGGGTCGTTCGGTATCCGTGCGCTACGAGTACTGACTTAACGACCGCGGTGCGGACGACAAGAGGAAACCATCGCATTACCGATCCCAAGCAAAATAACCCGTCGAAATTGAACCGTTGACCTAATAAATTGGAGGATTGAAAAATGTATAGGCAACACTTATATTATGAATTCGGATTGCATCCGATTGTACACGGCATTAAGTCCGTAAATTATCAAAATTTTCCGTTCACAGCGTTCATTAATTTATTTATCCCTTACGTAGTATACAATACTGCGACTAAGCAAGTACTCGTCTGTTAAAAGTGACTCGGTTTATTCATTAAAAATATCACTGTTTTAGATTTTTGTACATAGGCTAATGGTAATTTTATGATTTTTAGGGATTTATTTTGTAGGAAGAATATCGAATATAGATACACATCACATAGACATTTCTTATATTACTGTCATAGTTGTACAAGTATGATACAAATAGCGTAGGCGATGTGAATCATGAATAGGTAAATTGAATAAATATTTATAATTTTAATTTTATGTTTTGAAGTTAATTCCTTAGATTAGTTACTTATTATATTATGTAATGTATTAAATATGATGTATGCGTGTGTGTATTCAGTTTTGTAATATAGCTTAGATTAAAAGATGACAAAGAAAAGTGGTCAGACACCGAGTAATAATTGTTTTCAAATGCACAAAGTTCAATAGATTATTTTAAATACGAATTTGAGTTCTCTAAAAGCATTTGCATGCTTTAATCAAGTACTTGAATGACTGATATACATATATATGAATGTATTTACATCATATGGTTACCGGACGAAATTATCCCTGGAAAATGTATGAATATGTATGACGTATGTATATTTTCATATAATATAGTATTATTTTCATACTTTAAATAGGTGCCTGTTGTAACTACTTTATGCTTAACGAGTTAAAATCTGTTTTTCGAGTAAAAATTGAATACTTTTTGTTTTACTCGAATAATGTTTTTATAATATGAAATAACAAAGTTATAAATATTTATTTTTTTTTAACTTAAACGTTTTAAGTTACCTTTTTAATGATTATTTTTAGAATTATAATCATTTGATCATTTTATTTGAAATACATTTTTGTTCAAAATATAAACTGTTTGCTATGTTATTAAAATAATTTTCATAAATAATATAGTGAAAAAGGTACGAGAAAATAAGTTATATTAATGGTTTAATACATGTAGATTATGTAAATGAGTACAATTTATTAAAATACGGATAAAGTAATACATACAACTTATTAAAACTTTTAAAATAATTTAATTGACTTGAAAATTAGGCGAATAAAAAAGATAATTAAGATACACAACTTCAATTTAATTTTAAAGGAATTGAAAAAAATGTAATTATAAAATGCAAATTTTTTTAAGAAGCACTCACTGTAACTTTAAAACAAAAAGTAATGTATTATGTAAGAACTGGTACCTAAATAATGAATTAATAAAAAAAAAAAACTGTTCAAACATATGTAAATTAATATGAAAATATATAATAAAATTGACTTTATGAAAATTTAATTAAATATTATTTCCATATACACATATTGAGTATTGAATTGAAAAAGACAAATATGAGTTTTTTTATATTTTAATAAATAATAAAAATTAAAACGATAAATGTATCAATAATGAAAATATTATATTCAAAGGTATCATAATATTGTCAAGGAGCGAAAATCCGAAAAAAAAAGTGAATTAGATATACTTAGACTTTCGAGTGATCTCGTTTTGCAAATAATTAACAAACAAAATGACTAGAGGTACAAGGTGAAATTCGAGTTGGTACCAAGTTTTTTAATTTTTCGTGACTCGACCGTTTTTAAAAATGTATCAAGAGTTTTGATAATGACTGAATCTTATTTGTTTTAGTTCAAATTACTCAAAACGAATTGAAGGTATCTTTTTTCAACTACTGATTTTTTATGTTTATGGTATTATATTCTATAATGGAGATTTTTTTGAAATTTGTTTGACACAGTTTTGTGGAAGCGTTTTAACATGTATCCAAATGTGATCAATGGGTAAATTGAAATCATTTTAAAATTTAAATAGAATACTTGATATTTCACTAAACATTTTGATTTTTTAGAAAACAATACATTTTAAAATATACAATGGGAATATTTAATGATATTATTTCAGAATCGAAAGTGTCGCTCTTTGAAGTTTAAATTCAGTGGCGGGCCTTCGCTTGCTGGGGTTAAACTGATGACAGACTGTTGATAGTCACGAAAAATCGTTTCGGTGCTGAATCTTAACCGGAAGTTAAATAAAGCCGGTATAATATTGTTGATGAATGTTGTTAGATATGTTTGAGTATGAAATTCATCTTGTTTGTTATTGGTTTATTATTTATTAATTTAATTAGCTGATCAAATATTATATGTAAATTTAAAATCGCACGAGGTCGATATAATAATGATTAAATAAAAATTTACTTTAAAACTATAAATAATAAATATAACCATTGACTTTGAATAGTTCAATTACAAATTAAGTTGTAAATTCCAACGTTTAAAACTCTCTGGTATAGAAAGTTTCTTTGAAAAAAATCTGATGACAATTTATTTCCATGATAATTTACTTTGCTACGTCTTCCATGAGAAAATAAACGGACAATGAAATTATTGTACAGAACACTTTTTAAGTTCATATTAATAATCGATAAAGTATGTTGAAAATACACAGGTAATATCTATTATTATATTATGATTGGATAGATATTTTCTTAAATGATGATCATTGTTGTGCATGATGCTTAAATGTTGGAATAATGTTGTTAAATCTAGTATTCAATGTTTTATAGAAAATTTACAAACACACTAATTTATTGAAACATCAATACACGTACAATGTAGAGATGTGTTTCAGATCTTCTTCTTAAAAGCAATAACTTTTGTTTACCTATTTATTTTTAACTATTTTTTTGATTTAATATTTTGTTTATTCTTTTTCCACCTATGATGTGTAATTTTCATTCTATTATAGTTTAATAAATTGTTCTATTGTTATTAAATATTATTGAATACGAAAACTATAAGCCGTTATTGTTCAACACACAAAATGTGTTGGCATAATTATTTTAATTTACATATTTGAATTTTTTTTTACAAAGTGACAATTATTGTCTCACATATCGAAAGATATCTATTAATTTTTTTTATTTCTATGTTGAATGAGAGGTTAAAATGTGAGGTTTAATTCGTTTTATACAAGTTCATCGATTTATTCGATAAATTTGAACTGTTTTTAATTTATTAGCGGAATCAAATTGATATCGTAAACAAAGCTAAGCACGTGAGGTTCATCCTTGTTGAATCTGAACCATTGTGATTCTCAATGATCAATCAAACAACGTTGAACAAAATAAAGTATAAATATTTATTTTTGTTTTCAGGAGTTTAACATCGAGTGAAATTCTAGTGAAGGTTAACACGATTTACTGTTTCGTTCACATTCGGAATACGAATATGACAGTATTTAACGATATCACATTGTGTTCCTAAAAATTATTTACCAAAAATATTTTAAAACATAACTATGTTAGTATTCGATTTATATTGTCACCGTAGAAGTTACTTGAGTTAAACAAACTGTTTTTAAAATTTAAATTTAGTACTTTAAAATCATTTGGTTCTTTTATTTTTCCGAGTGTTGATCATTCATTAACAATGAATAATCACAATAACAACAAAATTAAACATTTTAACATTTTTGTAACAATTATTCGTATATAATAACCGATAAATTTGTATTAATCGAACGTGAACTTTGAAAAATCGTGTATTTCCATCTTGTTGTTTTCATCAAAAGATCCGGCGCACGTGTTCATAAATATATATGACTTTTTAATGTAGAACATATTAATATCCAGACAGAACTTTTGGAGGTGAATGGAAATTAAATCATTATCGAACTGATGCCAGCACTGTGCGCGTAATGCACGTGTACCAAACTGTAAACAAAAATATTATGATGATAACGTTTTAGTTATTCTAACGTTTTAGCGAATAATATACTAATATGATAGCACGATCTATGCGTGCGCGCGTAAGTACCCACCTAGTTACCTGCATTGTCAAACGAACGTGTTTGAACGTGTGTACGCAATATCGGTAAAGGTTTATTACGTTTGTACGGCACAAAGGACGACGGCCTGCCCGTCCGTCAAATGTCTACTTACACGAACGCCTACGGTCCATCCGTATTTTTAAATAATAATATATTTTACGTTCTTTTTTTTTCTACCAGTATGAATGGACGCGGCGGATTCGTGTGGCATTCGTGGTCGACGCGCGGGGGCCAGGGTGGGCACCACGTACGGAAGATCCAATTATAATGTCTTTGTGTTGCGTGGTCAGATCCACAGGAAGTGTGTGTGTGTGTGTGTGTGTGTGTGTGTGTGTGTGTGTGTGTGTGTATGTGTGTGTGTGTGTGTGTGTGTATTTGTAGAAAAGAGTGTCTGCGCGTATTGATGATAAGCGTTCATAGAATTTATTCGATTCTCAATCCCAACGGAAACCTATTACACTCAAGCAAATGGGTTTTTCCTCCACCTCATACGTCTAGGCTCGCGAATTTTATCTACACTTCACCTACACGCTGAGATGCATTGAATACTTTTTGCGAACATCCCGCATGAATGCGACGGGGTAAATTACGAAAAAATACATTATTCCTCCGACATGCCTGTATGTCGACCATCTCGTGAGGGGGACGGAGGTACCTGTGTGAATGAATTTCACAAAGAATCGTATACACGCGTGTACGTTACACGTTTTCGCCTTTTTTTTTAAAATCTGAAGTTAATTAACTCGACAGGCCTTGTAGATATGCAAAATTCAACGCGTAAATACATTTATTGTACATTTACTGTTATTAAATATCTAACGAGTTCATTGTGATAAAATCGTGGTACGTGAAATCGATGCGTTTATTTTTATACGATATACATATCGTTATCATGAAATATGCGTGGCATATTTCACCGTTTAGCTCAAGTTTTCAAGAGATTTATCACAACGAGACGAACTATCGAGAATTATTTATAAACGGCTCCTGTAACGCATCAAGGAGTTAAAGTTTCTGATCGAAGGGGATCTGAACGAATTTTTCAGACATTTTTTACTACTCAAAAATGTGGTTTCACACATAAAGAAAAACAGTGTTTTAAAATCAATACATTCTTTGTTTCGTTTAGAATCTAAAATAACAATTACAATTTTTTATTATGAGTTTTTTTTTAAGGGTTTAGCAACTGATGGTTTATTTATAAGCGGATCAATTATTTTAGGATTATTTTAGTGAACACATATGTTTCACAGTCACTGATATGACAATGTTTAAATTGGAGTAGCATCGAACATTTTTATTTTTATACAAGTTTGTACATAGATTTAAGAAATCGCTTTAGATGAATTATTTGTTTTATACTATATATGAAAAATAAATTTTGATACAATGAATGTGAAAAAATGAATTTATAGTATTCAGCGTATATTTTCATTAAGTTATTGTCTCGATGTTTTATTCAATTAAAAAAAAAAAAAAATATATATATATATATATCATTTTTTACCGTCATGAATTATATCGAGCATAATTGATTTTCTAAATGAATGAATTTGCATTAAAATTCAGTTCTTCTCGTGCTCGCAATGCCTACATTTTTTCCTTCAGTTTAGACCTTGCTGAAAAGCTAAAAGATATAAAAATTGTAAATTATATTACTGCAAGCAGCTACGTAATTGCATATGAATACATAGTGTATTGTTACGAATTTTTACTATTGAACAAAACATATTTTATGTTTTTTTTATATATAAATATAAAAAAAAAAAAATATAAATATATATATATATATATATATATATATATTGGTATTTTTATATATGTATTATGAAAAAATAGTATCTCTCTCGGAGATTTACACATTGTGGCTTAACCATGGATAGTGCATAAATTTTTTTCCAAGTACAATTTAAAACATAAATAGTACAACATTTTTATGGAAAGAATAAATATGTATTATTTTTATTGACTACTAACCTTTTTATATGATATAACTTAATAAAAAAGTAATTTTTGAAATTTTTATAATGTAATTCTTACTATTAAATCAAAAGTTTAAGAGATGAATTAAACATATAAAATAAAGATCAGTAGAATAATATTAAATTAACTGTATGATATAAATTATTTAGAAATTACATTAATTTCTTTCTGATAGCATATATATGATAAAATAATTGTGAAGCGGAGAATCTATTGGTTTTACAATGATTTTTTTTTTTCTAGAGTCACTTTTTGGTACACTTAACTGAGTCAAATACAGTTTCATGCAGCAACTCTATAGATCGAAAATCTCATTTAAATGGTATTTTGTGGGATTATTTTTCTCTTTTCTCGATAGTTTTTCCTTGCACGACAAAAAACTGCAAAAATATCGAGTTAAAACGATAAAATTTGCCGTAAACGACATTGTCACTGTTAAATACATTAACGGTTTATTTTACACAAGAGCTTTGCTCAGAATCGTTTAACTAAAGAAATGATTTATCGTTTCTTTAAAATTCAATACACTTATCTCCATTATATTGTATACGATGGGAAGAATATCCATGGTGCGAAGGATTTCCGGTCTTTTTTCAAATTTAATAACGTAATACACGATATGTTATTATTAGTTTTATATCATTTTTAACTTTACGGTATATAAAAATATTTATAATAATGATCTAAAACCTAAAAAGTGGCTTTATTATACTATATAATACACATTTTACGTGTTGGTGTATCAATATACCTATGTATAGGCCTTATTGAAATATATATTTTTTACATTCTGAGTGAGGTAAAGGATCTATTGTATTATACAGTTACACAACGGCCAGAATAACTAGTAAAACACTTGTACGATTTTATATGTGACAATGCTACGTGTAAAACTGGGAGGTTTATAAAATATACACATATAGTGAAAATTATTATGCAAGCAAAATTTTAGAATGTTTCAAAAACTACAGTTTTCTGTCTCACAAAGTAGCGTTTTAAGTAAAAATCTGTTGGTCCAACCCATTTATTTTTATCATTTAACGTTTTACAACTAAATACTTTCGGTATATTAAACGTTAAATTAAGTCATAGAATAATGTGAGTTTAAATTAAAAAGCTGTTAAGTATAGTGTTCTTAAAGTATACCGCTGAAGTGTTTGGCTTTGAAAATGAAAGTGTACTTTTAAAAATTATTTTTGAGTCAATTTCGTTATAACTTTATTTAATTCAACATTCACGGCTTAAAATAAATGGTTAATGTGTTTCGTTGTGTACTTCTTTAATACGAACGAGTTATTGGTACCTATTTAATACATGTCAGATTTTATAAACAGAAAACCGAGAATTTGCGGTGAGATAAAGAGCAGTATTTTTTGTCTATATTAAATCGATGTGCTCCTCATACTTTTGCTATAAATCCATAAATCGGTTATGTTTTTCGATATGGATCTTGGCTGGAATAAAACCCCATAATTCTACGTATATGTATTCGTACTCACCAATGTGTAAATCGCTCCGGTAATCGCTGCGTGTCTTATGTTGAGACTGTAAAACCCGTTTTTACGACTTATATCATTGTATCTGTAAAGCACAGTAGTCGATTTCATCTGTTTCATCTGTAAAAAAAAAAAAAAATCAAAATAAATAAATAAATTTATAAAAATAAAAAAATAAAAAATAAAAGGTTAACGAGGAAATGATCTTGGGAGATAGATTTAAAGGTACAAAGAAAATATTTATTTGTCTGCATTAAAATTCAAAGAAAAGCTTTTACGCTTTTTATAACGCCAACAACATAATAAAAAAAAAATCACTTTGGTTTGTGGACAATGTAAATTAAAGAAGGGCATATATATATATATATATATATATATATATATATACATATATTTTTTTTTGTATAAATTAAAAAAAAAAAAATCCAATAATTTCTTCACATTCATCGGCATTCGTCGAACATTTTATTTTATCGAACGTTAACAATGCGTTTGCAGTAGAATAATATTATTTTGTGTAATTTCATACGGAAAAATCTGAATGAGTATGTTTATGAAGTATTGACATTATAGCAGAACGAACAGACACTATATACTTCTCCATGTTCGAGAACATGACAAATTGTTATTTTTTATTTTTCGTTTGTTTTATTTCAACGAATTATTAGATGATATGGTAGACGAGCAAATTGCTTTTCTAAATCAAATACGTCACTTAACGTCGGGTCATTGCAGTGAAACGTAATTCATCGACGAAAAAGGTAAACACTAGTGATTGTATTGAAACGAGAGTAAGAAAACGATAGGGTCTATCAACGCCATGATAGTTGTATTGATTATAGATGATATAATGAGATATATGACTAATGAGCATCTGAATGAGTATCGGTTATTTTATTTGAGTACATTTTGTCAACGTCGACGTGTTAAGTGTATGTATTCTTATATTTCCGTTTCTCCGTTGCGGTTGTCAACATTTTGCACAAAAGAAGGCATTAGATGAATTTCCCGCTGTTCTTATAACGCAATTGTTATGAATCATTTGAAAAAAAAATTCAAATGCAAAACATATTCCGGAGTGTACTGAATTAATTTTTGTAAATAGTAAGAATTTGTTTTCTGCCACGGTGAAAATCATAAAAAATTTTTACAACGGTTATGTCTATGAGATTTAAGTAATGTCCAATTGTCGGAGGTATATTTTAATTATTCAATGATTTAATATGCACACCATGGCGTTCGTAATATTTTTTTTCAGTTCTTTTCACAAAGTTCTCGGGCTCTTTATTTTATTTTTTCTCTTATGCTTTAACCTCAAATAATTTTGTCATTAAGTTAAATGTTCACTTAATATTTAGGAAACTATGGAAATTACTTAAAGCATATAAAAATGAATTTATCACGCTTATAATATAATGTATCATTATTTCACTTGGTTAATTTACTTTTGAAACTTAAGAAATATAGAAGTAATTTAATATTGAACATTTTTTATAGTTATATGATTTATTTTGTTCATATTCTGTTTAAGTTGGATGATAACACGATTAATTTTCTCGTTCGTACATCGGATGTGCAAAACTAAAACATAGTGACTACCATATTTTCAAAATAGACTTTTTATATCTTCATTTTAATTTTTAAACTCTGAATAAAATCATTCTATTTTATTTGGATTAATATTGTAGTTTAATGATGCGTTTACATATATTTGCACAAGTTTATCATAAGACAGTAGCCTATTGATGTTTATTAAACTGGCTTTCTCTTGGAATTGTCTGAATGGTAGTTACTGTGTTTTAGTTTTAGACAGCTGACATGGCATTTGGCTTGTGGCGTCAATAAAGTTCTTCGATGGAAATTCGAATTATTTGATTACAGATGTATTTTTAAATAGATTTTCGGTATGAAAATGGCTTATTCTTCAATATTTATACTAATTATCTATTGAATTGGCCTTATAGATTTAAAATGAGCATTTGTAATTTTGTATTTTATTTTCATTATTACTTTCAATGCCATAATGAGTACAATATTTGGTAAAAAAGAAGTACATTTTTTCATAATAACTTTATTCTTAGATGAACAAGTAAAAATGTGTTTTTATTCGACTAACTTTAAATGCGATTTTTTGAGATTATTTAATTTTCAAGACATGTATATATATATATATATATATATATATATATATATATATATATATATATATATATATATATATATATATATATATAAAAGGTATATTTGAAGATAATTTTTGATAAATCAAAATAGTTTGATAATATAGTAAAAATAATCTTTATGAAAATAGTGAAGTCAGAGTTATTACTTTTAGAATAAAATGAGTTTTTTGATAAATCCACGAAATTATAAAAGTTAAATTGTTTGATTGCCAAATATTTCAAAACTATTTGATTTTATGATACCATATTTCACAATTTTTTTGTTTTTATTGAATAATATATTTAAGGCAGCTTGGAGATAATTTGAATTTTGAGATATTTATTAATGTTAGAAACATATAAATAAATTGTAATAACAATATTGTAGTTTGGAACATTTCTACTGTAGGTTACAAAAATACAATTATTTTAAATAGAGAATATAATAAAAATAGAAAAAAAATTCTATAATTAGGTTTGATTTTATTTTGTGTGAAAATGAGTTCAAGAATGTGGAAATTAACATGTAAATCACAAAATCTACATAATCTGATAATCTGTATGCGTCTAATGAATTTGTAATACGACATGTATATATATAATTATATTAAGTTTTAATTATCAATTAATTTCGTCTTTTATTCTCAACCAGGAAAATAATAATTTATTTTATATGCGAATGTAGGCGTCATTTCGAAACACGAAAAACAAGATCATATTATAATTCTCTTCACGCTATTTTCGGTTTTTTCATTGAAATATTTCATTTCGTTGGTTTTTATTACTCATGTGATATTATACAGTGAAATTATATATTCCTGTTTAATGATCATGCAGATATAGTTGTGTGAACAATATTGAAAGTTATCAAAAATTAAATGCCACAATAACGTTTTTAGAATGAGACCGTATGCTAATGATTCATTAGTAATGAGTAATAACGTTGTGCTAGAAATATTTAAATACTTACTAAATGAATACTTCAGTATAAGTACGAAATTTTATTTGACATCAAGTTATGTATGCGTTGACTTGCATTTTTATATTTTATATTTGGTATGTATTTTTAAATTTATATTATATTTGATGAAGACGTGTTGCAGTATCAGTATTGAATACATGTAATTTTAGGTAGTGAAATTAACAATATTTGTTTACATTTTTAACATTTCTTTTTTGCGTTAAAACATTATTTATAGTCAGTTATTTTAAATATATATAAATAAATAAATAAATAAATAAATAAATAAATAAATAAATATATATATACATATAATGTATGTATATGAAATTTTAATTGGTAGATATACATTCAATATGTATTAATTAATAATTGGTAATCATTGGTGGACCCAGAAGAGATTCAAACGCGCCTAAAATTATTTCTAGCCTAAAATAAATGTATCTTAAAGAACATTCTAATGGTATTAATTCTTATTATTACAATACCTTTTCAAAATTGTCACCCTTGCCTGAATCTGCTCGTGATACGTAAATACAATAATAATTAGAAATTGTGTTAAAGTCGGCTTAAAAATCTATGACTTTTTGCGATCATGAAGATTTGTTTATGTTGTTATTCTTAAATGCACATTGTTTTTATTCGTACTTATGTGTATTTATGTTTTTTCAGCTAACTTTTCAAGCATTTAAATGTGTCAATAAATTGTAATACACAATACTAGGTTAAATATTCTCATTTAAATACTATTTATCTTTATGAAAATGCGTCATATTTACAAATTACAAAATTAAAATCGCGCTTTGTAAATAGTTAATGTGAAATATTTGAGTACTGATTATTATTACAGAACACGATCAAATACTCAATGTATCACTGTTATAATAATAAAATAAATTTAAGTTGTTGTGCAGTTCGCTTGCTGTCCCTGAGAACTGTTGTAAATTACTGGTAACGTGCTCCAATTAATTATCTCGTCTGCATATCTATACTAATAATTCAGTGTGATTTATCTATAATCAATTATTTTCAACCCAATATATATTTTGTATATTGGCATCGGTTCCGGGACAGTCAAAGTTTTTAGAATAATTCACCTGATAAGATCATCATGTTAAATTACATTTTGAATAATCTTGAACTAATCATGAATCTTACAATATATATCGTGCTCAGTAAAAACCATTACCCTGTTGATACAAATAAATGAATAAATAATAAAAATA
This sequence comes from Therioaphis trifolii, assembly GCA_027580255.1. Taxonomy (NCBI): domain Eukaryota; kingdom Metazoa; phylum Arthropoda; class Insecta; order Hemiptera; family Aphididae; genus Therioaphis; species Therioaphis trifolii. The sequence continues at coordinate 19,387,184 of CM050409.1, forward strand.
TGGATATAAGATCGGTAAATGTCCATGTTAATTTTAAAATGATTGTGATATATTGATATGCTCATCTGAGAGCGTACGACATGGTATACGCAAGTATATAAAGCTAAACTGATGTATCATTTTTTTTACCAGCGCTAAAATTCGAATTCCTTTTGTAAATAACCTTTTGTTCATAGTAACATTTATGGATGATATACTGAAAGAATATTATATGATTTTGATGTGTAAGTACGAAATTCGGCTTAAATGGCACCATAACAGTTGAAATACGTTTTAAAACTAAATAAAACATGTAGGACCCATGAAATATAACATGTAAAAGAAATTCGCATAAATAATACATTTTATCAAGTATGACATATGAATCAATTCATTGTTAGTTTTCAATTTTTAGAAACAGGTATTCTATCTCGTACAATACCTTCTGAAAAAATTCATTTGTAAATTTAAAAATTATACATGTGTGTATTACAGAAAAAAAATCACTCCTACAATATACATATTAAAATCATTTTAGAAATACGTAAAAATCTATAAATTTTTTCACCAAGTAGTTCATAATGGCTTTAAAAATAAATAATTTAAGCTAGAGTTTCCATGACGAATTGTCAAAATGTCTTAAATCCTAAGAATACGTAAAATATAATTAGTTTCTAATGATTTTAGATTCTGAGTGAAGCGAATGATTTATTGGTTTTACAGTGATGTTTATTTTATTTTTTTCTCGAGTCACTTTTTGGTACATTTGACTTGTCTAAAAGTTTCATCCAGTAACTTAAAACACCGGAAATCATCTGTAGACGGTGCTTTGAGGGTTAATTTTTCTTTCTATTCTGTAGTTTCCCTATGCGTGAAAAAAAATGACCGACAACTTGAGTGAAAACGTTTAACTTTGCCTCAAACGATACTTTCTCTAATTTGGTATTAGTTATTTAGTCATAATTACAAAAGTAACATAATTGCTAAATCCTTAAAATTCTCACCATACAAAAACAACCAATAGTTTTAGATTTGACCAAACTTTTTAAACAAAATTGACAAATTTGAGATAAAGATACTCAAATTTGAAAATACCTAATTATTTTAATGTACATTTATAATGTAATTTTTAATTTTTAGTATAAAGACTTGAAAATTGAATTTAACTTTGCTCAAACGTTTACCTAACGATACTGAATAATTTTTGAAAATCGACTAAGGATTTTTTCTGAATAGCATTTAACCAAACTTTTATACAATTTTTATGTTTTCAACTGTTTTTACATCAATTTTTAACTTACAATGTTTATAAATAATTGGTCTGCCCAATCATTTAAAAAACTTTGATTCTAGACTGAAAATATGTTTGGTATCTTTTGGTCAACTAAGTAAAATGTCTTACTCCTATGAGTGTATTATTGAAAAATATATTTATTAAAAGGCGTGGCTTTATAAATTATAAAAAAAAAGCGCTGTTTAATTGTTGGGGTGGATAGTTTTTATAAACACATATCAAATGTAATTTAACCTATTGGCTGTTTTAATAATTAAATGTCACTCGTAATATACAGATAGCGCATAAAAGTTTTTTCGAATCTTTACGCATAGTAAATCGGTAGTGTTTGGTTAAAATTGTTTTCTTGTTTTCTAATAACTAGTCTTGTGTTGTTGATATTTGTCAAATTCAACTCTTCTGTTAAGATTGTATAGTTGAAATAATTCAGTCATATTTATCTTACATCTCTTTTATTGAAATTAATTTGTTTAAATGTTGATAATATTTTTAATGTGATTGAGTTTTTATCATTTCTTTTGCTATAGCAAACCAAAATCAATTTCATACCAAATTATAGTTACCTCTGGTCTATTGACTTATTTTTTGTCATATTACCTGGTGAACTGAGGTATTCAAAATTATTATTTATACGAATTATTTTAATTTATTATTCTAATGGTTATTTATTTATGCTTCATAATGTATTCTGTGTTTATAATTTTAACCAGTAAAGTGGTTTTTTAGAAGTACGTAAATTGTATTTCACTGCACGCTATACTTGTGTAGCTCTATGCCCGCTTTTACTTATATGACATTTACGATAACATTGCATGCAAATTATAGGGAACAACCTTCATATACCTGGCCTTATATTTTCAAAAACTAACAACGGTACACTAATTTTGTTTTTGCATGCAATATAGATAATTTATATTAAAATAAAAAACATAGATAAGAAACCATGTAGACTATATTAAATTTCGTAAATCATTAAATTCAAATATTGGTAATGAATTTGAAAAGATAGTTAAAAAAACTTAGTTGAAACGGAATGTAAAAATTATATTAAAAATATGTGTTTAGTGTAATAGTTGGTTTGTGGATATAATACAAAAAACCTTTTGAAATAGTTTAATTTATTTTTTATTAGAAAAAGTAAACTATGACTTTTGATGAACTATTTTCTGTAGAAGAATTGTGTTTGAAACGAGTTACAATAATATATTAATATCTATAATGAATGTATATATATATATATATAGTTGCAACTAAAGTGTAATACAAAATTACATAAAACACACACACACACACACACATTCTAATAGTTGATATGATGTTGAAATAAATCAAGTGGAGGGTTTGATAAAGATATGTATTTTTTTTTGTCATTTTATGTATGTGTTTAACGACTATTAACACTTTTGTCTCAAAGTGCTTCGAAACATTTCTGTATTAGTTTTTAATTGAGTGATAAATACTTATGAAACGTATGCAATAGATCTTATCTGTTTCATATAAATAAAGATACATTTAATAATCAGTTAATAACCCTTTCACTACCCTATTACAATCTTAATTTATTTGATTAAAGTAATCTTATCTTTTCATTTGAGATTTTTTTCTTCTCAGTTTACTTAATTCCTTTAGAAGATAAAAACATGTTGTCCCATAGTACCATTTATGTAAGGTTTCCTAAGTAGGAGCGACGGAGCTTTTGTCGAGATCACAGTTTTTTGTATCCAAGTATAAAACTTAATAAAGTTATTATTGTACGCTTGTAGAATATTCTCTCACCGTTAATATTCAATTATTATTAATAACAGTTCAATATTTTTGTTTATAGTTGATTTTATCTACCAATGTTAGTATTTGAGAGGTACATGATAAAATAATTGTTGTTGAATAATTCAGAGGATGAATGGAATTTTATCGAAATTAAATTAAAACTTCGACCCGCAGACTTCTGAAATAATATTATATTTTTCCAACAGTTCTATACATCTAATTTCTTGACAAGGATGTCTCACGAGGTTAAATAAGTAGTAAGGAATATGGTTGGTACAATGTCACATGAAGTTTCATTTGAAATTATTCGATCTCAATAAAACATTATTTGTTTTATTATACTTATTTTGGTTTAGAATACCACTAATATTATTTCTTTATATTGATTTTGATAGAATTGTATAATGAAATTTAGGAATAATATGTTTTATGCATACTTTTATTTATATTTTTATTATACAACGTATCAGTTCAATATTATACAAAAGTTTTAAATAAATATTTATAGAATAATAATAATAATTGACTCGAATTAAGTATGAACAGAGTACTCTTTGTAAAACCCATCAAATTAATGCAAATACGTATTATAAGCAAAAATCGTAATTAATTTGCGGAGAGTGAATGTTTACAACAGTGTTAAAATAAAGAAAACCACTTCTAAACGCTGTCGTTAAATAGAGTATAATAATATTTCAACTGTCTGGAAATTCAACATCATAATTATTTACAATTTTGGTTATATACAGTATATACATTTTATGTTATTACTTTATAATTCTGTTTCTTAACGTATAGTTACTATGATACAAGTATTAAGAACGAATGTACGGTTACAGTTTATCGTGAAAAATGATCGTGATGCTTGACATGTCATTCGCTTAGAGAGATTTTTCAGAAATTTAACTTAAAATATTGTTTGAATTCATACTATAGTAATATATTGATAAATTATAACGTAGATAAAGTTAGTAATGAAAACATATAAAAAAAAAAATTAATTAGTTTTTTAAATAAAGAATAGTAAACTCTAGTCAAATAATAATTGTAAAATCACAGTTATGTTTAGAAAATATACTTAAATAGTAGTGTAGATAATTCACACCAAGTTATTTTATGGTTGTTTGTTAAGCACCTGAGTTATGTATGTTAGAAGAAGAAAACTTTGAACTACTCTGGATTGTGTTGCTATTTACTGTCTGGTTTATTGTGTTTTCAGTTTAAGACTAAGCTAATACATTTGTAAATGATATTTAGTAAAGGAAATCAAAGAAAGTTGTTACGTAAAACATTTCAATTGCGATAATTATAACATTTAAAAAATAATTTAATAATATCCTTAAATAATAAATTGAAAAATACAATTTTTATGCATTGGATAATAACTACATTGATGAATAACTATGCTATAAAAATAGTTATATCGTTTGATAATGATGATTTTCTGTAAATAAATATTGCTAACCGCGTATATGTCGAATAGTTTAGAGAGAGTGTTTTTTTTTAATGAAGGTACACACTTACATCGTAAAGTTATGTATTTAAATTTTATACTTCTTATATTTTTTTTATATTTTGGTAAGATAATTTTTGTTTATACATTTTTATTGTAATTGTGTGTCCAAAAAAATGATTAAAATGTTACCATACTTTACACTAATTGGAACAGATTTTAGACGTTTCTTTATACAAATGAATCCTTCCATGCGTAATTGGACATAATTATGACTCTTCTGAAGTAGATTTTCTACCCCACCCCCTTTCATAGAGTGATAAATGGCAATATTTTTAAATTTTTTTTGTTATTATGAGCTGTCTGTAATAATAATAAAAAGATATATCTCAAACGACCCGGGACAATATTTTTAAAATTCAAGTACTAGACGCAGCTCAAAATCATTCTTTCAAAATTGAAGAAGTTCAACCCGTTCGTATTGTATTACACTGAGTTATAAAGAAAATCATAATTCAATTTTGTGACAAATGTATCTTTTGATAACTTTCCCTTAAAGTTTGTTAACCTATTGGAGAAATGTGAGAGATAGGTTACATATCACGAGCATATCATGAGAAATTTTCGCAAGACTAAAAATTATGTACTTGTAAAAATTATTGACTTTGTATTGTATTCAAAAACTTAATAATAATTGAATTCTTAATGAATAAAAATCTTTTTTTGTTGAAAAAGTAAATTTTTACTCAGGTTTTCATTATACGTTTCTATTGTTTTTATTCATCCGATTTTTTTACAATACTGAGGTTTAAACATTCTATTGTATAATGCAACGTATTTATTAGTAACAATATTAATTATTTAAAATGTTGATTACTGTAAGTCTATAGAAAGAATCTGCTTGTGATGATTAATGTGTATATGAATATTGTATATATACAATATCGATAGTGTTTTTTTCGAATGATGCAATTTTACAACTGAACATAGCATTAATCATTGTTTTGTTCTTTATTGTTGGATTCAAGCAATCCATACCAGTAATTAGATTGAATTCTGTTTTCACAATTTTAATGAATTGTTTTCTATCTCAACAATTAAAAATGAAATTAAACCACTCGATAAGATCATCGGAATTGCGTGTAAAGCTGGCACAGCTTTTGTGCAGTATTTATTCATTACAGTGACATATTTATTGATGGCATATTCTGACTAATTCGATTGCATAAAGTGTAATAATGATAAATTTGACAGAAGATTGCTGACTAATATATACAACAACAATATCAGAGATAGCCAATGTGTTTGTAATTGATTTATTGTAATTGCATTATGCAGGGACAATTTAATATATTCATCTAGATTAGTATATTTTCAGTCGAATGATGCAAACATAACTGAAACATGACTGTACTGTCAAGAGAGTGTATGAAATTTTTTTTTTAAAACTGGTGCATAAGAATTCACATGTTTCCAATATGACTTGAAATATATTTTAAACAAATTATTAAATTATTTAAAACTCGTAACGGTTATTTTAAATTCTGTGTAGAGCTAAAAAATTCGTCATTTTCAAAATGTTTAGTTCAAATTTCGAAAAGAGAAAATTCGTCTCATGTTTTCTGTATATAAATTAACAGCTTGGCTATCTTCATTATTTATAGAGTTGTAAGTCATTAATTTTTTTTTATCGTAAAACAGCGTTCAAAAGTAATATGTAACTTGTTGTTGCAGTCTCGGAAAAAGTCAGATGTCCCATCGTTTTACACCATTGTTTCCTGAATAATTTAATAGTTTAGTTTTTTTACTTAAATTAAAAAGAAAAAATAGTTTTTCTCTAATAAATATTAACAGCGTAAAACTCATGAAACTTAATATTAGGCTACATTAAGAATATCTATTTTAAAATCATATCATTATTATATAAACGTGAAAAGTACAATATTGAGCTAAACATGTTTAACTTCTGAAACAAATATACATACGTTCAATATTTTGGATAGTTAGTAATCGGAAAGTGGCAAGTTTTTATTACTTTGGGAACGTAATAACTTACTTTAATGTATTCTTAAGATTTTATCACTTTAAAGAAAAAACCAAAACTTTTCAAAGCATTTTATTTTTATCGTTTCTATTTTATTAAAAATAGTTTTGAATTTTCTCTTAACCAAGTGTAAGTATTATCTTTTTTTAAAATTAAACAGTTAACACATTTTCATGAATATAAACACCTCCATAAAAAATATATATATATATATATATATATATATATATATATATATTTAATGTATTTTATTTATTAAGTGCTTTTAATCATCAGTTAATACTCGGAATAGTTAATTTTGTAATAATCGCAATGGATTGAATTACAAATAAATCAATTAATATTTTTTTCTCATCTAACTGTTTATGTAGGTATTAAATACATTTTTGTTCTTACTAGATTCTAAATTGAATATATTATTCTTCTTTTTGGCTGGCAGAATGTCATAGGTGTTGAGCTATTTTTTACTCGATGTACGTATAGATGACCTAGTCCAAGGGTTTTTATTACTTGACAGTTTCCCTCTTTACTTAATGCACATTTATTGATACATATTGTAAGTATGCACTTTTTAAATGATTTAAACAAATGCATCTATTTTAGATTCTGAGTGAAGCGAAGGATCTTATGGTTTTACAATGATGTTTATTTCTTTTTTCTTTTCTTTTTTTTTTTTCTTTTTTTTTCTGTAGACACTTTTTCGTATAGAAATTCTTGTCCAAAAGTTTCGTCCAGCAACTTTTTAGATTCAAAATTGAACTAAGATGGTACTTTAAACAGGTCATTTTTCCAAAATCTCCATAGTTTTTCCAATAATCAAGAATAACGATCGAAAAACTGAGTAAAAACGGTAAAATCGGTAAAAATCCGCCGTAAACGAGATTTTCACTGTTCAGATTTTAGGTATTTAGTCATAAATCGAAAAGTATTAAAGCTAGAAACTTGAAAATTTGATTCAATATCAAATACATAATTTTTTATATTGGACAACATTTTCAGAAAAATTATAGCACTTTTGACTTAAATATAGAACTTTTAACTTACCAAATTGTTTGAAAGTTTTTATGTAATATAATTTTAAATATTTGACAAAAAGTTCTGAAAATTTAATATGACCTTACTCATATATCTACCTAATTATCCTAACAAAAGTTCAAAAATCGTTAGTCAGGATTTTTTTTTATACACACTTTAATAAATTATTATACGATTTTTTCGATATTGTCTGATTTCTTTTAAGTTTATTTCTAATGAAATATTGAGTATTTGTTAGAAAGTTCTGAAATTTTAATACAAGTTTACTCTTATACTAAACTATCAATACCGAAAAAATATCAATAATCGTGACTCAATGTTTTTTTTCCAAGCATTTAAAAAATTATACAAATAACCGTAAAATACGTAAACAGTATTTAAATAATAATATATTATATTACACTGAAGCTTTGCTCAGAATCGTTTATACTAAAGAAATGATAACTCATTTCTTTAAAACTTAATACATTCTTCACCAATATCTTGTCCGAGGACCGAAGGGACGAACTTGTACCACCATAATCTCACTTACCAGCTTTTTTTTTATTCGTATTCAGATGTGCTAAAAAATTGTTTGTGCATTTCATGACAAATAATTGTATTGAAAATGAAAGAAAATTATAATTGTGGTTTATTATTAGTAAATGTTTCCAAATAATATTAGTCACAATATGGTAGTATTGCTCACCTTTGCTATTGAAGTATTTCCTCAAGGTTCTGATGTAAAGCTATTATCAGATTGTAATGTAAATATTACAAAGATGCAAACATGAGAAAAGGAATCTATTTTAGAGTGTCATGAATTCATGATTCGTTATTAACAAAGCTCTATCAAAAGTTAAAACAAAAGGTACTTATTGATTGAAAACAATTCTCAAATAATAAAACCTCATTTCATGAATTTCATCCTAATAATGCTTTTCACCCGTCCCGGAATCACCTGATAATAAAAACATCTTGAATTTTTTGAAACACATAATAAAATTATTATTTTGATTTATGTTCAATAAAATTTCGTGAACCATTTATTACACCAATAGAAATATTAATGAATCAGTGACAAGAAAACTCGCGATAAAAACGTAATGTCAATGAAAAATCATAAAAAAAACATCCTATTATTTCAAAAGAAAAAAAATCTTATCTGTTTTTACTGTTAGAAGAATTAAAAATAATAATAACAATAGAAATGGTTATTACATTCCATTTATATTTATTGAAATCGATGTGTACTTCAACAATGTTTCTATCATCAGTAATTACTATAAGTTGAATAATTACAATGTTTTCGTCCAACGATGATGACATTTTTTATAATGCGATGATTTATCACTTTTGTCTGATTTGTAAGTTCGAACGATTCCACTAAAGTATTCGAAATTAATTTAAATATAAATTATACGATTGATTTAAATTACTGTGACATTTTGATATTGATATTTGAATAATTTATATTAATACGTTTAGGTATAGAAGTTTATGCGTCTCGCATGTCCGTAAGAAAATCATGGTCTAAATATAATGTGGATAGTTCTTGATTATTTTTGACACTTGGTGAAATTTCCGTGAACCTTACACAAAGTTGATTTTGATATTGATTTTCATTCGTTATTAAAAATATTAATCATCAGTTTTTTAATTTATAATTTTTAAAATTGTTTTCTTATTTAGTATTGCCAAATATTTTATGCTATTCACTCTAAATGCATTTATGTTTTAATATGATTTTATTATTTAGATTTAATAAACTATTCATGTCTTAAAGTCATGGCTCATATTTGTCGGGTTAATTTTTCGAGATTCAATGTGGTAATTCTCACAAACTGCATGTTGATTAATTTGAATTTTAGAAACGCTGTAAAACACTTTATATATCTCTTGAATTTTCAATTGAAAATCTTATAAACACATCAAATGCATCATACACACGTTATATAATATATAAATACTGCATAAACAGATTTACTTTTTGTCGCTTTTAATTATTTAAAGAAGTAAAATTAAAGTAAAATGTTTAGCGTTCTTATATAACATAATCGGGTAAAATATATATTAAATTACAGACAAATCATTTTGATTACTCGTAACAAAAAATAAAATTAATTTGTTTCATTTACCAACAGATGCTTATTTATGAAGTATTAATTGAACGATAATAAAAGACATTTATCGATTTATTCTACGTAAATAGTACTCTAAGTCGGAAACGTAATAAGATCGGCCAGCTAGATAATCACATTCTTACGTCCGATTCTATAAATTGGAGTGTGATATTATATAAACTATCTCAATGAGTAATATAAAATAACAAGTGTTGAACATGGTCTCTACGTGACGTTTTTCTTTGCCAAATTATCCGCTGATTGGACCTAATGTTATATAGCACAATATAGTCGTTTTATTGTTTACAGTTATCCTTTCTGTAATACGAACGTTTCGTTTTCGTAGTTCGTTTGCTTTTGAAGGGACAATAAACGGAGAGGAGAGACAAAAAAAAAAAAAAAAGAAAAATAAATAAAATAAAGTTCCGAAGAGAAAATTTATTTCCCATCGACAACCATCATTAGACGGTAATGACCGTGTTCGTCTCATATTATTTGTCGGACAATGATTTCCGTCGGGACCGATATTCGCTTGTGTAACTGGACGTGGCCTTTGGAAAAATGTACATCTAAAAGTTGGATATTTCGTTTTTCGCCGGACGGGCATAAATGACGTCCAATTAATGTCAGTGCGTCGTTTTTCCCGGCCCGTAAAAAATTGAACGATGAGCAAAGAAAATAAGTAACGTTAAAAGTTTCGTTCGAATTGTTTGGCCACGTTTGAGATAGCCTACCCGAAAAGAGAACTCAACGAAAATGATTGTCAGGTACTCCTCGAGTTCTAAAACTCTTTTTAAAACTCCTCGGTTACTTCGAGGCCGTGAAATTACTTACGGTGGTGATTTATACTTTCCGGAGGGCTGAGCGGAGGAAAAAAAAACTTTACGGTAAAAAGAACGGTTCTGTGCAAAGAATTATATCGAAATGACTGTTTAAAAAGGACACGTATTGGTTTAGCATAAATATTATGTTGTTGAATGTTTTCAACGAATCGTACCCAAGTGTTTTCCCTTGCATATCGTATTAATCGACTGTTGTGTATGTGCGTCATATTGACCGGCCGGTTGTAACTTGTATTGGATTAATAAACTAATGTGATAGCGTATGGTAATGCGATTGATTAAGAAGTGAGTTTATGTGTGCAGGTCAAAGTATATTCAAAATATGAAACGCGAAGATTTTTATGAAATAAATCGAGATGACTCTCGATCACGATCCGAAACTATGTCACGTTTTTTAATTCGTTTTTTTATTATATTAAATATGATTATTAGATTACAGTTTAGTGAAAAAAAAAAATGAACTGCTTTCGTCTGTTTTAATATCTATGTGATCTAAAACATATTTTCAGTGATTTCAAAGAGATACGACATTTTTTAATTTTAATACACTAACCCAACGATTGTAAAATCAATTAATTTTTAAGTCTGAAATATATATATTTCAATTTTTGTCCAAATAATGAACTAATTATTAAATTTTGTAAACACGAAGTTATTCGTTACATAAAAACCATTAAACTCATATTTCTTTCGCGGAATACCTATAAACTAGCCACTAACGTTTCAATTGTACTCATAACAAATCTACGGATAACGGATGCTTCCCTCGTACATTCGTTCAATACGTTATGTGTGTTCGATGTTCAATAGAATATAAAATGTGTTTTATTTTTTCCTTATAAAACAAATGTAGGTATAAATAAGGTAAATAAGATAGCATGTGAATGGAAGAATAAAAATAATTTGTATACTATATACATATTGGTATTAATTTCTCTTTAGTAGTATTTTAACTGACAGACATAATATTATGTAGATACTAAGCACACGAAATACATCTTAAAAAAGGACTAATTATTGGAAATTTCGTTTGATACAGACAAATGTCGTATATTTTTTCAGTCATACGCGTTTTTAATATTTTCAGGAATATCGACTTGTATAGTTGTATTATATATATATTTATTTATTTGTTTAGAAAAAACGTTATAGCCATATTATGTTTAAATGAATCTGTTATACAATAACAGTTTCAAATCCATTCAACTCAAATGAAATATAAGTCACATGAATATATAAGGTGTTTAATTTACAATATTCCAATAATTTTGTGGAATGCAATAATTTTAATTTTCAGTGTAAATAAAGTGAATAACCAAGCAAATTATATAAAGAAATATATACATTTTTTAATTATATATTAAAAAATGGATGAAAAGTAATTATTAAGCATTGACAACAATTGATACTAAAATGTTATTTATGAATCTATGTATACTTCATTCTATGTGAAAAACGATTTTTTCTTTTACAATATTTTAACATTATCCAATTAATTTTATGAATTATATAAAGAATAATTGCAATCACAATTTTTAAAAACGTTCTACTACGCTCCAGTTTGAACATAACACTCTTAGTTTGTCAATGATTTTTCGTAAGAGTTAAGTTATATGATAGATACACATACCTATTATAAATGATATCAAATGTATGAAAAGAAAAGTTTAGAACATTGGAAATATTCCATTTGAACTTTTGTATGTAGTCATGTCTGTGAATAAAACATACGAGTATACTGATTTATTGATTAATAAGGCAAAATTATTTGTGATTCAACAGTTTTCTGTATAATACGTTTTTTCTAGCTCGTATTTTTATACATACATGATACTTATTTTAGATTCTGAACAAAGCGGAGAATCTATTGGTTTTAGCTTTATCATTATTTTTTGAAAATATTTTGAAACATGTCATTTGAAGGTATTGAATTAATTTTATAACATTTACAGGACTTGTATTCGAAATTGTATTTGTGTGAGTGTGACCGCTCACATGTATACCAATAACGATTTAAATTATTTTGAGTATACATTTTAAATTAAAGAAATTGAAAAGAAAATACATTTAAAATATTCATCACTATTACACATGATTATAAAAATATTTTGATATTTGAGACTTCTTTTAAGTAAAATGCACGATTTTACCAAAAATGTGGTTATGATGTTACATAATTAGCGATATTTTTGTAATGGAAAGGACATCACTATTATTTTGTTTTATAAATCAGAATGTGTTTTGGAATTATTTTTCTCCCTTTCTCGGGAAACAACGTTTGGAAAAGCTTTGAAAAGTTTACATTGAGTAATGAGTAATCTATACATTCATATGAATATATTAGAGTAGGTACCCGATCTATGCTTTTTTATTTGAAAATGAAACGAAAAAAAAATGAATGTACTTAATTGTGTAAAACATATTTTTAGCTTACTCAAATGTGATGAGATATTGTGAATAGTGGATCTATCAAAACTATAATTATTCATAAATGATGTTCTGCGTATATTCGTAATTGAAAGTATAATCAATTTGTATTCATAAGATTTTTTAGATAACTAAGTTATATGTTCAAACACTTTTATATTTCATGTTACGGACAAAATTACTAAATTTTCATTCAAAGTAATTTAAAAATTATTTCATAGAATTTATTCAGTGGAAATGTTATTTATATAAGTTAGTGTTTTATTTTAATGAGCTGAATAATCATGTCGTTATGAAACCCATTGAGTACACAAAATATAATAATTTGTGGTTCATTTGATGTACATGAACATGGGCACATTTAAATTGTCCCTGTTCAAAGTAATTTCGATAAGCGTAAAAAATACAATAAATAAATAATTTTTATTGTGATTAAAAAACGAATAACAATTAAAATGGTATAAATGAATATATTATATTAACACATATTGTCTTAATGTTTACAAATTCTCATTATATTCGACTTTGTATGAAATTATGAGTTATGAATTTTTTATTGAGGTTAATATTTGTATTGTTTTTGAATATAAAATGTAACAGTTAAGTCATTTGAATGATTGTATTTTATGAAATATTTTAATTACATTTTAGTAAACTGACTTTTAATTCTTATAATTAACCAGATTGTTTAATTTATCATTGCTTATTATTACCATTTATTTTTATTTGTTTATCTACGTTACTTTTTTAAATTTAATATCCAAATTAAATTTAAAAAGTATTAACTTCCTTAGAAAATTTTAGATTTATAAAATATTTATCATTTTGTAATGTAATTTTTGGTTTTTCAGAATATTATATTTACATACCAGTGACAGATTGGGTGTGCATGTATGAATATAAAATACTGAGATTAACAAAATTGGTGAAAGGAAGCTATATTGATTTCAATTATGTGTATGTGATTCAATTTATTAATATACATTTTTAACCATTTGAATGTTTTTAACAACAACTTCTAATGATATTCCGCTTTAGATACGTCACGATCAACTACAATTTTTTGACTCACTTATCATTTAAATAGTTTTGCGCTATAAGTATGATAATAAAGTACCTATATAAACATCTTATGAATGATTTATACATATATACATACATACATATATACATATATATTTTTATTTATTTATTTATTTTTCAAATTCACATCCTTATTTTATTAATATATATATATATATATATATATATATATATATATATATATATATATATATATATATATATATATAATATTATTACGATCGATTTTCTTTAAAATATTTCGCCGTAGTTTAAAATCGATCCAATAAAGTTGATTCTTTTAGTGAATGAAGGGTAAGTGTTTATGTTTTGCATTTCAAAAGTTTCTTACGAAGTCATGGATGAAGTAAAACAACAATATATCATTCTCTCATATGTTGTTATTAACTGAAAGGTAGATTGTTTTAGACCATTGACGTAGGAGCATGTATTTCACGACATTATAATACTCTTGTCAGTTATGTGCCGCCTCTACAAAATCTATTTTTGAATTTATTCTTTATTTAAACTTTCAAAATTATAAGTTTTCCATAGAGCTCCTTTCATCAATGAAAAATACGTATATCTTCCATCGTAATTTGTGATTTCATCAACACATCGTTTACATATCAGTTTATTTACTGAATAATGGGTTTTTGATTCAGTTATTCATCGTGTTTATATAATTTAAATGAATTTCGTTTGAGCGAATACGTTTTTAAAGATATTTTCAGTTTACGAATAATACATCACAAATGTGTAGTACATTGTATATGACATTACTTTACAATTGATTTTGATGAAACAATGTGTTTATTTGTTTGTTTACAAAAGTATACCGGAAAAAGGAGATGGGATCTAGTGAGGGGGCGTTTAGTTTGAATCTTGTTTCGTTCATCTCTTCAAAAGATTGTGTGACATTATTATGATACGAGTTCATTTGAAAAAGATGATGATTTATATTAATATAAATGTTTTTGGGTTAAGTTACTACTACTAAACAATAGATAAGCATGATATTGTAGTTTAAGGCTTGTAAGTAATTTAAATAGTATTTTTTTAATCTAATAAAAATGTTAAAGACATTTTAAGAAATATATTACAGTTATGATTACGAGAAATGAGTTAAAACATTATTAATTTTACTTCAAGTCGATGTACTTATTTAAATTTAATAAACAGTTTCTAATCGCCTTAAAACTGTATTTCAAATTTAAAATTTTAAAAGCCAGATAAAGACTGAGATAAATGAAATGATACTGATATATTTAATGTTTTTTAATTAGGTTCAGGTGACATTATAAACAACCACACATTTTAGGTTTTGATAAATAATAACATTCAACTAAATTGGCAATCATTATCAGTTAATTTATTTTTGTAAAAAATTATTTATAAATTAAAAAAAAAAATGTAAAAAATAGTTTGGTAAAATAAAAATTATACAATTAAAAAAATGTTTTATTTCGTACCTATATTACTGGGTCTCTGTAAATTGCGTCCCAATTTAATTTTTTTATGTAAATTGTGGCCTGGGTGTATTTTATACATACGTAAATTGCGGCCCGGGTATATTTTTGTACATATGCCTATCTAACTATTTCTTATTAATATGTAAATTACGTCTAAGCCTTTTTTCCACAAAACCAGTATTTTCCTTCCCATTTTTCAGACTTAGGACTATAACTATAACAGACTTAAAACTATCTATACAAATATTATTATTATCAAATTTCAAAAAATACTTACACGTTTTAACTGTGCAACACCAACGTTGAATATCATTGTTTAGAAATTTATGAAAACGAAATTTGAAACCATCAACTATTTTCAACGTTTTATTCCTTTCACTTTTCATAACGTCCATTTTTATTAGATTGAAAAAAAATACTGTAAACTGTAGAGCAACCACAGATATATAAAACAACTAGATAGCCGACTCAACGAATACAATTGAAGTCTAGAATCCGTATGCGAACAGGGCAAAATATGATTGATTAATAGATTCATGAATCCATGACATTTTATATTATTCCATGAAATATAATTTTTCTGTGATTGAAACCAAAGATATTATATAAAAATGTTGTTTTATATATCAGTTATCTTTTTATATAGATTTGGATTGAAACACAATTTTTCGATTATAATTTATAAACTATAAACTATAAAGTGCAATCCAAGTAATTCAACATCATGGTGGTTTCTTGTTCTGTGTCTGGTTGTGTCAATAGGAGACTGAAAGGAAGCAAAGTTCATTTTTTATCGTAAGTACCCGGGACGAAATTTACGTATGTTTTAAAAATACTCGGGCCGCAATTTACGTATGTTTTAAAAGTACACGGGCCGCAATTTACGTATGTTTTAAAAGTACGCGGGCCGCAATTCACATAGTATTTGACCATGACCGTACTTATAGGGACGCAATTTACCGACTCCGATATTACTTTACCCAACTTCAATTACCTTTAAAAACTATAAAAAAATGTGTTGATAACATTTTCTATTATGTTTAATTTGTTTAGTATTTTCATTTTTTATTTTTTATAATATTACCTACATTCTTATATTTAATTTTGGTATGAACTCAGCTCATCTGTTTCTATCCATTAAAAATAGATACCGAATATTTAAATAAGTTTAAAAAACCAGTGTGTTCAAATTAAAATTGAAAATCTAAAATAACTATATTCTAAATTTAAAAAAAATTACTAACGGTGTTTGAACTTAATTTTAATTTTACGTAAACTCGTTTATAAAAGAATAAGAGAAATATTTGCAGGCTAAAGAAAAAAGTTACTTAGTAATGGTTTTTATTTGTTTGAAAAAAAAAATGATTAAATAATTTTGATTATAACCTAATTGTGTTGTATTAAGTTAGAAACAAATCGTGGCTTAAAAAACTGAGAAATGTCAATTTCAAAAAAGGAAAATTCAAGTTTTACAGTGCAACTTTGATAATTATTTTTAATCCTTTTATTTCTTGTTAATGTAAATTAATTAGATAACTATAATACTGCGTTGTATAATTAATAATTAAATCATGTAATGTTTAACTTTTTTATTTTCCTATAAGTATATTTCATACAGCCATTTAGTTTATAAAAATTAACATATTACGATTTTTCTAACAGTATATATTTTATATTTATTTTCTTTTTTTTTCAGTAGTTAAAAAAATGTTCATCAATAATTATCATATTATATCTCAAGTAAAGTTTAAAATTACCTAGTGATTTGTGAAAATATTTGTTTCATATTTTATTGAGTCATATTTTTAAAGTTGAATATTTTCCCACAGTTTGCGGATCGTATTAGGAAATCGACTCGATATTGTTTGTAAATTATTTAAAGTATATTTTACCAATGAAAAAAATATTGCATTATGTATTTCTATTAAGTTTCCTTTCTTCTGATGGGCCGTCTAGTGGTTATTCGCCCATATATCATGAGTAGTTGAGACCAAAATACACACTTGTAAAATGTCACCGTTCCTTAAATGTTTTCATGTTGTGTTGACAAGAAAAAAAAGAATTGCAATTTAAAAAAGACATAATAATCTATATATATAAAAAAAAAATAATAATAATAAAAAAATAATATTTTTCCAAGTGCAAGGATACAGTTTTTTCCAAGGATCTCATTCTTTTCACACGTGTTCAGTGAGGAGCGTAATTGAGAAAAACATTTAGCCCCCTCTCAGTTCACCGTTGTTCGCTAACTATTCATTTTAAGTCTGAACCAGATTTACGATCTTACGTACATCCGTTAATTTCGACAGCTTGCGTGTGTGCTTGCATCGCCGATAACATCCGATACATCCCAAGAATCGTTTCTACTTGATAGTATTACGTAGACCACACGTGATAATAACCGTGTCAGCCGCGCTCCTTGTAATTTTCAGGCCATAATATGGATTCCGGTCGGCGTGGCGACGAGGGCGAGCGGAAAATATCATAAAAACAAAACGTTTCAATCTCCGAATTTATTACACCAATTTTAAGGGGTCCCCGTCGACACATAACGAAAATAAAGAATCTAGTGCTACTAAAATATTGAAAACTATTCTCTTAAAAAAACAATACACCTCGATAACTATTGTTTAAACAAATATAGTATATACACTGTTCTAGCATAACGTTACCTACTATTATTATGATTTATTTCTTTTTTTTTCGTCAATAGGTGTCATATTTTAAATTATTTTATACATTCAAGGTTTGTGTTATTAAATTTCGATACAATTTGCAGAGAAATAAATGTTTCCTCTTTATGAATATTTAAGGTTGTGCATTAACATATTATGATCTTATGCGTATGTGTGAGTGTTTTTTTTTTTCAAATTGAGTTGTATTTTTCGTGAAAGATATTGGACGTACATTTACGTGAGAGAACACTACGTATTATATTTAGTGTACAATATTAGATATATCATTACTTATTAAAATAGTTTACCAATATTATAGAATGATATTGACGTTTATAATTTACCTATACCTTCAACAAAATTAACATAAATCCAATTAATTTTATGTTGTTGAAATAACATCTGTATAAACAACATGTTAATTTAATTATTTAAAAAGAAAAGTTAATACAGTTAGTAAATTATTTAACAAATAATGTTTTAACTTGTGATTTTGTGCATTAAGTAATAGTTTTAATCATTGTTTACAAATTATACATATAGCAATGATTATGTCATAACTTTATTTAACATTTTTGATCATATTACATGTCAGTTTCAAATGTTTTTAACGAGTTTAAAGATTATTTGCATATTTTTCTTAAACCATGTGCGAGGCGTGGGATCAATTGTTTTAAAAATATTCAATTTTAGTTTTTTCAAAAGTATTATTTGTGACAGTCAAAAAACTTTTACGTTTTTCTGCCAATCGATATGAAATTATGAAGAAACTTGAAAGAGACAACTTTTCGATTGTACCAAGCAGTTTATAAAAGCATTTGGAAAAATTGAAAAAAAAAAATGGAAAAGAAACACAAGAAACCATTAATTTTTGATAAGCCGAGTCTCTTTTCGGGTTCATTTCTTTGAATACAATAATTTATCGTTGATTTCAGATATGAAGAAATAGTCCAGTACTCTGGGTTCTATTAAGTGAAGGCAAACGAATGACTTACGCACAGATTTTTTATCTGTATTTCGCTTCAAAGTGTGTACACAATATATGTAGCATGAATTGAATAAAATCGAACGATAAAAATCGAATAAACATTATTCGGTTTACTAAATCTAATTTTAACCTGAAAAATCAATGGAAATTAAATTCTTAGTTTGAAATAGATTATTCAGTATATACATCTATGTATATTATATGTATATATAAGTATATATATATATTTACCGTTGGTATCTAATGTGTTAAATTGTTCTACGAATCTTCACCTGTAAATAAAATAAAAATACTTCGTTATATGGGTAGGTTTTATTTAATATTACGTAGTTAATTAAATGGCTCTCGTTTAAGTTTTTCTATTCGTTAAGAATAAACATTGTGTTTCACAAAGATATTTTTAAGACCAGCAATGTAAGTACATAATAATAAAAAGATGGTTCTCAATCAAAAGAACGTAAGATTATTTGAAAATATAAAATAAGTAAATGTGCATAAAAAAAATATACATGACAGTTTACAACGGTATTTAAAGAATTTGGAAATTTAAAAATAAATCAGAGAATCTATCACAGTTTAAAAACAATTTTTTTACTGTGTTTTAAGTACTTAATTTAAGTTGGCTGGTAATAAAGTTTTTTTTGTAATTTTGGGATTGAACATTATTTAAGTAAACAAAATGTTATTATTCATATAGTAAAATGTCGTTACTATAATTTTACGCTCAACTTGTTAAGAGTCTAACTTAATCGTGGCCTCTTCCATGCATTATATGATAATGAATTTATAGAATTACTTCTAGTTTATCTTTAGACATGATAATATGATTGTAGAACGAGTACAATAATTTTAATAATTTCGAACCATCTTCTTTTTAAATTAAAATGGTTTAGCGATACGCCTCTTTTCATTATAACTGAAGTAAAAGAGCGATATTTTGGCCAAATCAGATTTATCCATATTATTCATACTTTTGAATCCGTCGACTCAAATCATTGGTATTTTTAAATTTAATATTGAAATTCTAAGTTGAATGCATTCATAGTACACATCGCTCATACACTATTATATTATTATCAACCCTACACCAAAATTGGGGTTTGTATTTTTATTGAATACGTAATAGTCGTACTTTTTTAACTTTTTATTTTAGAAGACTGTACTTACACTATACAACACATTTAAGACATAGCAATTCAATAAACAATGGTAATATTAATATAGATCTCGATGTTTTTAGTAAAATGTCAAAGATTTGTTTTATCGATGGATAGGATCAATTTTTAAGTAGATTCAGAATTCGGTGCGAAGATTTCCTTCAGGTTTACTGGAAGCGAAGGCTTTCGGTGTACTCGCTGTCAAAGTTCAATTTTAATTGTTTTACTGTGATATATATAAATCACAAGATGAGTATGTGGGTCGGTTGTCCTTTCCTGGTTGCAAGGTGGCTCGAATGTTTGATGTGCATGTGGCCGATTCGCAGTCGGTTGATTATGATTACTTTTATTCATTGTATTTATTTTTGCAATGGAAAGTGAATTATTATTATAGTTGTGGAACAATGCGTTTAATTAAAAACAAAACAAAAATATATTTACCATAATTTGAACATTATTATATATTCTTCTTATTTAATTTATGTATAATGTAAATTGTACTTCAATTTGTCATAACGAAACTAAAATCACGCGTTTATAAAGAAAAATCTATTTCATTGAAACTTATTTTTTTTATTCAACCATTTAAAATTCGTATAAATGCTTCACAGATTTTAAAAAGTTGAATGTGTTTCTTTATTTTTCTTACTCATTAGCCTATAATATAAACATAACAGTGAAAAATCAAATTAAAATATTATATGTGGTCAAATTTACTGACTTGTAAGGTATAGGTATGTATTAATTGGTTTTAGTATATTTGATTGTAAGATTTCTTATGTTATTTTAATTTTACATATTATGTATATTACGCAAATATTTTTTTAACATTTTATGTATTGAACTTTTTACATACTATCAAAATAAATTACCCAACATTAAATATTTATTGTTCCTTATCAGGGTAACATTTTTTATGATATTAATCAAATAAAAAACTTAAACATGAAAACAATCGCCTATTATACTATGTATAATTAATGACGTAACATGTATATTGTTAAAATATAAGACATAGGCATTTTAATAGTAATTACATTTAAATATTTAATTTAATCTATTTTGCATGGTTTGGATTATTTAAATATTATTTTCAAACATAAATTCTTGTTTAAAACATACATAAAATGTGTGTAAACAAGATATTGGAAATATACAAAAATGGATTATTTTTTGCTTACATATAATTCAAAATTAAAATTTCATTACTAGTTTTTTGCATTATATCAGGAATTAAAAATAAGCACCTACTTTTTATTCGTGATGTATTTTTAAAATAAAATTATATTCATTCAATATAAATATAACTTTAAGTAAACGAGAATTTATGTTAAAAATTAATTTTAAGTCAATATAAATGATATAAATTTAAAAACAAATGGTAAATTGCTTAAGAGATGAGTAAAATCAATATAAATTATACACAAATTCTTCACACATGGATAGTTAATAACAATGTGGTCGAATGAAAATATTACAATTATTCCAAGAACATTTCTTTTAAACATTTATAAACGACGAAGAATGGATATAAATTACGAGGATTCGTTCTGTGTTTGTGCGTTGTGACATATTTATTTATCAGTCTGAAAGTGTAATTTGTGATTTATTTGAAATACATATTTTTTCCGGTTTTTATCGGTAAACGTTGGTAAAATTGAAACGATATGCGAAAAAACAAACATTAGAATATCGCGTGGAACGTTAAATATTGAAAGTAGAAAACAATATTGAAACGTTTGGTTTCGAAACATGGAGCTAATTATCCACATTTCGAATGCCAAAAAGTTTTTCGGAACTATAGTCGAGTTTCGAAACTTTTACCGAAGGAACTGAAATGCATTTTATGATGTGGAAAAATATCGTCCGAAAGAAACATTTAACCTTTTGTCAAAACGTCGCGTGTCAACTACCGGGGTCGCTAAAGGAATTATAGTTTGATAGATGAGATATGTTCGGTGTCTCCGGCTGAAAAACAAGGCTTATGAAATCATCTCGTCTGTGTTGCGGTGACATGTTGTACGGGAAATCAAATATCGACACGCCCCGGCCTCAGTCGTAACGCGTATTCGGCTATTCTAAACGACAAACATTGCGACGGATCACACGTATGAAACCGCTTCGGCCCGAGCGTTAAAAGCGGCGGCGCGTTGAAATCAGGCAAAATACCCGTCACCGGAGGAAAAACACTAGTGGTCTGTCTGCCGTGGAGAATTAATCCGACTGCGAATTTTCCCGTTCCGAGAATCATTCAAATAGCTGTGATAAAATACGCATTTCCACGTGGAATCGCGAGTTGCGACGCGGCAGATTGTTGTCGTGCGTAAGAGAACGCGGAAAAAAAAATTACTCGCGTTCAGATGGTTATCGCTTTTATTTTATGCGTAAGGTTTTGTGTTTTAAAAAAGTTTTTTTCGGCGTGCACTCGGCATACTTCATTTTCTCAATCACCTCCACTAATGAATTGCACGCTCGTCAAGTTTTGGTTACATTTTACCGTCCAAAAATTATACAACATGTCATGAATAATTTAATAAATCCACTCGGTGCCAAGGCTATTTCCCGAGATTGACGATTTTCTTTTTTGCTTTGTTCTCGGTCTCCGCCCTTCCCGCTTATTTATGCGAACCGACCCCATAATTAAGTTGATGTTACATAACACGGACGAAAGTTACCAGGGCCATTTTCTAAACAGCGAAAAGCTTTTAACTTAAATCATTTCTTTCATCCGCACTTCTCTTGTCCATAAATCATCATGCACCGTACACACAATGTATCAGCAACTTTTGTTTGTAATAACTTGACTACACTAACTTCTATTGTTGTCGAGTTAAAATATTACTCGTTCAAAATGATGTTACAATAGACATTCCAAATAACACCAATGCGATTAATATACATTGGACTCGAGTTCGCGCACGTGTCGTAATAATTGTTTGTTGTTGTTAATTTGTTGGACTGAGTTCCAACTTACACTTGCCCAAGACCTGTTAAACGTCATACAATTTCGTTAATTAACGTAAATGATACATCGTACAGTGTTGTTACAGCCTATAGTTAATGTGCTTTTTCATGTTGTAGTTAATTGCATTTGAACGTCTTAACTAAACATTTAGAATTTATCTTACCGAAGTATTAAAGTAATAATCAGGCAGTTATTTAATATACGTTTTTAAAATAAATGATTCAAACAATAAGGCCGCGCACTGTCGTTTTTTGTGAGACATTAGCTAGTTTCATTAAAACCAAAATCATTTTGAAAATACATTTTTCAAATTGTTGATTGAATATACAATTATACAAATAGTTTATTTGATCTGTTAATATTAGATAAAATTTAAATATTTTTCAACTTTTTATGTGAATGTAAAAAATAATTCATGAGCTGATATAGTAAAAATGACTACTATTTGTAAAAATGAGTAATTATCTGGATTTTATTATTTTGTGACGATTATATATTTTAGATTCTGAGTGAAGCGAAGGATCTTATGGTTTTACAATGATGTTTATTTTTTTTTTATTTTTTTTTTCTGTAAACACTTTTTCGTATAGAAATCCTTATCCAAAAGTTTCGTCTAGCAACTTTTTTGGTTCGAAATTGAACTGAGATGGTACTTTATAGAGGTCATTTTTCCAAAATCTCCATAGTTTTCCCACTAATCAAGAATAACGATCGAAAAAATGAGTATAAACGGTAAAATCGGTAAAAATCCGCCGTAAACGAGATTTTCACTGTTCAGATATTAGGTATTTAGTCATAAATCAAAAAGTATTGAAGCTAGAAACTTGAAAATTTTATCCAATATCAAATACATACTTTTTTATATTGGACAATATTTTCAGAGCAATTATAGCACTTTTGACTTAAATATAGAACTTTTAATTTACCAAATTTTTTGAAAGTTTTTATGTAATATAATTTTAAATATTTGACCAAAAGTTCTGAAAATTTAATATGACCTTACTCATATATCTACCTAATTATCCTCACAAAAGTTCAAAAATCGTTAGTCAGGTTTTTTTTTTATACACACTTTAATAAATTATTATACGATTTTTTACGATATTGTCTGATTTATTTTAAGTTTATTTCTAATGAGTTATAATTGTTATGACAATTGTAGTTTAAATGAGTTATATCTAATTGAATATTTTATGAGGGTTCAATTACAAAAAAACTCACCAAAAATTATACAAATTACCGTAAAATACGTAAACAGTATTTAAATAATAATATATTATATCACACTGAAGCTTTGCTCAGAATCGTTTTATACTAAAGAAATGAGTCATCATTTCTTTAAAACTTAATACATTCATCACCAATATCTTGTCCGAGGTTTTTTTAATTTAAAATACGAAATTACAAATTTTCTTTAACTGAAAAAGCATATTTTTTTTCTGTAGAGAAATAGAAAAAAAGTGCTCTAACTATTCTTGGAGAAAGTAAAGGTATGTATTAAATTTCAACTATTTTTTTCACTTGTAACTAAAATTTAAATTTTATCAAAATAAATGTAAAAAGGTTCTATACGTTGATAGAAAATCATCATATTCTACGAAAATATTATTAAATCTGTATAATTCTATGATTTATTTTTTACAGCACGTGAACGTTTTTTGCATTCTTATTTATGAAATTTCAACAAAATAACTCAGGTCACTTTAGTTTCAACGTGTTCTTTAGTTTTCCTAACTTTTAGGAAAACTTACGTGAAATGTCGATAGTGCCCCGTTTAAAATACCAGCTAAATATTTCTAACATATAAAGGGGTAAGTATGGAACTTTTTGATTATTATTTATACTCGATAAAGTGCGTATGAAAGAATAACTAAAAGTAATATATCATCATTGTAATACCAACGGGATTCAAAAGAAATATATATATATAAATAATTTATCGAAAAAATTGATTGAAATTACGATCATCGAAACGTCATGATTTCATCGAAACAAACGTTGAAAATGTATTTAAATTGATATCAATGCGTCTTCAATGAAACATATCTTGTTATTGATAAAGCAGTATTTAGAAGAACTGTCTGAAGGGGTGTGTGTTCGATCCGTTGAAGTGACATCGTTGAGTAAAATTTGAAAGTTCCGAGAGAAAATCGCACTCGACATATTATTTCCGATGAGAATCGTTCACAGACGAGTAAATCATCGGGTGAAGACAAGTCGAACGACTGAAAAAATTAGACTTCCTGTTAGAAAATCGTCTGAAAAAAATGTCGTTGATAAGGTGACTATAATCCACGGACAGTGTGTGTGACGAGAATTTTCGAATTCAATTTTTTAAACCACGCGGATTCGAAGTGCGGAAAAAACTTCGGAGAAAAAAAAGCGTGCGACGCGAATAGGAATAGTGATCAAAAATAAAAATTCGATCGAAATAATAATTATCGTTCGGCTCGCTCGGTCGCGTGTCGTTGAAGATTCAAGTCGCCGGAGAGGTGCGCTGCCGCAGCGCCGCGCCGTCGACATCGCATCCGAGCCGGTCCGACGCGCGAGGCAGACCGAGTTGCACATCTATCATCGTCGGAGTCAATTCGGACGGTTCGCGGCGTTTCGGCACTGCTCGCGGACGGTTCGGAATCGATTGATCGCGATGTTTCCGTCACGCCACGGCGAACGTCCGTTTTGTATACGGTACGGACGCGTTTACGGGTAAAACGGAGACGGTAAAAACGACAAAACGAATCCGCTCCCTCTATCTTCCACTCTACCATCCCCTGCGGTTTGTGACGGCGGCGGCAATCGAACCCGCGCGGTCGGTTGCCCGGATGTTTCGGTTTTCCGAGCGTGTGCGAGCCGCGTCGTCATCGGCGCGGCGGGTCGTTCGGTCGGACCACGGCTGCAGCTGCGGGCCGTGGCGAATTATTCGGATTTCCGTCACGAAAACTTTGCATGACGGACAACCCGCGGGGAATCGCGATCCACCCGTAACGGATGCGGACGTTCGTGTAGCGGGATCTGCTTCCCGTGCAAAATATGCGCGAATCATTCGCAAAAGGACAGATAAGGGGAGAGAGAGACGGTACAACATTTAAGAGTATTATTCGGAAACGAGCAATCCGACGTCGGCAGCGGTCGTCCGTTATTGGAGGTTTCGCCGGAAAAGTAAACG
The DNA here is from genome assembly GCA_027580255.1 of Therioaphis trifolii. NCBI lineage: Eukaryota > Metazoa > Arthropoda > Insecta > Hemiptera > Aphididae > Therioaphis > Therioaphis trifolii. Next base: position 19,413,612 of record CM050409.1, read on the forward strand.
AAACCGCGGGTTCGACCTTTGGGTATATAATCAAGTTTTTAACGGTTTTTTTTTTTTTTTTTTTTTTTTCAAAAGGAACTCTGTGATTGGTCACGTAATTTCGGCGCTTTCGTCGCGTTTCCGCCGCATGTTTTTGACTGTATCGTACAACTTACGTACATCCATATGGTATTCCCTTAAAGCGTTTGCACACTCGGTGTCGTCACACACACACACACACACACACACACACACACACACACACACACACACACACACACACACACACACACACACACACACACACACACTGTAATATCGAAATCCGAACGCAAAGTACAACAATCAGGAAATGTAACGAACGCGCATAGGTGTGCTTTTACACGAGTAAACTCCCGTCAGGTTTGCGTAGCGTTTCTCGGAAGAACCTCAACACACGGCCGATACCGTTCTAATAGACATTCATAATAAATCACATTGCGTAAATCACCATTACCACCACCATCGTTGTCGGGATATTTTCCTCTCAATTTTCAAAACGAGACACTTTTGACGTCATAATGCACTCGGGTTTTGCGGAGTTTCGCGCACATATATTACATCCATTTAGAGCATAATACACGACTAATAACCATTTACACGTTATCCGGCCCTATTTTGTATTCAATACTCTCGAGTGTGAGATGCTGGCAGGGTTTCGCTTCGAAACTGGTATAGTTTAAATGTACACATAATAATGCTATGTTATTAAATGCATTTAAACTCTTGGAAACTACAACGCACTATTAGGCCAACTAATGGTTTTATGATTTAGCGTATAACCCATTGAAATACGTATAGTATACACTAATTTTCGTACACGTTTTAAAACTTTGTTCACAGTGTTAGAAAATACGAAGTGTCGATGATTATTGTTTTTTTTTGTTTCTGTTGTTTCTTAATGACTAACCTTAAATATCATCATTAGTGATATCGTCTGTCGTATTTTTTCAGTTGTTTTACCATATTTTTTGGGAAAAATTACTAAATACGTGTACCTACTATTTATTATTTTATGGATAACATTTCAAAACCATAAAAGATATAAATCAACATATTAATACTTTTTTAGATTCTGAGTGAAGCGAAGGATCTTATGGTTTTACAATGATGTTTATTTTTTTTTTATTTTTTTTTTCTTTTTTTTTTCTGTAAACACTTTTTCGTATAGAAATCCTTGTCCAAAAGTTTCGTCCAGCAACTTTTTAGATTCGAAATTGAACTGAGATGGTACTTTAGAGAGGTCATTTTTCCAAAATCTCCATAGTTTTTCCAGTAATCAAGAATAACGATCGAAAAACTGAGTAAAAACGGTAAAATCGGTAAAAATCCGCCGTAAACGAGATTTTCACTGTTCAGATTTTAGGTATTTAGTCATAAATCGAAAAGTATTGAAGCTAGAAACTTGAAAATTTTATCCAATATCAAATACATACTTTTTTATATTGGACAAAATTTTCAGAACAATTAAAGCACTTTTGACTTAAATATAGAACTTTTAATTTACCAAATTATTTGAAAGTTTTTATGTAATATAATTTTAAATATTTGACAAAAAGTTCTGAAAATTTAATATGACCTTACTCATATACCTACCTAATTATCCTAACTAAAGTTCAAAAATCGTTAGTCAGGATTTTTTTTTATACACGTTTTAACAAATTCATATAAATTCGTATATGAATATCGACTGTTTTTACGTTAATTTTCAACTTAAAATCTGTATAAATCTTTTTTGGTGTGTCCGATCACAATGAAACTTGGAATATAGATATAAAAACATGTTTCGAATCTTTTGGTAACAGAAAATTTCTAACGAGTTAAAAATTGAATATTTTATGAGGGTTTAATAATGAAAAAACTCACCAAAAATCAGACAAATAACCGAAAAATACGTAAACAGTGTATAAATAATATATTATATTACACTGAAGCTTTGCTCAGAATCGTTTTATACTAAAGAAATGAGTCATCATTTCTTTAAAACTTAATACATTCATCACCAATATCTTGTCCGAGGTTAGGTTAGGTGATCCCATGATAGAAAGTGCTATACACTCCTCACCATTATCTTGTCCGAGGAGCGAAGCGACGAAGGACGAACTTCCACCACCATTATCTTACCAGCTTTTTTTACCTTCTACGGGCCATTAAGGCCATTCGCTGCTTCCACTAAGCCTCTTTATCGGTCTCTGTTGTCTGAATCTTCAATTATTGCGGTTTCATCTACTTGCATTAAATCTTTCTTTACCCGACCTAACCAATGCTGGCGTGGTTCCTCTGGGGTGTTTTTTAGATACCGCCACTTGTCTCATTAGACTGTCTCTATCTCGCCAAATGTGCCCAGCCCATTTGAGTCTCTTTGAGACAAGATATTTTTAGATATTTGGTCCTTTAAAGAGTCTTTCAATATTTAAATTAATTCTCCTTTCGTACTGCCTTGTTTCCGTATTATATATGGGGCCATATATTCTTCTAAGAAAAAGAACCTTTCTTTCAAATGTTAATAACTGTGTCTCGTCCCTTTTAGTGGTGGGCCATGTTTCGCAATCACACATTACTTTGGGCCGTAAGTAGGAAATATAAAGCTTTTTTTTAGTTTCTCTGGAATAAAACTTAGAACTGAATAATTTACTCATTGCATAATAACCTTAATTTTTTGTATTCAGTTTCAAGCTAATTTCGTTATGCATATCATTCCTATTATTCAAATTGACTCCCAAATATTTAGTCTTCTACTTGTTCGAATGTATATCCATCTACTTTGAGATTCTGTAAAATTCTTGGTCGCCTACTCATGATCATATACTTTGTCTTATACTTTTCTTTACTATAAAATTAATATATTCATAAAAAAAAAACAGAATAGCATAACTTCAATATAATTTTAGTTTTCCTCTTCTTCTTAGGGTCTACAACCCGAGGGTTGGTTTTCAACTATCCTAAGAGAAGTTGTAACTAGGGAAGGATTTTAGTTTTTTTCAAAATCTAAATATTTACGTGTTTTTTCTTTCATAAAATTTATTTACTTAAGAAAAACGACCATACAAAATTTCTGCGATATAGATCGCAAATATTTTTTTTTGTTATTTGAAGAATGATGTATTACATTTATATTGTATATAGTAGATAATTTAATATTATTGTTTTTAAAATACAGTTATTTTAAAAGAAAACTATGTAATAAAAGTTACACGTTTTATTTACATTTAAGTTTTTTTTTTTCGTCAATATAATATATATTGTGATGTGTAATTTTAAATTTTCAATATCAAATTAAATGTCCTATAAAAATGAATTTAATCTCAAAACAAATGAGGGTATTTTTTATTTACTATACTGAAAACAGTAGTCCTATAATTATAAATGTTTTATTTTATTATGTGATCCTACAATTTGAATGCCACCAAAAAAAAAAAATAATAATAATAATATTATTAAAGTTTTGTCCTGCATTGTTTTATTTTTATTAGTTAATATTTTACAAACTAATTTAGCATTCCTACAAAATACGTAATTTATTGTATTTATTTTTTGAATATAAATTAAAATTATTCTCACTATATGATATATTCCGAGAGAAATGTAAATCATTTAAAAGTAAACTGTAAATGCTTAAACGCGAAGGTCTCAAAATAACAAGTATTTCACTGTTTATATTATTTTTGTATCAAACTAGTGTCGCATTCAAATTTTCTTTCCATAGTTTGACTGAAACAGATTTAAATTTCCTGTTTGAAATTGCTTTAACTTTTCTCGTTTAGTCATCAAAACACTCTCGGAAATGTAAATCTTTTCGATACCTTGATAATTCTTAAAAAGGTTAGATTCATAAAGTATCAAAACGTATAAACCAAAAAACATAATTTCAAATGATCCAAGATTCCACAATATAATACGGTTATTAGTTTTGTATCTTAAAATTTCCAGGAAAATCAAAAACATTCTAGGAATTTTCTTAATTAACGACACGCGGCGATGGGTAAAAAGCATTAAACATAGTGCATATAGCAACATGGCAATATAACATAATTATTTTAGTGAAAACACTTGTTAATGTTATGAAGTATGCCATGCATAATACGTGTTCTCATACGCAATATTCCTGTGGTGGTGTTGTACGTTTTAAACTCTCTGAAACGTATGTATTACGTAGTTAACGTAGTTGTTATTCTATCATCCGAGTACACTACTAAAACGTATTGGTATGTTCGATCAAATTAACTGTTAATTGTTTTAGATACCGAATAAGATAATATCGACTCACACAAAATACATTATTTATTTATAATTTTTGTTTAATTAGCACATAAAATATGCGAAAATATTACGAAAAAAGAAAAGAAAAAGGTTTATCATTAAAATATTTATAAATATACGGACCCCGTAATTTGTTTATGTTGAGTATTGAGTATTAGTTATTGTAAATCACATAATTCAATATAATATACACTTCCAAAACTAACCGTTGATTAATTTTATTAAGGAACAAAAAAAAAAAAAAAGATTTTCAATTTCATTTATTGGATGAAATAAAATGACTATTATTTTATGTTAAAACCACATTAAAATAAATCGAATTTCAAACGCATGACTTCCTTGGTGCTTCTTTACAATTCAAGTGACAGCATTTCGCGGAATCGTTTGCCGACCATTTATAATGACATTGATGAATTTGACCAAAATTAAATCACTAAATTAAATTGTATTCCCTTTGGTCAACACACCCAATTGGTTTAATTCAACTTACTGTATAATAATTTATTTTCGTTATTCAACACACACGTACACGTACATATTTTTTTCTTAATGTTGCTCAATATTCTCTCTGCGTTCTTATTGCTTTCGTTATCTTCCCGATACTTTTTACCTTTTTGATGTGCACTGTCTAATTTGGTCGTTTTAAAACTCAATGAATTATGTGCGATATCCAATTCGCCGACAACGTGTTATTACTGTTAAACATCGATTGCGTTTACTTTCCAATTAAAGTTAATTGAAGTATTGTAATTGATAAGTGTTTTATGGCACTATACATCACGGGACGTCAGTTTAAAGTGTGTTTACTGTTATCAAACGTAGTCGGCGTGTATATGTACACAAGACGGCGTGCGATTAGTGTAGAAGCATAATGCAGTGAATGGTTTTAAATGGGCCATATAGCCAAAATATGCTAACTCAGGAGTAAATAAAGGAATAAATACAGAGGAATTCGATACAACGTAAGAGTATGAAAAATCATAAAGTATTATTCGTTCGAGCTCGTTAACATGAAAATGTATTAAACTAAATTACACCGTGGGACGATATTCGTTGATATGTTTGATAATAATATTGTGTTGAGTAGGTACGAGTCATCACGTAGCTGTCAAACGTACTTTACTTATATTATCGTTAACTTAAAATAGCTTATCTGTTATTGTTAGTAAAAATATTATTATTATTATTATTATTTTACTACTTTTAATAAGAGCGAACGTATTTCGTAAACGTTTCAAGACCAATTTACTAATACCCAATGGAGTTTGGTGTGGGTTTAATTCTAGAATCTACCGTACCATTCTACTACAGTTGTGTCAGTATGTTTGAACTCATAAAAATTCTGCAATCTAATTTGAAATCGTCCTTAAAATTTAATATTAATGAGAAAGAATAGATAACATATTACTTTAAATAAATTCAAAAAATTACTTAGCTACCCAAGTACAGGAAACAAAAATAAAAAATTAGTAGTTTCAAAAATAAGTATAATCACTTTCTATTCGTTATAATGGGTTGTAAAATAGTATTAAAAAAAAAATAAAAAAATAATTTTCTTAACTAATAATAATATTTATGATTAATTTGTTTCGGATAGGTACTCAAACATTCGATTATGATATTAATTTGATAATGAAAGTTAGCAGGTATCCATTAAAACTTTATTTAGTAATTTTATGTTAGTTGCTAATTTAGAGTTAAGTGGGTACAATATGTTTAGCTGAATATTATTCGCATTGGGATTGTTTTGTTGTTTCAAAACATTCGTTGTAACGAAACATGCATGAAGTTTACAAAATTTAAAAAAATAAATAAATAAATAAATAAATGTATTTGAAACGATTGTTTTTCGTTTTGTTTTGGAACTTGATTCGAATTATAAATTGCGTGGATAAACTATAGATAAAATGTACAATAGTTGTCGGCAATCTGAAACAGATACGCTTTAGGATCGTGTATTTAAATACACGAATTCGTATTATTTTAATGTAGACGTTTGTAAATTATCATCAGTCGCGTAGAATGGCTGATCACTCCGAAATATACACAATACTGAATATACTACAAACAGAGTTGTAGTCTATGTTGCTGCACGCAGACAGGTTTTGAACAATTTACAGGGAGGTTATTCATTGAGCGCGCAAGGCTTGTGCTAACAAATTCTCACCATCATGTATACCAAGATCCATTTATATAATGAGGTTGTGGACATGTTTGATCGGTATACACATGTATTGTAATGGTATAATCACTATAAGGCCATTACGTTACAGGATGTCGTTATACCGCACACTTGCGCGATATGGTTAGGCTTTTGCTTTTTAAACTATATAGTTTAACTAATCGTTTGTAAACATGAGGTCGATCTTGAAGTGATAAAAATGCGCACTGATTTCAGAATATAAAATCGTATTATAAATAAAAAAAACTTTCAAAAAACGAAATATTTCAAGTGTTTTCTAAATTATTCATACGAAGTTCAAATGGGTCAAATCTTGTTAGAATGTGTTATAAAGTTCATAAAAAAAAACTGTTGATGGAGGAAAATTCAAGTTTTTACACCATTATATGTAGAGTTACTGCTAAATAATCAACATCGAATGTATGCAAATTTACTTTATGATATATTTTATGGATTTTCTTAAATTTTTCGTAATTTTCTTTTCATTCACTGCCTTCTATTTTTTTCTGGAATATCTATTAAGAATGTCGAAAAAATAATTTTAAATAACATAACAGTTTAGTGTTTAAATTATATAACAGTTGTCCAAAACTTTTTCACAAATTTTATCATATTGAAACGTAGCTCTGAAAAAAATAACACGTGGGTAATTGTAAAACCAATACACGTTTTATGCTTCACTTATAGTCTAAACACTATCATATTACTAAAATTATTAATTATATGAACACTTATTTTGATGTTAGACTAAGATATACATTTGAGAATGACACGAACCCGAATCGTATGAAATCCGGAAATTTAAAAAAGACTGTAGTAAATAAAACTTGAAATTCATTATGTCCGACAGGTAGCAAAAGAGTAATAAAGTAATTGGCAGTAACAAGATGAAAAACATAGTATGATTGGGCATCTCTTTGAGATTCTTAAAAAAAACAACACACTTTTCTACAGGAAAAATCAAATTGATGAAATTCGATATGTTTCTTATGGTTAATTTCTTATGAATTTGATGATAATTTAAAAATGCTTCTTCTTCTTCTTGTCAGTGAAGTCTCGGTCAGTGATTTTATAATCCTTCCTTTTCCCAGTATTCAATGATTTTTATAATTTCGTCCGTGATTTCTGTTCGTCAAATGAAATCTTTCATTTCACATTTACTCGGTAACAGTTTACACTCAAGCAGATTACTTGAAGTTTGTTTCTCTTAACATTCACAGTTTGCAATTTCTGTCATTTCCCATCTATTGAGGTTTTCTTTAGTTCTTCCTACTTGTATCCTTGGACGGTCGAGGGTTTTCCACATTTTCTAGGGTAGGTTGTATCCCGGTGGTAAGGATTCTGTAGGCATTCCCCAGCCTGTGATCGTATTGCATCTTGCTCACTCCTTCCATGCTTCAGTTCGACTCTCCATGGGAGTTTCCCTTAATGGCGATGACGTTTTCATGAAGTAATTCCTTGATTTTAACCTACTATGAGTTGAAGTTATTCCATACATTACATGTCGGTCGTCATTTATTTGCTTTCCCTTTTCTATTTTAGTTGCTATTTCTCGTCTGATTTCGGGTGGCACTATTCCGCTTAATATTTGAACTTTATCTTAAAAAATAAAATAATAAAAAAACTGTACAATTCAAAAAGGAAGTATTTTATTTCAAAACAATATAATTCAACTGTTACATACATAAAAGAATGTAATATGATTTTTTTATTTTTATAATTCAAAAGAATGAATCGGATACGGTTTTCGGAAATACGTATAGTTGTATCTTGTGCTATCGGTGGGTTATAATGATCATACAGTTTCCATTTTTTATTTTGTATTGTGGAGATAAAAAAATCGATTTGGATAAAATATTATAAAAAAGTGTATTTAAATTGATGATACTTCGTATAAGAAAAATATAACGAAATCGACTTGTTATATGTGTTGTATTATTCATAACATAATCATATACACATATATATATATATATGTGTGTGTGTGTGGGTAAAATATTTCAGGATAAATTTAAAGAATAAAAATAAAGAGATTGCTATTATAGCATGTATCATACATGTTGTAGTATATTTACGAAAAATGATTATAGATATAGTTACGATAATCTAATTCCGTTCAAAATACGGAAAGTATGAGATGTGTGCATCGAAATTACCTATAGGAGAATTTTGTCACCACATGTCATTGAACATAATTTTAAAACTTATATTGTTGAAAAATAACTTAAACAGTGTTCAAAGGTTTTTGTTAACTTACGAGGTCAACACTTCGATATTTTGCCGTGAATTTTCCTTTGACAGCATGTTTTCTTTAATTAATTTATTTCATTAGAGAGACATATACTGTGTAATTTTCTAAATGAATATCGTTCGTAAGTAACATGTAGATACTGCTAATTTATCAAGTGGTAATATTTACAAAGAAATAATATGCAACAATTAATGATGCTGAAGTTATGTCACTTCGAACTTTAGTCTGTATCAAAGAGCTATTACATTGAATAATGTTATTATATTGTGAAATAATATTTTCTTAAAATATTTAGCAAATGAAACATACTTATAGTGCATTAGTTCATAAATTGATATTTAATAATAGTTCAAAGAACTATGATACAACTTAAGTACAACAATATAGGATAAAGTGAATAGTAAACAGGAATGTGATTATGATAGTGATTTAATTACTGACTACCCGACTCTTTTTTTAAAACTAAATTATTTTGTACACGATGAATTCTAAACACATAAAAAAAAATCAATGTATACCTTAATGTTTGATCATGTTGATATATTTCATAATTGAAATAGAATATTTCCTCGTTACGATACCAATATATTTACATGTTGTACAAATAATTAAATCTATGTCGTAAATGAAATTAAGTCATTTACAGTTACACTTGTTTTAAAATAATCTTGATTAACTAAAACAAATTAAAAATTACTGATTTTAAGATGATAATTGAAAAGGACTAAGCTTGGGGTACGTATCGTTCTCGTGTGTATTCCGAATTTTTATTTTTTAACACGGATGAGTTTTATATGATTTAACAATAGTTGTAAGAGCAATTATTAGTATGATAAAACTAAATATGAATAAAGGTTATCACATAATTTTAAAAGTATACTTAAATAGTAAAATTATTTTCCGAAAGACAACAGAATGGTTTTCAATTTTTTTTCTTACCATAAAAATATACAAAGTGATTTATTCATACCTTTTATGGTTGTATAAATCATTGAAGTCGTAACATTAATTTAAGATTAACAAAACAAAAACAATTATAGTTTAAATTATACTAAAAAGAATGTACCATATTTATTTGAAAGTTGTTTGTATGATTCATCCGTTACGGTTCTTTTCGTAGAGAATCAAATCTTTAATACCCATTTTGATAAATTAATAAATAAATTGAATTGTACAAAAATAAGATAATGAATGCTGTTCGATCCGCAAACATTTTTATTATATTCTTTCCGTCGGTGCATTTATTTTTATGCTGTGTTCGTTGTTTTTTGTGTACGTAACGTTTGGTATCGTGCGTTTGCTGCGGTGCGGTCGGCAACGACATCAGCTGTTTGCGTGCGTGCTGTCGTTACGTAATGTTCGTTATTTCCATAGACCTTATACTAGTATACTAGTATACCTTATACTAGTATAAGTCTATGGTTATTGCGTCGTTTTCATTATTTCGTATCGCGTGTGTGCGTGCGAAATATTTTCCGTTATGTTTTTCGTTAATATAAAAGTCATGCTCTCACTGCTCTCAGTGCCACAAGTTTTCATCAAGTTCTCATGTGTTTTTCGTTTTTGTGTAGTGGCACTGAGACTTTTATCTTAGGAGATGGTGGCCGGCGGCCTTAGCTTTCGTGGTGAATGTCGTCGGCACCATCGTTATCTTCTTTCCGTACGCTCTACGTGATACGTAGTCGTCTAACGTCTTACTCGGTTCTCCTTCGGTTCCGTTTTCGTGTGTGATTTCTTCGTGTCCGCAGTTGAGAAACCACGTGATTTTGTGAATTAGCTGTCTGGTAAATATCGTTTGAACATTATATTGTTATTACTTCTTCATTCCTCTTACAGAGCGGTCAAAAAGGTTACCAGCAGCTATTGTGAGTCGTGGTTTCTGTTACTTGTTCGTCTTGCGGCTGCAGACAATTTGTTCTACGTGGTGACTGAGGCTAGGTGGTCGCACGCACGCGGGTTGTAAATTTTATTTTGTATTCTCGTTATTATTATTATCACGTCCCCGGTGCGGCCCGCGTCGGGATGAAATCCGCCACTTGACTCAGTCACATTGTGAGTATTGGTAGACCACGTGAGTTATTTCGTTCCGTTTTGTTTGACTGGTGAACAGACGTGTTCACCAGTACTTTTATTTTACTCATTTTCTATTATTGTTCAATTATTATTTACATTTATATTGTTAGGCAAAACAGGCCATATATATCTTAATATTTATTACTGTTGTTTGAAATTATGTAATATTTTTTAATACATTTTATTTATATTATTATTATTTTTGATTATTATTATTAGGGCTCGGATTTAAATGCCCTAAAAATATAAAAAAAATGCCCTTTCAAAAAATGCATTTATGATCTAAAAACTCTAAAAAATGCCCTAAAAATATCAAAAAATGCATTATTTATTAAATAAATTCAAATTTAATTATTATTAAAAATTGAGGAACAAATAAAATTCTAATAAAAATTATAAATTATAAAAAATAGCATATTATTACATATTATTGCATTGTACAATAAGAATTTCTTTAATGTTTTGGAATTTAAATGATCGACGGTTGTCTGCCAATAAGTTTTGATATATTGAAAATGACCTCTCTACATCAACTGAGGTGATAGGAGCAAACTTGAAAAATGTCAGTTCGTTAGGTGTTAAGTCTTCTGGAATAATATTTTCTGGATTAATATCTTCTTCTCCTTCTAATATTTGACATATTTTTTTTATATGGTTAAAGCCTTTATTTTTCTTTAAAACGTTGTCAAATTTTAAATTTACGTTTATTCCAATTTGACTTGGTGATTTTCTTATAATATTTTTAATCGTAGCTACAATATTTATATACTCTATTAAAGCTAATCCTGATGTTTCTAGCTTAGTTATCGCAACTGGAAGGTTACTAAAGTTTGATTTAATGTATATTAATTTATTCTTTAAATTTATATCTCCACTAAGTAATTGTTGACATTTCGCAATTGAAATTGCATCTGTTTTTTCGAATTGGTTTATAATGGCTTCAATAATCGGAAAGTGCTCACAATAATATAATGCTGCAGTTAACCATGTACCCCATCGCGTCACTATAGGTTGAGGGGGCAAAGGAATACCAGGAGCCATAGTTTTAAATGTATCCACTCTGGATGGCGCTTTTAAGAAAATTTTCTTTGCATTTGAAATAAACTGATCCACTTCTGAAAATTGACCCCGTATTTCTTCCAATACTCGATGTAAACCATGAGCTAAACAAGTAACATGGATCATCTTGGAATACAAGGAACTTAAAGATTGTCCAGCCTTGACCATATATGGAGCTGCGTCACTCAAAAAAAGTAATACCTTGTCTTGTTTTATTCCTGTTGGCCACAAAATTAAAAGAGATCTATCAAATAATTTTGCGATTGTACTATGGTTCGCTTTTTCTAAAACATCGCTATTTAGTAAAAATACTTTTCCGGCCGTATCTACTTCTAAAGTTCCAACTATAACGTTTGCTACGTAACGCCCTTCTACATCAGTCGTTTCGTCTATAGAAATCCAAATATTTTTATTTTGTATATACTGTCTAATTTTTATAAGTGTGTTTTCATTTGACAAACGTAATTTTTTACTTAGTACTATTATATTACTATGTAGTACTTATATTTCAATGAGGTCAATTTTTTTAGTCATAATACGACAAATAGGTCAAAAATGTCCTAAAAAATTAAAAAATGCATTACCGTCAAAAAATGTCCTAAAAATGATGAAATTCGCTAAAAATGCAAAAAAAGCAAAAAAATGCCCCAAAAAATTATTGTGGTTAGATTGCAAAGTACTTGAAACATATTTGTAGCTTGGAAAGCATCGCCTAAGATATCCCAAAAAAAATATGCAAATGCATTGAAATCCGAGCCCTAATTATTATATTTATATCAGTAGTGCTGCATTTTGAGCAGCCTACCTCCCTGCCGTGAAGGCGTCATTAAATTATTATTATTTAAACGCCCAACGCGGCGACAAATGTAAACAATATTTTTTACACATCAAGTCCTGATATAATGTTTTAAAACTACGTTATATAGTAGCGTTACTCGACTTTTATTTAATCACACATACAACTTGCCAACCATTGTTTTCCTTACACCCACTCTCGAATTTACATTGATTGTTACAAAGGAAAAAATGAAAATGAAAATGCGAAAACAATTATCGTTTATATTCAATTTTTTCAACAAAAATTTAATGTAAGGCTTGAGGTAGAATATAGCTTTATTTGACTTTTCATGTCGAAATCTACAGAAGACAAATTATTCTTAAATCCACCGATTTTCAGCTATTACCTTTTTTATCAGGTATCTATTCAGATTACTTAGGTTGAAAAATATTGTCATACAGAACAAAAATAAATATTTATTCACAAGTATGTTTTCAAATATTAATTAGGAAAATAAAGAAATATAAACCTTAGTATAATATATTATTTTGAAATATAAAATACGTTATGTCACTAAATCATGATCAATTAACTAAGATATAAAGTTATATTTAAAACTTCTATTTTTACCTCTGAAATATGAAAAATATATATGTACCTATAATATAGTCGTTTTATGGTATAAATTGATATTATGCAGTGAAAATTGTATGAGATTGACAAGTATAAATACAATTTTACTTTTTTATCACAGCACTTCATTGATTGTATAAGTATATTATTAAACTTAAACACAATAATGCATTTAAATTTTTCATATTAAAATATCATATGCATTTAATAATCTACTCTTTATTTGCACTGCTAAAGCTTTATTCCAATGTTCACATAAATGCAAAAACTGAATTTCATAATCCTTGTTATTGTCTATCAATGCTGCATTTGTATAATAGTATTATATACATGAATATGAATAGGTATACCGAGGATTTACTCATATCTGAACAATTTATACATATTTTACTTATCGTTTCATGGTTAGTTGATGAGCTTATTTATGAGTTGACGCTTACTTTTTATTTATTTCAAATGTTGTTAAATGTCTCATAAAACTTTCAAAAAATGACTCATGTTTAAGTACTTCTTGGAAATTACTGTTTTCACTTGATTTTTTATTTTTATTCATAACATTCTATCCGTCTTCGAGAAAAAAAAAGTTAAAAGTTTTTTCATTGAAAATCTCAAGAAACATTTTTGTTGAGCTCCAAATAAAAAATTCGGACAAACAATAGCATTTATAAATATTAACTAGAAATATTCTCCGGGTCATATCTTATATTGATATGCAATAAATATTACGATATATTTTAGTGTAACATAATCGAACAGTAGGCTTTATGTTTATAAATTTTTGTGTATATGATGTTTAATAGATTGATGAGTTTACAGATTTTATCCATAAGGTAGAATAGTAATAATGTGTGTTTACTATTCGTGTTACATTATCAAGACATCGCGTGATGTAGAAACGAAGTTCAGGATCATTACAAATAATGACGTTTTAGATCAATATTTTGTTTTCACGACGAAATAATTTCACTTTCCTAAAGAATTAAAAGTGTTCGAATCGCTATCAATCGCCTCACAAGTCTCTCATATTTTCCATCAAAATTTTAGTGGTTTCTTTAATATCATCTGAGCTGTGACACCAACGAATATTTTGAAAAATAATTCAGATCGAAACCAGTATACTTAGTATTCAATGCAAATCAATGTAAATCTAATATTTTTTTTCACTTTGTTTACATTTTTACTGAATGAAACATCTTTCATTTTCATAAGGTCTTCGAATAAATCAATATTTTGGATAAATAAAATACTTACATGCTTGCTTTGTTAATGAAATTTTAAAATAATAATCGAGCATTCTTCAAACGGTTTATGATTCGATTTATTTTTTATTATGATGAAAAAAAATACTCAATAATAAAAAGTATTATTCATATTATTATAACCAGTCTTAAAATCGTGTTAGTGAGTGAGTGAAAAAATGTATTCTTATATTTTTCATTCAATTGTTAATCACATCAGTTATAATTTTAAGATTATATGGTACAATTTTATTCGTTATAATATAGTATTAGTTATAATTAGAGACCGGATTTTTATGTTTTTACATCTTTTTACTGAGAGTATGCAGCTCCAATTGGATAAGCTTTCTGGAAAATTCATTTACCTATGATCTGATATAAAAAAGTTTTTAGAGCATAAAAAAGAATATTTCAAGGTTAGAAAATATTTTGTGCAAAAAACGTTTTAGGAATATATTGGTATATTGGGGTTTAATTTGAATATTTTATAAAAAATCTAATAGTTAATAAAAAAAATCCAAAACAATTTTTACTGTAGTATCATATTATTTATCTTGACGAAAAGGAATATTGAAAAGAACATAAATTATTTGTGTTATATACTGTTATTTTATATTTAACTATTTTATGCAATATTATTTAATTTTTTAAATTCAAAAGACTAAATTATTTAAGTTTAAATTGTTCTGCTACATAATATTATTTTGTTATTTAACCATATTATGAAATACATTTTTATTTTTTGATTTCATAAGCCTGAATTTTTTTTTTTTTTAGTTGTTTTAATACATAATATTATTCTGTTATTCAATAATACACAATACATTTTTGTTTTTATTATTTAAAACTTGTTATTATTATTGGTTGTACACTCACACATCTAAAATAAAATTAAACAATATAGGTACACAAGTATATCATATTATTACTGTTATTTATTTTTTCAGTATTCAATATATTTTTACGAAAAAGAATATTTTTTTATAAAAGAATATTTTGATGAAATTATAGAGCATAGAAACATCTTATTTCTATGGGTTTAAGTGCATATAAATCCGGTCTCTAGTTATAATGGTATTGTCCCAACAGAAGTCCATGTAATCACGTGTTTGAATATACGGTTTTACAGGTAATATTTATTGATTGATCGTTGATACCTTATCGAGTTACACAAATTCTATTTTATTATCCGTTGAACGTTTGTACATAATCTCTGATAACACTTCAGTGTAGTATATTCACTGAGATGTGTATATCTATTCTCGAAAGTTTTTCCAAGAATATGGAAAAACGACCCATAAATGAGTATAAATGGTAAATCATGGTGTAAATGAGATTTTTATCAAATGATTTCATCAAATATTTGGTCATAAATCCCAAAATAATGGCACTTAAGACTTGAAATATCCACCAAATACCAAATAATTCTCATACTGACTTAATTAAACTTAAATATATATATATAAGCACTTTCAGGCTTTGTATTGAAATTTTAAATTATTGTAAACGTCAAATATTTCGTTTTTTTGGAAGTTTTATCCAATAAAATGTTAAATCATTGACATAAAATTTGAAAATGCATAATAATCTTACTCATATGCTTAAATCATAGTACTGAACACATTCAAAACATCATTTGTCAGATTTTTTTCACGCGTTCAGATTTAGAATTTTGACATAATCATTAATTATTGACATAAATTTCTATTAAAACCTTGAAAAATTTTATAATTTTTAAAACGCTAAAATTTTCTGTATCCAATAAATACATCATATATTTTTAAACTTCCAGGGTTAAAGTTTCATTAACTCAATAAATTATTTTTCACGCACGTTTGAAGTAAGATTTACGATTCAAATAACTCTTTTTACGTTAAATGTCAGATTAAAAAAAAATTTTATTCCATAAAATTTGTAAGTATTGGTTATAAGACCTGGGGTTTGCATACAAGCTTCTTTATCAGTAGTATTAGCTATATTTACATTTTCATATTAATCGGTTGCGCTGGTTTTTTTTACATAAGCTAAAAAGAATCTGTAAAACGGTAAATGGAGCATTTTTATGAATACTATTAAATTTACACAAATCAATCATACCACTATTTTAGAATATTTTTTTTACAAGAAATTTGAAAATTATATCAATTTGTATCACAAAGTTTTTAATTTTTTTGAAAACTTAACTAGTTGATATTACAATTATTACTTGAGTTACGCTCAGAATCGTTTTTCAAAACCAACGATTCGCCATTTATTTCAAATTTTAAATAATGTATTATACGTATCGTTTCTGTATACCAGTGATGCCCAACCTTTTTTTCTTCAGCGGGCTACTTTGGTAAACAATTATCTTCAAGCGGGCCACAAAGTAAAAAAGCACGAAAATAATTTGACGTATTAGACTTGTTTTCATACATTTTATTGCCTATTGAAAAGATTATGGATTGAGGTACACTTTGTAGGTACACATTAGTTACATTAGTTTGATCAACTTTGAGAATATGAACATTTAAATTTCAACCAGATTTTTCATTTTTAGTTAAAGAAATACAAACTTAAATTTCACATTAAAAATAAGTGTAAAACATTGTTATATAGTTTTTAGTTTTATCGTTATCATCATTATTGTATTTTTGAAATATTTATTAAAAAAAAATCATAAATCAATAGAAAAAATATTTTTTAATTATTTTACCGTTTTTTTTTAATGGTTTTTATTTTAGAAAATTCGTAAAGGGGCCACATAGGATACCTTCGCGGGCCACGTGTGGCCCGCGGGCCGCGGTTGGGCACCAATGCTCAATACCCAACACCATTTATCTTATTCGAGAACCTAGTGAACAAAGGATCAACTTATTTTGCCATAAGCTGACAAGTTTTTATTTTATTTTTCAGAACGATATCTAAATTACCATACAATTAGTTTTTTTTTTTTTTTAATGTCAATTTAATTTATATAAATAACATTTCCATCAGTTTTGTCAGTCATAAAAAATAAAAAATAGTACTTTACACTCGATGAAGCATGTACTATCATGTTTACCCGTGCATTCACTGAAGCAAGTACGATAATATGTCAGATAAAACGGGCATTTCCAACGGTTCTGTCATTGTCTTCGTTCGCTCGCGTCTGTTATCCACTATTGACAAATGCCGACACGTCATTCCGTTTCGGAATCGTAAAATCGGACACGTTTTCACGGAAATAAAAATCCCGAAATAAATGCTACACAGTACCGTAAAACGTACAACGTATCGACATGATCTAATGTGGATTGTTCACCGTGTTTAGTTTATCTTTTTATTGCGATGTACGACGGACGTTTTTTTCTCGGTTATTATTCCGAGTGTTGAGCACGGGTGTGGGATTTTGAGGTGGAGAAATTAAACGCGTGCACGCGTGCCTTACTGCGGGGAATCATGCCTAGTGAGCAATACGTAGGATAGTTATTTCGCATATTGTTCGGATAAATGTTTTGAATCCGACTGACGCGGCGGAGTCGGACGCACATGATTTCGGAAGTCTCGACGTTGGCGAATATGGTGACTAGAACGCGGTAGAGGTAAATAAAAAACAAACCGGATGAACGGTTTTTCAGCATATTATCCAACCTTATTTTATTACCTGACCATATTATTCAACCTTTCCAACAAGTGAGCTACAATTCAAATTTGATGGCTCTAGGGATCGACTTATATTTATTTTTATTTTAGGAATATCATTTGTGCTTTTTCATATATTTAAGATTATGAAATCTTTCATGAAGAAGGTGTTCTATAGGTTACGGTATATTATCATATTGTATTAAGAATATACGACACGTTGTATGTGACTAACTGACAAATAGTAATAATATACTATTTTGATGATCATAATCAGATTAATAGACAACAGAACGCGATCAGCCGATATTGTTAAATTAATATTTACTAAGATCGACCACTGTTATAGTCGGGGCAGGCCCGTATCTCCCAAAAAACTAATTCGAAAAATACCATTGAAATACGGGATGATGTTTTTTTTCGAACCTGGGTTTCATAAAACGCATAAAATAGGTTTTACTATGAGAAATGTTTTTTAACACATTTGCTTATGGAGACGATATGCAAATGATATTTAATTTCAAACGGACGGGCCATGATAATAATATGATAGTATGCCTGGGGAATTTGTTAAGAATCGTAGTACTATTAATTACGTAAACATAAGATTGGCAAACAATGTTTAGAAGTACAATACGTTGTGATAAGGGAGCGTGATTAAATGGAGTATAATAATATGAATTGAGAAAACCGGAAGGGCAACGGGTCTCGAGGAGAAGATATCGTTGAATATCGGTAAATAAATAAACTAGATAAAACAATTGAATGAGAAGGAGATCTGAACGGGGTAAGAAATATGACAAGTAAAGTGAATATTTAGCGTTGTTTATGTTGTACGTATGATCGTCAAAGACGTCTAATAATTATAATTTATGCGCTGCGTCTTTTTGTTTACTAACAATGCATATTATTATTATCATTGCTATTCAAATGTGTTTCTTATGTTGAACTAAATAAAATGAAAATTTACATAATATAATTTTTTTTTCGAGGTTCAAATTTAATTCGCCCCGACCAAATATACAATGAATTTTAAAATTATATTTCGAAATCTGTGAATACTATTATAATGGGGTTTTCACTTCCGTGAATTTTGTCCAATATACATTAGGATTTTAAGCTTAAAACTTTCTAAGCCTTCCCGTTCGTTATAGAGGGCTCCTACAAACTTAGAATTGAAACTACGACCTTAAACCAATACTACTTACAATACATGCGAACGTATCATTTTAAAGTCATTCTATTTTTGCCCGTTGTAACATTTTACAGCGAAATGTTACACGGAATCAAAAAATGTATATGTATTCAGAATTCATATTCAGATAAGTACTGTTAGCTTTTTTACTACAGAATGTGAGTTATTATTATATGTTATAATCACAATTAAGTGTATGTACAAAACTATATGTAATAAAACATTTTTCCCAAAAAAATTAATGTTCAATAGTTATTTGTATTCAAAAAATAAATACTAATTTAATTTCAAAAGACTTCTTTAGTAAATTATGCATTTACACACACACACACACACACACACACACACACACACACACACACACACACACACACACACACACACACACACACACACACACACACATATATATACTTATATAAACATATATATTTAATGGAACAGAACTCAATACAATCAACGATATCAGACACATATAATAGTTAATTGTTCTTTGTTAATAGTAATATTTTTACGTTATTTGTAAGTCCCTCGTAATAAACTTTACTTCTTTATTTATTTATATACATATTTATTTATGTACATATTTATTGTTGATTTCCGAAGTTTAATCAAATTTTCTTTAGCAGTAGAGCGTTTTTCCAAGAAATGTATTTGTGATTTTTGCGTTTCAATAATAACTCTCAGATTACAAGGGTGAAATATTGTTCGTATGTACAATTGTACAATAATTACGCATTTACATTTTTGCTGCATTATAGTGTTATTATTATATGAGTTTGTTTACATGCAAAAACTGTAAATAGTTTTCGACACTGTGTGGTATTGGCATAGAACATGTATGGGAATTTTTCAATTAAAAATATGTATTGCAATGTAAACATTTTTTAAATGTTTTTATTTTTATTTTATTTTAAATATATTTATCGTAAACCAGTAAAATGAATCGATATGTATGATACTTTAAATTAATTAGAGAATTTATGGATACGGAAATATTTTAGACAGCGTATGTTTATTATATTTTATTCGGTAAATATTTGTCGAGAATTCCATTTGGTTTTTAATTTTTTAGTTTCAACATTGAGTGAATCTGGTGAGATATCCATTGAGTTTTAGTGGCGCATAATTATATATTCAATATTATTTGATTGACGTACATTAAGTGTGATATATTCAGATTTCCCCTTTACAACCATGGTTCTAAGAATGGTCATATTTAATTACTGTTTTTGTAACATATTAAGGAGGTACTTCATTTCCCCAGTGAAATACCTTCATAATTGTGGGCGAATATAAAATGAATCTGGGGAAAAAACTGATTATTTTTTCTCGGAATACCTGGAACACAATATTTCCTGGTTAAAAAGAAGCAAAGAAAACTTTCCTACAGAAATAACATTACGATTCCAAACATTTTTTTATCGATTTCCTTCGACAAATAATCACGTTGTCAGTATTTGTCGTACTGTCGTCTTACATCGTTGTTATACTTTGATTTTCTAATTGGATACTTTTTTTTTTTTTTTAGCCCAGTTTCGAATGTCATCGTGTGCACACGTTATTCGCATACCCGTCGCTCTCTTATCTTATCACGGTTTCAAGTACGCACGGGTTCGCCTATAGTTCGTAATACCACGCTTTTATGTCGTCTCAATCGAACAATAAATGTATCAACAATAAAAACAAAAGAAATCACTCCACGTCTTCTATCTCACAAAAAGTAGAAGAGAAGGGATCCACAGTTTTACTCGAGTCCAAATCGATTCTCTGTCTTCGCTAAGCCTGACGAAGTCGATGCGAACATTACGAACACGATATGTTCAAAAATCGTCCGTACTCACAACAAGACCACCGCCCGTTTACATTAAAAATGTGTAGGATTTCTCTAATTTTATCTCCCACCATTTGACCATAGTAGACTCTACTGAATTTATCTGTCAGTCCACGGCCTCTTATATTATCGTCTACACGCAATTCCAGGAACATTTAAACTCACTAATAACTCACTTAAAGGAAAATGACGATTGTTTTCATACCTACCAGCCAAATACTATATACGTCCGCTACGCGTAGTTATCGTAATATCCACCCGACCACTTCACACGAAGATATCATTGCCGGCCTTGCAGAATTGGGACATAACGTCACCAACATAGATAACATAATGCGTTTTTTGGATAAAGCACCCTTGCCACTTTTTTTCGTTAACATCAAAAAATATACCAACAACTTGAATATTTACAAGATTGAGTTCCTTCTCATCGCTAAAATTATTTTAGAAAAACCACGTACTCCAAAAAGTCCACAACAGTGTTTTAATTGTCAAGCCTGCGGTCACACCCAAAATTACTGTTTTCGTGTCCCACGATGCGTTAGATGTGGAGAAGAATACACCTCAGATTTCTGTACCAAGTCACTTGATTTTCCGGCTAGATGTGCTCAATGAAATGGCAGCCACACCGCCAACTACAAAGGTTCCCCCGAGTTAAAAAAACTCAAACGCATTAATCCTTTATTTAGGAAAAATCATATACCTACTCTTTCACCCAAAAATAATCCTCTTAAAACCTCCTTTAGTGCCACCACCCCAGCCATCATATATATATGCTCATGTCACCTCCTCTGGTCTAAATCATTCCCAAATTTCCTCAAATATTGAAACATTACTTACCTCATTCATCTCCAAATTCTCCAATATCTTAAAACCACTTTTTTCCCTTCCCACTGCATTATTAAATAAATCCCATTGAATATAAATATCTTTCCTCGTTGGAATATGCCATTTCACATTGTTAAATGTTATCTTCTAATTAAATTTATTGTTATGAATCACCTATAATTATATAACTCACGTACTAATATTAATACTATCTATATTTCTCATATCATTGTATTTTCTTACTTATCCGCTACTTATTGTACTTATTTAACTTGACTATTTAATTGTGAAAATTGTAAATTTCTGTTTATAGCTTTAATTGACGTGCTCAATAGTTTCAATTAGTTCTAAAAAAAAAGGATATTTTATGTGATAAATCACATTTTATTCATGATGTGAATATTGTGACCTGTTGTATTGACCTTCAATTTATATATAAAAACACACACTTGTATGTATATATTTACACACAAATACTCTTAAAGTTTTACATTATGCTTTTTTACGTTTCCTGTGTTTTAACGGTAACATTCCCAGGGAGCACTGCTGCTAATCTCCTTAAATTTAGATTTACCCAAAATTTATAATACTAATTAAGATTTAAATTTCTTATATAATCGAATTTATAATAATGTTGATTATCCCGAACTTTTACATAAATTAAATTTCTGTGTTTCTGCTTATACCGTATGCTACTAGATATAATTCTACCTTTTATTTTCGTCAGAGATATAATTATGCTTTTAATATCTCTTCTATTCGATTAATGCGTTCTGTAATTGTATTCAATATCGATACTTTTATATTTAATTCACTTCAATATTTTAAACAGATCAAACACTTTCTCATCGAATTCGAGGAAGCAAAAGGAGTCAAAATCAAACATGACGTTTCAGAATAGCTATAACAATTTGCAGGACAAGATGAAACAGCCAACAAGCAAGTTCTTAAATTCATACCTATAGAATGAATTGGAGAAAAAAAATGCATTATAACCAAATATATAGCAAGTATCTAGTAGATTAAACTTAAAATGTTTCTATTTTAGATTATGGTTTTAAGTATTAATCAATAAATAAATGTGCTGTCTGCCAATGACTGAGTAAGCCAAGTAAAAAAACCAAGTATCATCCTTTAAAAAAAAATCGCTTAAACATATTTTACTTATTCTAAGTTTAAATGTATATTTTGATCCTCACTATTAATCGTTTTATTTAATTTTATATTTTAACACTGAATAAAATGATAATAATAATAATAATAATTATAAGACATTCGTTGAAAAAATTACGTTAATTATCATTGTAAGAATATATAATAGATGATGTACATTGTACACGAGTATATAATCAAGACAATATTTTTGTAATCTATGAGAATAAACTAAACAGAACTGATATTTATTATTTTTAATATTTCAGTAATTTTAAATTATGATTGGAGTAAAGATAATATTGTTTGTCAAATAATGTTTATTTTTTCTTCTTATTTTTTTTATCTACTTTTTTGTGTTGTAGAATTCGTCAAGAATTACGTTCTGGTATTTTATAGATTAGAAATCGTTTCTTCTGTATTCTTCAAAGTATAATTTTTTTTCTTAAACGTTTCTCAAATAGTTGGGATAAACTAACATAAAAATGGCAAGACGAGATTTTCATTAAAGCGATTTTAGTTGTTTAGTTATACTTTGAAATGTAATAATGATTAAAATACGAAATTTTTTTCTAAAACATATTAGTAATGTTCTCATAAATACTTAGTAAACGTTTTGAAACAAAAACAAATTTTGGCCCTTTTTGGAGTAAATATAGAGTTTTTTTCAAAAATATCTGAAATTTTGAACATCTTTTTATTTTATAAAATCTGTAATTATCTATAGTATGACTCTTAAATGAATCATAATTCCATTTGTTTAGTTGATTAACGAATTCTCTATATTTTCAAAAATGTTTAAATATTACAAACGTTTATCGTTATAATTGTAATTATTTTATACTACACGGAAAATATATTGAGAATGGTTTAATTAAGACAAATAATTTATCATTTCTATTAATTTCAATGCCTGTAAAACTAATATAATAATATATAGTGAAAAATACTTATGGCGTTAAGTTTGTCAAATTTTCATTGAACTGATTTCATGAAATATTTATTATGTACAGTGCTTACATATGTCATATGCAGTGGTTTTCACTGGTTAGAGTTGAAGGGTTATCACTTCCGAAATCGTTCATTGTTTTGTTTAAGTACTTAACTTTTTAATTTCAATATTATGAATTTTTGGTTGAAAATAATAGTATAAAAATAATTTAAATGTATTTAACCGATAAAACTTTATAATTTCAACATATAATTAAGTAGTTCATTTTTACAATTGATGTAATATTTTTACATTCAACCTGAGTATAAAACTTCATGAAAAAATAATTTGAAGACTAGCTAAAAACAATGAAATTCACTGCAAAGATATGTAGGTCACTTTGAGAGAGGGTTGCCGTCCCCAATTTGAAAAAAGTAATAAATCATGAATTCTTCAGCTGATTAAAAATCGTATCAGTTATCTAATTTTTAGCGGACTTACTGATGAGATTTTAATTTATTTTTTATTTTTTAATTTACCAGAGGGTATTTATCTTTCAGTGGAATAATTACCCCTCTAATTATCCATATTTCAATATTGTAATATATTTTTTTCAATGAACAATTTATTTCATAAATCGATCGCATTAACAAAATGAAATCAAGTTATTTTTAAATAAATACATGATATATTCCTTAATTTGTTTACAATTAAAGAAAAAAAAAATGAGTCAGTGGTTTAGAATGATTTATTATTTCATGTTACTCGTATATTGTAAATAGTTTCATACGTTTGTATAGTTTCAATAGTATACTTTATACGGGCTAAAATAGAGCTACTCGTTACTATTATCATTTTTTTTGTAAGTTGGAAATATTCGTTACATATTTTTGTAATTAAGAATTCAATATAAAACTAAGGGCCACTCATAAGTTCATTATTAAAAAAAAAAATAATAATAATAATGAATGTATAAATGTATACGTGTAGTGGAAATCTCAGTTTATTATGTAAAATTTATATTAGAAAAAAAAGGAAAAATTATATTAGATATAATAACAATTTTGAAATCAATTTTTTTGAAAACTTTACTTTCAAAATATTTCATGTAATAGTCGTGCGCTAAGCCTTTTTAAAAGCAAAAATAAAGTTCGTAATTATTTTGTGAAACAGAATTTGCAGTTCTCAAAATTAAATTAAAATATAATTTTCAATAAATATGTATGAATAAGATGTGTTTGAACGATTTCTTTTATATTTACTGATTACTGGTAATGATAGTTTAATTCACGTGTATACAATTATTCTAACTATATAAATATATTTTACTTAAAATATATTTATTACTTGTCATCATTTTATTTAGGATTAAATTTATTTACAATTTATGTATAGGTATTTATGTAAATGTACGTTTGTATACTTAGAGAAAACGTGGAATTTGGTTTCGTGAAACAAAGTTGTCTTTATTATTAAATTATTTAATAAGACTCTCGATTATCGCATGCTATTTATTTGAAATCAAAGTTACATCATAGATCATGACAAATGTTTACCACTTTGATAACAATTTTTAAATTATCTAGAAAATGTTAAAAAAAATGTGTTTTATTAGTGTACGTCCACGTTCTGAATTTGAATAATCATACGTCTATCATGATTTTCAATGCATCTCACCTTTAACTAACACAACCATCAAATTAGAACAGATTAATTTGTATATATCATATGCTCATTACATAGAAATCTATTTGTTGAATTTTAAATTAATAGTTTTTGATTTGTGCAACTATTCGATTTAATTTTACGAAGGAATTACATGAATTAAAAAATATAAGTGAAGTAATTGCAAAAGGTTGTTAAATAAAAACAAATTAAATAATCGTCCTTAAACTGTTAACACAAAATTATTAATTGAACCCAACTTATGTTTTGAAATTATGACACAACTCTATAATTGTGTACGAAATTAATATTTAATATACATTTTCAATGAAATGTAGTGTATCAAAATGTATTGTGAAGTTGGTAGTTACATTAGTATTAATTAGGGAAGTTTCTTTGTAAATCGTAAAAACTTTCGAAATGTCTACGTTTAATGAAATAGGAAGAATTATTTAGTTCAATTCGTGTATATATTTTGATCAAATTCAACTTATCATATAATATTAAAACGATTTGAAATTTCAATTAAACCCTGTCTTTCGCTCTGAAGGGTTACGGTCTATAAAAGAAAAGGAAATGTGTATATAAATGTTTTATTTATTTTAAGATGAACCCTTTTAATTTCCCTTGTCCAAACAGTAAATCCTTTTAAATACTATAAAATATTAGTTAAATATTTGATGTTCATAAATAAATGTTGCGAAAAAATATTCTGTATTTAATAAATACGTATGTGAAATTAATACTTTAGGTTAATATTTTAAAATGTCGAGTTGATATCTATTTATATTAGAAAGAAATGGAAGAGATTAAATTTTCTTAGACAAGTAATACTAACTTGTATGCCATGTTCTCTAAAGCATTTTTTGTCTTTTTCAGACTTTTCCCTTCTTAAGTGAATGGGTTTCAATAACTTTTCTTCTATTTAAAATAGAACAATTTTTTGCAAGGTGACTACGTTTAATTTTTAAATATTGTGAATATAAGTTCAACATTTTAATTTATAATTTATTAGGAATATGTGTGAAACATTGGAATGTAGTTTTTAATGGTTTCCATGGAAAAAAATATACTTATAACAACTATATTAATGAGGTGGTCCGAGGAGAAAAACAATTTGCTTATTTCGTGATTTTAAAATATGTAACGATTTTTTGTAGTTCGCCAATCTTAATTATTAGTTCAAAATGTAGTAAAATATAAATAAGATACAATGATTTAAAATTAATAAGTTATTTTTTTGTTTTAGCAAAACGTTACATATTGGGCTGTAAAAATTGAATTAAGCAAAAGCGTGGATTGACATAAATAACTCTGAATATATTTTAATAAAATATCTAGAAGGTTTAAAAAAACATGCAATTTTAATCATTGTTTATTATGTTGTCCGTATATTTTGATTCATATAAGAACAAGTTATGTACATTGTTTATGTATCTGTGTTATTCGATACATTGTTTCTTATCTACATTTTGCGGAATAAATTGATTTATTTTTATTTTTTTCATATTAACTTAACTTATATGGTCAAACTAATATTTATCCACAACTCACGTTCAATCATTAGCATATATGTTTAAAAGATTCTTGATAAAGATACTTTTGACGAATTAATCACGAGCTACGTAGAACAACTGTTACTGATAAAACATTCAATAATAAATTGGAGCAAAGATATGTCGAAAATACACTTGATATTTGTTTCAGAAAATGAAAATAAAACAACTTCAATGGTAGTAATATTTCAGAATATTTTATCGTATGATAATTGCTTGCTGACTTGGTTATGATATTTATGTTTTGGATAATAATATCGAAGGACGTTAAATAAATTTGTAAACAGAAGTTGGTATAATTTTATCATTTGAGTGATACACATACGTGTTTATCATAATTTTAGGAATATTATTTACCATGATATTCATTATTATGTGTAAAATTGTATTCTAGACTATAATTCTTTTTACCTGGCTCAAATCAAATTATACTATGATCATTCAATTATGAATTACTAGCCATTAAATCCAATATGGTTGTTTAGTGATTAATAAGTTTTGTTATTATTTATCGAACATCCCAGTAGGTAGATGTGTAAAGTTATGATACACGTGCACGGTGCGTAATTGCCTAACCATGACGCCGTATGATCAATATTTCACGACTACAAATTACTTTAAAATTATATAATATTTGTCCATGTTACATTATTCATGCTAATCTACATTGTATTTCCCATTCTTATTTTTCCAGTGTAATATTTAATTATGCATCGGCTGATTATTGTTAGTATCAAACGAGATTATATATTTATATCATTTTAAACACACAAGTAAAACGTTGAAAACAATACTTATTTTACTTATAAACAAATAAACGTGTTTGGTGGGCACTCAATAAATATTAAATGTGCTGATGTATCTTTAAACAATGATCGCTAGCATACCCGAAATTGTAAAAATATAATTATACATATATTTTAATTTGTGTTTAGTGACATCATTTTAATTGGAATCATTTTAATATAATATAATTGATATACATTAAAAATGTGTTGCGTTATAAAAAGAAAATTCTATATGTGTTGTAATTGTTGTACGCCATGTGTCCATGACCATATATCTAAAAAATAATCCATAGAATTATTTACGATTTGAATGAGTTTCATCCGAATCTGCTATTAATTTTTATGAGAAGGAAAAGCCATTTGCACATTGTGTTTTGAGAATTGTATTGCTGCTAAAAACAAATATAAATATAAATATATATATATATATATATATATATGTTGTGTGTATTATATAATGTTTTGATTAATTTTTTTTTAAAACAAATCCTAAGGAATTGTCGCATGTTAAAATATGGTATTTTTAATACAGAAAGTCTCAACAAAAATGTTCAAACAATTTTTAAAAGAATGTTTAATTTGTACCTGTCTTTATTTGAAAATGTGAATTTACCTTTTTCGTATTGTAGCAAAAACATATTTGAAAACACTTGCAGTTTAAACACTATATATATATATATACACACATATATGTATAATGTTTTAAGATTTAAAAATAAATGTAACATGATGTATGTATATATACGGAAGTAGTTTATCTTAATAATTAATGTGTAAGGGTAATCAGTTGTTACTTAGTATTTGGAATACATTTTTCTTTATCGTCGTTTTATATTTCAGCAGCTGCATGTTATTCCATTTTATCTAATTAGTTATATTAAAAAATTAAACTCTTTGATATTTATAAACTGTGTGACGGTGTGTTCTACTTGCTATTCTCATCTATAAAATCTATCCAAATTTCAAACGAAAAACAATAGGTACTACACAAACAAGAACAATTTTAATTCAAATGTTTATTAGATTATGACTTATGAGTGAAGCAAATTATCAATTGATTTAACAATGATGTTTTTATTTCTGTTATTTGTAAAGATACTTTTTTGGTTTGTTAACCAAAAACTACGTATGAAACTCGATAGATAAGAATTGGATGTAGATGGTACTTTGAGGGGGTTATATTTCTCTTTAGCAAGAAAGAGCTGTTAAAAAATGTATTAAAACAATAAACTGGACTGTACACGATTTCATTGAATCGACTTTAGGTGTTTCGTCATCGCTCCTAAAGTAATAGTATACTAGAAGCTTGAATCTTTCACTATTTAACACTTTCAAATACTTGACAAAGGCTTTAAATGAAATTTTATCCTTTTTAGCTAAATATAGAACTTTGAAAATACTTCCTTTTCGAATTTTTATTTTGAATATAATTTTTGAATATTGATTATTTTGATAACGAGTTTTGCTAATTGAATATAGCCTTCCTCACATTTTTTATCTAATGATGTTGACTATTTTTTTTTTAAATTGTTTGTTAGAATTTGTTTTCATAAGCATTTAGCTTAATTGTTGTACAATTTTTATGTAATACACTGTTTTTTATATCATTTTCAAATATACATGAATATAAAAGTAACTGGCCCATCCAACCATAATGATATTTGGAATGTATATAGAAAATTTGTTTTAAACTTTTGGCAAAAAAAAATGTCTATCGTGTTTAGCATACAAAGTATTTTAAAGTTTTGATCACAAAAAAAAAAAAAAGCCAACAAAAGACCAGAACTGGTAAAATATGTAAACAAAATATTTTAAACTGAAGCGTGGCTCAAAATTGTTCTTCTAAAGAAAAAAATATATATATTTTTAATTCATTACAATATATTCATTATCACATCCATTATATTATTCTAGGACCAAAGATACGACTGTTGAACTGTCCACTGCCCTAATTATCTTGTCTGAAAACCTAAGGGACGCAATACAATCTTTCACTATTGTTAGCTTACTATAATTTTAAAATTTGCATTTTTATGAACAACTATAAAAATTGTATTATAACTTCCGATATTTTCGCCATTCATAGTTATCTAACATATTCTTTACACTTGAAATATAATCGAGAAGATGTGGTTTATATATAAAGTTAGTAAAAATGTATTCCTTCAATTTTGAAAAAAGAATGAAAGTAAAGCAATGGAGATTAATGTGATTTAGACATCTTGAAAAGGGAGAAAATGATATGCAAAACAACGAGTTCTCGAATCTGATGTGTCAAAAACCAAAATGGCGGTGGAATCGAAAATAAATTTATAAGGGACCGTAAGCGTATTGGAACGGAGAGCGATAAAAGAGTGGAAAAAAATATTCAAAGCGCCGAAACTCTGTGTATAAGATACCTGTGAAGTATAGAAGAAGACAGCGAGCGCATTAATAAAGTTGAATACTTTAACTTGATCTCACAACAATATGGATAAAGGAACAGTAGTTTTAGAGGGAATTTCCACTGAAAGACTCTAATACCAATAACCCTACGAATTGAGTAGTCGATAACGGAATTTCCTTACATTCTTGACGCGTGCAAAACATTAAATTATACGTCTGTGTGGATAAAATAATTCCAAGAAAAACTCTGTGCCCAAGTTTCGGATGAATTTAATTTAATTTTTCATCTTCAAAGGTTCATTGCCGTATTATTGTTTATACATTACTTAGATAAAATCAATAATGTTTCGAATATACGTTCTTCGTACCAATAAATACTGGTCAAGACCCACTTTTAGAAAACCAACCCAATGCATCATAAATCAACCTTTAGTTTGTATTTTTAATAATAGTTATTTACTATTTACGTACTGTTATTCGTTTTAGGCGTTAAAACGGCATACATATAATGTTCAGACATCGTATAACCCGTCATAACCGTCAGACAATTTGTATTTGGAAGTATAAGTAACGAAGAGCATAACTTAATCAAAAAAAATTTTCAAATTTAATACTTATTGGAAAGTAGTTTATAACATTCAATTGAGTAAAAAATATTATCTATTAAATTTTAAGATGTGTATGTTAAATGAAAATACCTCACATTTAAGTTCTTTTTAATACGTATTATATTTTCTTTATATTTCTTATAGTTGGTTAAAATTATTTAGATTGTTATTTGTCCAGTGTGTGATTGTGATTGTAGTTTTCTATTTAAAAATTAAATTATACGTTTAGAAACTGATAATTTAAAACGTGCGCTATGTGAGATTTTCCTAACTTTTTTATGTTATTACAACTGTTATAACTTTTCACCACGAATCTAAGACTTTATA
Organism: Therioaphis trifolii; assembly: GCA_027580255.1. Lineage (NCBI taxonomy): Eukaryota > Metazoa > Arthropoda > Insecta > Hemiptera > Aphididae > Therioaphis > Therioaphis trifolii. The sequence continues at coordinate 19,444,976 of CM050409.1, forward strand.
AATTATAAAACACCGTTGTTTAAAGGTGGTCAAATTGACACTTGTAATAACAAACAACTGATTTATTTAGTTATTATGAAAATTCATAGTTTATTGTATATAAATGAAAATATTAAGTATATCATACAAAATCATCTTCCATTAAGTTAGATAAAAATTTGAAAATAATGTTATCGTTGTGTTTTAAATGATTTACGATATATTAATTTTCTTATTCAATATGAGCACAAAACTTTTTAATTACAATTTTAACTATTTGCGTAAGCGTTAAAACTGGAGATGGTGTATATCATGTTAAGTACTTTTCTGAGCATGTTGAACGTAGAAATAAATGAAATATATAATTATATAGCAGCTTAAGAATTCGAAACTTATGTATGCCTTTTGACGAAACTGAGAATCATACAAATCTCAACTGTTTCTCGATAAGCTTAGATTGTTTTAAATAAGGTATACTTATTTTTTATAGTATAAACGTGTTTGCTGAAGTGTTACATAAAGTAAATTTTATGTTATTTTACCAACATATCGTTTTTACAAAGTTTAGAATTGCAAATATCTCTCAATATTTTTTCAATATTGGTTTGAAGATAACAAGCTTTGAGACATGTTGAGTACGAGATAAAATATTTCCTACAAAAAAATGCTATATATAGATAATTTTTTTTTTACCACGCATACAATATAATGATTTTCATGGTATCGCATCTAATTACGAAACCGATAATAACACATAGTTTACATCTTTTTTACATATACAAGGTCTCCCATTTAATATGTTACACTATTAGTGAAATTATAAAATTATGAGTGTAGAATATTAAATTGAGCACATTGAATGTATTAAATATTAATATGATAAATATTAGTACATCATTGGTACAACAACCTAGGTTTTATGTAGCACTTACACGATTTTTTTTTTGTATTACAATCTTCTTGTAAGCTATCTCTATATGACGGTTTAAAGAAGATTTTGGCTTATGTAAGATAGGCAGTGAAATGATCTATATACGTACATCTCTGTAGAGGATTATGGCCTAAAACGTAAACGTGTAGAATATTAGTCGATACATAAATTGGTATAAACACACAACAGAAGGTTACACAAGAGTGACAACCGTATTTATAACCATTTCATCACACAAATTGCTGCCGCGTAATTACGTTGAATAAATAGCCGTTTCGTAATATAAATTAGATCGCTAAACTTATTTAAAACAAACACCATCATATTTTTATCAAACAATACTTTGCCATTAAGTTATTATTAGGATTATACAATATATAGTTCAAATATCGATGTATAAAAATACAAATGTTTAGAAAAATTCAGCATCGATATTAATAGTAATTATTGAAATTTAAAATACTTCTGAAAAAGAAGTGTACAATTTAAAAACAAATTGTACATACATACATACATACATATTATAGTATTTCAGACTTATGAAATGTGACATTTTCGAATAATGAATAAAATGTCTATCTTGTTTCTCATGTCAATATTTTTTAAAGGTATAATACAATTTAATTCTATATAAAATATATTAAACAATTTTATAAGATCGTAAACGTTTCTATGTTTTAAATTTGTTGCTAAAAAACAGTGATCGTTAAAATTATATCATATCTTTAAAATGATAAAGTATATATTGGAAGAATATTTCAAGTTTATGTTTGAAAAAAAAAACGAAATATTATGAACTCTTCATTTTTTTTCCTGATCGCCAAACAAGTTAAGTGAAAACTTTAAATATATTTTATATTATATTTTTATTTTTGTTCTTTAGATGGTTCTTATAAATCAAACAATTTATGTATCCATAAATGTATACATAAATAGTCCAATTTGTCGCCTCTTAAGTTCAGGTAACTTAATTAAACATTTTGATTTCTTTTTTCATTCTGTTGATGAATTACAATCAGTTGTATTTAATGATATTTAATGAATAGTATTAAGCATGTATGTTCTGTGTATGTATTATGTAATGTATAAACCTCATTTTATGATTAATTGTTATAGCATATGTATATATACACACACACACACACAAATACATATATATATATATATATATATATATATATATATATATATATATATATATATATATATATATATATATTTATATATTTTGACAAAAAGTATGTACACTTACCTTTTGGAGTGTAATTTCATAATAAATAAATAAAGAAAATTTCATTAGTTTTCTGATTCCAAATAATTTATACGTAAATGAAAAATAAAATTAAAAAAAAAAAATAATAATAAAAATAAAAAATGGGCGAATACAGGTTTGTCCTATCACGATATTTTTATCATAATCAAAACGATTGGTATGATTCGTTTTAAATATTAAAGACAAGTGGTATACATTATTTATTTGTTTAACTGTAAGTGTAATATTTTTCGTAATTATATCGGAAAAAATATCAATCATTTACACATTTATTGTGCGGACACTACTCAAACAGGAACGTTTTGAAAGAAATTTTTACTCCTACATTTTGAACACATACACACACACACACACACACACACACACACACACACACACACACACACACACACACACATACACACACTGATCCGTCGTCTAAAACCTAAATGGTTTTCGCGACAACGCCAAAAATATAGAGAAAACACGTTTTATATTGTCGCAGCACTATTCGAATGGTATTGTGTGTGATTTGAATTCACTGCGGTTCGCGTCGGGCGCAAATGAATCTGCCGAAAACAAAGCGGCGAGCAGCCTACGCGTGTGTAGGTACACGCGTGAGTCGTAGCCGCGTCACTTTTCAACCGCATGCCGCGGCGTGTTTACCCCGACGACGTCGTTCGTGAAATCACTCACTCCGCGCGCAAGGGGAGCGTCTAAACAGAAACTCGCTCCGTGGATTAATGCGCACGCGCGAACATGTCATCACGTCGTTTGAACTTGTATCTGGTGTAAGGTCTGTGGCGTAGACAAAAGAAAGATGAATAAACGAATAAACGATTTGAAACGTTTAACAATAATATTGTGAGTAAACAAAAATTACTACTCTCTCGGTCAATTGTTCACACTGTTAGGATTACGGTGTGGTTGTGGTGTCAGCGGAAACGTGGTATTCTTGCATACGCTATGTCGAATTGTCATAGTGTGCAAACTACCGGAGAAAATAGAAGAGAAACGATTTATGTTATTTGTCAGTACGACAATAAATATATATCATATACATTTTATTCGAATTATTGCGTTTTACAATCACAAAGTTCCTTACGACGGTTATCAGATGTTTTAAAATATTTTGTATTACGATTATTCATTAGTTAGTTATTACAATAAGTTTGAAACGCTCTCGGTAGACATTTAAATTGATGTTAATCTGCATTGTTCTTAAGATTTTACTATTATTGGCAAATAAGATGGTAGAAAATACGGTCAAGTTGTATGCATTTATTTTTGTTTCGTGAAATTTCAAATTTTTAAATTTAAGAATCTTCCTACGGAAGTTTTTTGGGCAGTGTGTATTTCCAAAAAAAAAAAATGAAAATAATCGACATGGAGATTAATTTAAACAGGGAATACGTTTTAAATTATTAAATTTTTTTTAAAAATTTAAATTTATACTAAATAAGCGTTGCAATTCAAAACAAGAAAAAAATTCGTATACGAATCTGATCATTTGAATTTCGCATAATTTACTTTTAATTCACATACGTTGCAACAATATTCAAATTTTCATTTACCGTTAACGATAACAATAATTATTAGCGGTACACTCGTTATAATAATAATATTACGATAACACAATATTAATACGTTCGTTCGTGTGCATTTGTCTACGGCGTGCAGGTCCCTGTTTCGGCCCATCACTCCGTTTCCCTGGGCCCTGGGAGATGGGGATGGGAGGTTAAGGGTTACGAGATACCGGAAAACTTTGTCGTTTTCCGTTTAGAAAAATACCTTTCGACCGCGGTGTCACACCCGTCCGTCTGGCGCCGCGACTACTGCGGTCCGCCGGCGACACGCTGTCCGCCCGCGGAGACGTTCGTACGCGCGTGTTCACGTCGACGCCCCGACGGTGTTGCGTCGTTGCTGCCGGCCGCGAACGTGGTGCCGCACCATGGCGTCGTAGGCTGTGGACGTCTCGCGACCGTGTAATTTTTCGCCTATTTTTTTTTTTTTTGCTCCCCTTTCTTTATCCGGCTCGGAAATCGATGTTCTCGCGTCCTCTTCGGCCGGAACGCCGACCGAATATGTATATTTGTGTATTTTTTTATTTATTATTAGACGCGAGCGCGCGCGAATGTCATATCATACGCTTTTATCGCGGTGTTTTTATTACGGAGCACAGAGAACACGTGATGACGGACGGACCGGCTACGGGCGGCGTGTCGTCGTGGTTCGCGGGGTGTTCGAGTCACACTGAACCGACTCGGCGGCGGCGGCGACGACGACGACGACCACGGCCGTCCGTGCGCGCTAAAGCTGACGCGCACTCGCCGACGAGCGCGATATATCCTCCTCGTCCGTGCGCACACGACGCAGTAGGCCGCCACCACCGCCGCCGCCGCCACCCCGATCCCTTCGTCACCGCATGTCCCTGTCCTCACCCTTACTAACCCTCCGAGTACCGCGTCGCACTCCCGTCCACCGGCCCTTTGGCCCTCGTCCGGCGTCTGTTTCCAGTCCGCGGTGGCGGCGTCTCGACGGGCCTTTTAAAACGTCCCCCGCGGCCGCACGCCGCCCGACCGTCCGATGGCGCGCCGAAACGGACCGAGTCGCCGCGACCGGAGTGTAGACGCGACACAACGCGATCGTGTCGCTGTCACCGCCGCCGACGTGGCTTTTACGACACACAGGGCCCGCGTTCAATCGCCTTAAAAACCGTCAGAGAACGATATTGAAGAATGACCGAAATCGCCATGAAAAAAATGTCCCGTGAACGCATTAATGCCCTTAAAAAACGATCCGACGTTTTTCCTAACCAAACGTGGATTTACGTGGTGTACGTTTTTCAACATTTAATCAGTTTAAATCACTTTGACGAATAAAACAATCAAATAAATTACAAAAACAGCAACATGTATAGAACTCTTGGTCGTCTTACCTGACCAGAATCTGCTAGCCGCGACCGTATTTTTCGTAGTGAATTTATCAAACAATCAACCTAGGAATTAAGATTATATTAAATTTTAAGGTAAGCTCTTTTACCAGTCATGCAGTGACTCGTGTGAGTTGCATTGAACGACCGTATGTTGTTTAACGTTATTTAGCTTTACTCTATAAACTGGCTGATTGAATAAATATTCTCTGATATTTATCAAAATGACTTAAGAATGGAAAAGTTAAAAAACGTAAAATAATTTTTCCATTTAAAATTATGCCGCAAAAGTATTTTCGAATAATGCATTTGAACTGTATTGTCTTAGAATATCTGAAAACAAAACGCACAAGCCTAGAAGTCTAGGCCCTAGTTATATTTAATATGAAAAAATACGATCCGAGTTCCCGTAATATGATAGCGGGTGTAAGCGATGTAAACTCGAGCTGTGTCTTAATCGCGCGGCCACCATAGTCGAGGACGCATGGCATCGTTATTTTTTACCGTGGCTTTCTTTCGCTTTCTGGAGTTTTCAGGATGTTACTAAAAATCGAGAACAATACATACGTCATATTGTACATTGGTCGAAATATTACACGGTAAAAAAAGCTTTGTGACCAAATTTAAGTGACCGAAATGCCGTCGAACAGGGGTCGGCTGTGAGAAATTATGTATATATTAGAATGTATTATATATGTGTATGTATTTTTTTTTTGTTTTTCTTTTTAATGATAAATATAGAAAATACGTGACATGGAGAGAACCTTAAAAAAACTGTATTCTATACATTACGCATACAAATTAAAAAATAAATCAAGATAAACCTTTGAAATTTATTGCAAGTACCGTGTGTGTACAAAACGTGTATGTATATTGTATACGTATAAACGCTGAAGTATCTAACGCTGATGAAGAGAGAGAGATAGAGAGAGAGAAAGAGAGAGAGAGAGAGAAAAAATATTTTGATTGTTCAGATCGCTGAAACCATTTTGTTCACGTCAAACACACAATACTTAGGATGTTTACACAACTACGATACGTTAAATTAATCTCGGAATCAACACAGGTTTTGTTGGTAGTTTATGACCCGAACGATATGGTTTTATGTTCCGACAACTAACGAATTTATCAACGAAGGCTACCCGATGTCTGGTGTCACGTATGATATTATAGCGTTCTACGTTGTTATTATTATTATTTTTTTAAAATTAATTACCCGTTATTTAGTTGATCGTGGGGTCAGAAATATGATTTTTGTGCGTCTGACGGCCGTCTACAAGGACGTTTAATGTGAAAAGCCCCCAAACATTCCGTTGTTTATTACCCGTTGGTCGTCACAAACTTGTGTCAGCCACTAGTTTTGTGTTATTCGGCCCAAGCATCGTAGTATTTCTGAAACGAAATTGAAGCAGCTAAAGAGTGAGACTAGAGACGAATTGAGTTTGGTAGATAATATTACTTTAATTAGCCTGCATGCGTGGAGTTCGTTTATCATTTGAATCGTTCGTATATGCAACGTCTAAGCTTAGATTCGACCTGACGTATAACAAGAACAGCTAACTAGGGTTCCGAGTATAAATCGTATTTATTACCACGTTTCGCGTTACACACTTGTTCCGCCCTGATTCGTAGTCACTGATCGAACGCTAACTTCCCGACCTATTGCCTCATTGAAATAACTAAAATTTGAGGTAGGAATACGGAACAAGGGGCAATCTCCTGGATATTCACCTTACAGACTCCCACGTAAACAGTGCCAATGACGCGGCAGAATCCGCTGTGTTGTACAAACATTCGTGAACCCTCTCTCAAATATTTCCGAATAATCTGGCATTTTCAGCGACAGTAACAATATAAATTCTTCTCATTCGCAGACGTTTAAAATTGTATCTTCACTTTATTCAAAGAAAATTACACAAGTGAAAAACGTTGTTTTCGTAAAGATATTTGTATTGCTTATAATCAATCACAATTAAAATTGCTCCTATTATTAGGATAATCGCACTAAAACCCATTTTATACGTTAATATTTTATTCGTGGTATGATTAGTACGTCCAACTAAAGTTTTTAAGTATTTCATGACCAAAAATGTTTCCTTCACATATAAGTTACGATTGTAATAATATAATGTGTATATAATTATCCATCATTTATAAATTTTATTTTTTAGCAGATAAAACGTGATTTGTGCATTTATAATACATATATATTTACATATATATATGATTTTTAATTTGAGTTTTAAAAAACAAATTATTTAACTTAGAAGATTATTTATATTTTGGAAATGTCGGTATAAGATATAATTCAACAGAAAATAAGTTAGCTGCTTACAAATGTTAATCTAATTTTTTCTTTTAATAATACTTTTTTTCGAGAATGATATAAGTACACCATCCAATAAATCATTATTACATTTTATTTGAAAATAATAATAATTTGTTTTACTTGGAAAATTACTTTTAGTAAAGCTAAAGAATAAAGAATTACTTTTAATTATAGATGATTTACAAAATTTCAAACGCTAAGCAATTATTCTAATAATATATCGACCCATAAAAATATTTTTTTATACATTTAAAATTTTGATTTTGTTGATTCTATTTATTAGTTATAAAGTGAAATTGAACAAACTAATTGTCACACATTTTTATAATTTTTTTAGAAGATAACATAATTATTTTTTTTTTTCGTAAAAAAGTGGCTGTGTAAATAAAACTCAATATTTCACGAATTGTTATTTATTTTAAAATAAGATATTAAATTCATACACTAGAAAAAAAATGCAAACGAGATTTTTCACGTGGTTATAATTAATGGTATTATAAGTTTGTGTTAAAACAAAAACAATTTAATTTTATGCAATGGAATTAAATTAAATATTCTCTACTTAATTTCAAACTGATTAACTTTAATTTAACATTTTTTTATGCGTTTAATCCTACGATATAAAATTGGACAAAATACCTTGTAAGTGTTTAGCATTATTTTCATAAAATCGATTTTCTGATAAATATGGTTTTCGCAATTTTTGAGAAGTTTTCTTTTACGCATGAGAAAGCTACTGTGAAATTCCAAAAATATCTGTCTGCAGTATTAACTAGGTGAAATTTCTGATGTGTTAACTTCTTCCATGTAAGTTTCGTCTTGAAGTTCTAATCAAAAGAGTTGACATGAAAAGTAAAACACCATTGGACAATATATGCATCATTCCAACTCAATGTTTTATATTAATATAAACGAAAGTGAGTAAAATGTATTTTTAACGATGAAATAAGGCGACTAAATACAAAAAGGATACAAGTGTCAAATTAAAATAAACATTTTTTTCATGGATTTAAATTATTATAATTCATGAAACACATTTCCTATTTCAGATTTTCTTTAAATTTTAAAATAAAAAAAAAACCTATAATGTCAACTATAATTTTATTGTTCTAAAAATTATTCTTGATTTTGACAATTTCTCAACACCGTTAATCTAAAGTCATATGACTATAGTATAAAAAACCCTTATTTATAACGTGACATGTGTCTTATTCACAGTTTGAATGGAACTTTTTTATGAAATCAAAAATAATCATACAGTTGTTGTAGTTACCGAATTTTATTGAATGAAATAAATATACAAGATGAGCAATGTTATTGATTACACAACTGTAGGTCTTTACCATTATTTTGTGTTAGGAAAATTTGATTTAAATAAATTAAATCAACGTTGAATGATTGATAAAACATTTAATAAAATACTGTATTACACCAAATAATAATAAAACTGTTTGAATATTTTTTTTCTCAAAATATCGAATTTTAAAATTTTTTGTAAATGGACCTTTTAACTTGTTGATATTAGATAACATCTTTAATACACGGTTCATATAAATGCAATAAGTGAATAATGTTCGTTTTTTTTTAAGTCCTCAAAATCGCTGTCTGGTTATAGTTTTCAATTATCTAATATTCCTGGAAATACACTCCCATGCGTTTACATTATCATTTGAGTACCCAAATGATTCACTCATTTTTGTTCAATTAATAAAAATAATAACGCTTTATTTAATAGCTAAATGAATATATTATTATTAATGTTTAAAGTACAATTTTTAAATATTTATCCAATTATACCTAGCCCGTTATTTTGTAAATATTTACAAAATAAAATATAGTTTACACTGAAATATTAATTTAAAATAATGTGATAAAATCATACTAGGTAGATAGCTGTTTCCATGGTTACAAAAGAAATGAATAATTACATAAAAAAAAAAAATAAATAAAAAAAAAAAATAACGAATCTGTTTATAATCTACGTTAATCTCTTAAGTAACCGAGTTTATAGCTAAGCAACCAAATTTAAAATGATACTAATCGACATAATAATTTATGTACTCTTTTCTACATACTTGGTAGATAAAATCATAAAGGTTTTGATTAAGTTTTCCTTTGGCAATGACAAATCCTTATAAATGATCATACATTCGACTTGAAGTGGTTAAAAATCATACAATAATCAACGGTACAAAAATATAATTTATAATTTTATTTACACCTATTCGGTATGGAGGTTTAATAAAACACGTCGATCAACATTATCAAAGTTCTGATTTTTTTTTTTTTTTTACTCAAAACGAGTAGTTTTACAAATTAAAACTAAGGAGTTTTACAATAATTAATGCGCGGCAAGAAGACGAGAGGTGAGTAATTCTTTCAAGTTGCGGGTGACGTGTGTGGCATGAGACTCAGGCGAGGGTTGCGTTTCGGTCGAGAGTCCAATCTCTCTCCCGCAAGAGCTACACGTGGTGTTTTTTTGTCACGCCTCTTGCGTTTATCAGATTCTGCGACAATGGTAATTAGTAACACATCCGTCATTACACTACAATTGAGTGCATAGTCGAAATCGTCGACGTAAACTTTCGCCGGCGCTCGTTTACAGTTTGAGTTATTTGAAATCGAGTAAAACATCAATTGAGCGGCGTACGGGGTTGAGAACGTCGACCAAGAACAACGTGTAGCCGCGTCGCTGATACGTCACTTGGAGAGGTCTCGTATGGTCGTAGTACGACGAGTATGTTTTCTGTTATGATCATCGTATAGATTCGTCCACGAGTGGTTCTTGCCGTTCTCGGTGTTTAGGCGTACAAACAATTTTTATTGAATAGAAACCCATCTACTTGTGTAACCGTAAAAATAGTCGCTTTCCATCGCATCTGATCGCATCGAAAATTAAACTTTCGGTGCTCGCGTGACAAAAACTGTATTAAAAGAAAGGAATATACTGTTCAAAAATAAAATAAAATAAAATAATTGTAATTGTAGCTCGGCGATATTATAACAAGTACTGAGTCGAGATAATAGAGTAAGATTTTATAATTCCAATTTTTTTTCCTGCATCTAATCGGATAATCTCTCTTTTTCGGTGTCTACGAAAATATCGGTGTCAGATTCTCCTAGATACCCGATATCTAGATTGAACTTTCGAGGGTTGTATTTGTATCACTAGAAATAGCATTTCTCATTAAATAAAAATGTATATTACAGTAAAAAAAAAAAAAAAAAAAAAATGAAAAAAGTGTTCCTTAAGAAATATTTTTAATTCGTATAATTTAACCAACTTAATAGTTAAAGCCTTAGGGTCACTAATCATTATTGTATAATGACGTTCAATAAACCATTAAACAATGGTAGTTTTATCTGTTGTATGAAACCACCCAATATCTTCGTTATACTAATGTTATTTACTGAACTTCCACCGAATACAATCCATTCTGTGCAACCAATTTTTCATATTCTCCAGTGCCATAGTGTACATATTTCAAGTGCACTATACTAACCATTATCGATAAAATATAAAACATATTTAAAGCAATATCTACTAATGTAATAAGGTCACCGAGACTTAGCGACCAAATGTATCTTTTTCTTATGAAGCTATAATTGCATTAAAATATTATTATAATCATCTAAAACTATATATATATTGTTTTAATGCACAGAAGTTATTATTCATATATAATTCCAAGAAGTTTTTGTTTTCAAATGTTTGCTGAAATTATTTAATAATTTTGATTTTAACAAATGTATTTGCATTATATGTATATTCTGATTAATAATTAATTGTATTCTAATAAAATTTAACTAAAATTAATATTTAAACTATAAGTACGATTTTATAACATACAAGCCATTATCAATATAGGTTATGGGTAAATAATACATGTAAAAAAAAAAAATATTTGGTGTAAGATCATTTAACTTATTGAATATAAGCAGTTTCAAATAAAAAAAAATACGGATAGGAATACAGCAAATTTTCACTATTTAATTTTGATTATATACACACACACACACACATACACACATATATGTACATATATTTTTTTTTTGTATGTAAATTATTATTATAATTATGACTTTAGTTTTACATTTTCGCACTAGTAATTTACTTAAGTTATAAATATTTAGGAATTAAATAAATATTCAAAACATAGATATTTAAACACAATACAAACAATAATAAAAGTAAATATATGCTTTCAAAAGAAAGTATTTTTTAAGTTCATAAGAATATTTTACATAAAATTAACATTTGTTTATTTTATTAGGTCGTTGTAATACGTGGATCATATTTAGTGCCTTACAATTATGAAATGCAAACATATTTTTGTAGAATATATATGTTATTTTTTTATATTACTACCGATATATTTAAATCAATATTTTTGATAAATTACGTTGATTATAAATTGTATGTTAAACTATCACAGATTCAGTCATTTAGGTATCTTCATTTAAATGTATGATTGAAGGATGGAATTTTAAATTAACGGCTGTAGTTGGAATAGGCTATATACTTGCCTTATAAATGTTATAAATTACTGATAGCTTTCTCTGAAAGCTACCTTTTAACCATAAAATTAAATAAATAAAAACTATGGTGTTCCCACGCATTTTAGTTTGTAATGTATGCTATTAAGTATGAATCTTTGATTCGACACACATATTTCAATGGGAAAAGTTTAAATAACAATGCTTACGTTCTAAGAAACTTTTTTATTATGATGATTAAATATTAACTAAGGTTAAACAATTGAAATATTTCTACCAGTCATATTATACGTAATATTTCATTGTTAGTTTACGTATTTCGAATGAAAATTCCAATTCAATATAATGCACAATATTGATTTTATGATATGAATAGATGCATGTAGAATAAGTTTAATTTCAATATATAATGGCTGAAATATCCGATAAATCATATTTTTATCATGTATTTTCTCAAATTTTAAAATATATTCTATGGTGTAGGTAAGCCAATTGTTTGAGGTAGGAATGCCATTACATTTTGGTTTAGTTGTTTTAAAAAAAAATAATTTTACTATTTACTAAGTTAAAAATAATTTTACTAATTGTTACGGGTATAAGTTTGTGAATTAATACAAATGGCGATTCAATAGATTTGGTGTAATATTTCAGTTGATAAATACATGGATGTATGTGTAAGTGCACAAAATTACTGTACAACTACATTAAAGAAGAAAGTAGGTAGTCAAATGATGTAATCTAAAATTTGATTGCAGCCATGCATGATTGTCAGCATAAAATGTATTATATTTTCTAAAAAGAATAGATTAAGTAAAATATTCGGTACCTTTATCAGAACAGTTACCAAGCATTAAAAATTGTTCTAAAATGTTGGATTCGTATTATTAATTGTACGTATTAAATGAAAGTTGTTATTTATCAATATTAGTGATTACTCACCAAACTAATATACGGTGTTGGAAAAAATGTTCAAACTATGGTGATTTAGTAAAAATTTGGCAATCAAAACGGATTATAAATTATGCAAATCGCTTATGTTGTTAACTATTGATTTTAATCTGAGTTATGTCCTATACACAAAATTATTTATCTAAAAATCCCTAATAAAATCTTTTTTGGACTTATGGTATCCAGCTATGGGGTAATGTCAAAAAATCGAACCTGAAATGAATCGAAAAATGAAATCCAAACCTTCCAAAACTTAGCCCTCAGGAAGCAACTATTGCCTCACCTTACGTCTCAAACAGCACTATCCACTCTGACTTAAAAATGAAAACCGTCCAGGAAGAAGCAAAAGCACATAACAAGCGCTTTCATAACCGTATGTCCTCCAACAACAATCTATATGCACTAATACATAATCTCGCAGTCCCGACTATTCCAGGCAATCCACCTAGGAGTATCAAACGTAACTGGTGTCGTTACCTTATTGATCCCCCCCACGCAAATAAAATAAAAAAATAAAATAAAAAAAACTAAAAAAAAATATTAATAAATACTCATTAGTGAGCGTCATTGATGGATGGCTCCTCATATCTCGTGTTTCATGTAAATACATATGTTTATGTTAGTTCCTCTAGTTGTATTAACGTATATTATATATATATACGTAATCTTCCTCACCGCATGCACTCATATTAGTACTCTCTTCGGTACAGATTGTATATTTCAAATAAAGAAAAAAAATTTCGGTTATGTGAAGATTAGATGTAGTATCTCACGCCTGTTAAGTGATATATAATTGCTTTAAGTGCGTAGTGCAATTCTTTGATATTAAAGTCTCTGATCATAGCAGTTCGTATTACGGTGAATAATATAAGTTTTTTATTCTGTCTCGTTCACACGGAAAATGTACGTGATCGCGGTGCCCACTCTGTCCGTTATTTATAACGAATTCAACAGTTTTACACGTACGTCGAAATAACAATTGTTGGTGATTAGTTCAGAAACAGCGCATAAAGTTGGATGGTGGTCATCGCGAACGTTATAAAAGGCCCGTTCTGAGAAATCATAATTAACATTAAATGAAATATTAATATCTAGTCTGGATCTTGTCTATCAGCCGTGGTAGTACCACAGAAAGTTCATTTATGTATGTATATATTAATTATATATGGATCCAACGTAAAATGTACACTGTTAGGTTGGGCAAGTTACCTAATTTGTTTAACTCGTTTCGTTAAGTCAATACAGAACAAATTAAATTCAGTGTAATGTTAAATGTAACTTCTTTTTTTTCAACGTATTTAATTTACATTTTCAATAGTAAAAATTAACTTGACTGAGTTAAAAATGTGTATTTGTTTTTTGTTTTTTACTTTATACATGAATCTTTACTAAAGCACAATAAACAAGTTTCGTTGAAATATATATATATATATATATATATATATATATATATATATATATTGAATATTCATAAGTACACTAAATTTTAAATAATCTATAAAAATTGTTTATAACTAATAATATTTCTATATTTTTGTTTGTTTTTTTCGAGTAAAAACAATAAATTATATAAAAAAAACATCAGTTATCAACTTAACGTGGTCCTAAATATTTTAAATTAAAAATAACAGCGTAAAATGGGTTAAATTAAACTCGTTAAGATAGAAGTTACTTAAAAACAAAAGTAACTCACTAAAAAAAAAAAACTTTTTAACTCATTAATTCCCAGCCTTGCATCTTAGTATCATATTGTAACAATACATTAATATTACGAAGATTACGCGGATATGCATGTTAAAATAGACCGTTATATTTGCAGAGCCAACCTATTGTTTTTTTCTTATTCGCAGTAAAAACTTGTTACATTATGAGTGAAGCGAAACATCTTATGGTTTAACATTGATGTTTATTTTTTTTCTTCTCTTTTTTTTGGAAATACTGTTTGAGTAATAACTATGCTTCAAAAGTTTCATTCATTGTAGATCAGAACTTTAATCTTGATAGTATTTTAAGGAGGTCTTTTTCTCTATTGACGGTAGTTATTTCAGACGTGGGAAAAAACTGCCGAAAATCTAGTATAAATGGTAAAATTTTCCAAAAATGACATTTAACTAAATTGGATTAGTCTTTAAGTCATATTACGAAATTTATGTGACTGGAAACTTGAAATCGTCATCATATATTAATTGTTTATTGATGCACATTTTACGAAAGTACTTTACGAAAACATTTTTAAACTTTTGGGCTTTAAAATAGAAATTTGTAAATACCTTGCTTTGTTAAAAGTTTTTGTCAAATATTTGAAAAAAAGTTCTGAATATTTAATTTTGACATACGTCTTATATGCTGAACTAACAACACTTAAAAATCTAAGAAATCTTAGCTCAGGATTTTTTTTTCGTAAGAATTTAAGTAAATTATTGTATAGGTTTACGGATATAACTATTTTTATGTCAATTTTCAACTTTAAAATATTTATTGAAAAAGTTGGTGTGTCCAACCAATTTGAATCTTCGGATATAAGCAAAGCATAATGTTTTGAGTATTTTGGAAAAAAAGAATTTATAATTTGTCGATCAAGAAAATAGTTATATTTATGTTTGATAAAAAAAAACATACCAACAGTTAAACTGAAAACGGTTAAATATAAACGGTATATTTTTTTTAATACTGAAGCTTTGCTCTGAATTGTTTAATTAAAGAAATAATTTACCAATTATTTAAAATTCAATACATCAATCACCATTATTTAAGGAGCAAGAAATACCCCATGGTGCGAAGTACGTACTTCTTTTTTTTTTAATTTCTTATTTATGGAACTTCATATGGATAAAAAATTCTATTTTATTCGAAATATCTAATTGGCCTTAAGTATTCAATTTTATTTTCAAGTCAACTGAAATAAACGACGAGCTTGAATATATCATTGTATAAATTAATCATTGGCCTTAAATTTCATTAGTGTCCGGACGGTGTATCGTTGTGAAAAAGTTTTCAAATAACATTAAAACCGAGATCATTAGACTTATTGTAACTGGTAAACACTAAATGAGCGAAGTTATTTATTGGACGGAGGTAAAATCATCTCCGGTGAATTCGGCGCAGTCCCGCGAGCGTGTTTACTTTTCTAACATCGAATGTATTTCTTTTTTTTAGCCCTAAGACTATGTGCAATTGTGTCAGTAATTATAATGATTGTAGTTTTAAACTACTATACTAAATGCATTAGTTGTTGGGTCTTTTGCCAAGAACAAATCTTAACTTTACCGATAAGTATTATAAATTAACATAATTTATAATGTTTGCACTTTGTTTAAATTAACACATTAATGCAGATTTGTTTACGGCGAACGCGTTTAAAACATTTTAATTGTTACCGTTCGGTCATGTTTAATAGTATTTTGACATATATTTTTTTTAGACTTTCAGTTAATTGAAACAATGTTTGCTTTTGAACCACACAATTTCAAATATACTCTTAATTATAATGGATTCAATATCGTTTTTGATTTTATAAATATTTTAAAATTAAAATTCATACATAAACAATTCAAACCAATAAAATGTGAAATAGAACCACGTCACTTTAGAGCGATCGAGTCGATTCAGTTAAGGTATTCACTTTATTCCAGCCCGTTACAGATAACTTGGTTATTCATCTCCATCAGCTGTATAGTGGCGCTTATTTGTCTATCACTGTCCTGTTAAGATAAAGCAACAAAAACCATGTGCAAAACACAACAGACAAACAAAACACAAACCGTATGAAATAAATAGCAAAAACTTAATTTATAAACTCGAATGCGTTCGATTTTTCAGTATCGGTTTTACAGAATTAATAATGTTATTAATGAAATATTAACTTGACAAAAATTAAAAAAACAAAAAAACTGGGAAAAAGTGAAATAACGAGGATGAAACACACTTTGAAAGCGCCAATGAGGTTTATGCCGGTTTTTCATTCACACTTGTCAGAACTTGTCCGATCCGGGCTAAACACTTACGTGAAAGAGAATCGTCTGGAATAATATTTTTTCGGGCTGGGCCTGGCATTGTTTTGTACCGGATACTGACAACGGTCATATTTAAAACTCTGTAAATAATTATTTATTTGAGCCCGATCGGATGCACCAATCCGGTCCTTCACCGACCCGGCCCACCTTTTGACCCATCCTGGAGCAGTGGGAATAGACCTTAAGTGTAATTAAAAAAAACAGACCAATTTATCAATAACAGTGTGATAATATTATTGCTTTCAAAATCAGTAATTACTTGCCATCAGCAAAAATACCTTTTAGACTGTGCACAGGTTTTTAAAATCGTTTTCTCTTGGCGAAGTTCGTAGTTTTAGTATGACGTTACACTAAATGTCTCACGAAAACTTTATATTTGCGATATCTCCCGATAGAATGAAAATAATCGGATTCGGCATGTTTTTTTTTTTTTTTTAATTACTCGCAGGTTTAAAGACTGCAAATAATTCATATTTTGATTAATTTAAATATTTCAATAAAAATAAAAATAAATAGCTTGTTTGTTAATTAATTCCATGATTTTTGTAGTTTTTTAATTTCCGAAAAGAGTATTTGTAATTCAATTCCATATTATTGTATTGTAGTTATTTTCAACTTATCTCATTTTCTGATAATTATTTCTTTATATTTTATTTTTTTTAGAAAATATCACCTGATAAAAATAAATAATAAATAAATAATTATCATGACAAATTATAATGTGATGATCTTAAGAATTATAGTACAAAAATACATGTTTTTCTGAACACTGAAAAAAAGATTAAATATCATGGAGTGTATGAGAATAAAATTTTGAAACGTCAAAATGTCCAGAAGAATAAGCTCCATGAAGTACGAATTTTCATTTTTTTTTTTTTTTTTTTTTCATGAGCATCTGATATCCTCGAGGGGCATATCGTGTATTTGTTGAATTAGACTCGACAATTTATGGAAACGTGGTATGGTACGTCTTATTAACATTGGACCGTAAAAAACAGTACATTCAGATCAAAAGTAGTAGTAGAACTAATTGAGATTGATGTCACCATTATTTAAAATAATAATAATCATTAGATATTTGACTAGAACCATTATCATTTTTCATATTTTATTTATAAACTTTGACCATGATATGAAAAAACAAATTGAAGATACACATTTTATTTTGTATCGATTTGTTTTTTTTGTGAATACTATTAATTGAGGGTGGATTGACAATTATTAAATTTACACTGTATAGCAGTGATCGATAATCTAAACAAGTACTTTACTCTAGAGCCCTCATATCACGTCGTCAAGCGGCTATAGTGTAATATCGAGCACGAAACATTTGACTTATCAATTGGAATTCTATATTAATTCTCTTTTCTTGGCACTATCTAAAATGTGTAAACATTTGATAATTTGCTTTTGCCGACTTCCCTATGGAAGTGACTGAAATTTCGGACGGTCAACTTGTTTGTACACATTGAAATGAATAATACATTTAACCAACAGCCATTCGAATAAACGTTACGTCAAGAAATTGTGGCGTGTTCTTGCACTACGCGTCAAATTTACTTCTCAGTAAAATATTACTTCATCTCGTACAATTGGTCCTACGGTGAAAATTAAAACGGAAACAAATATTGGTCTGCTCATTTCACGGTATAGTGAATAGAATATTTTTTTAATTAGATTGTATACCCGTGAATGTGGTAAATGATGTTTAAATATTTGAATTTTATGGCTTATCTTCAAAATTTTAAATGTAATTAAATATTCAGTTTTTTTTATTTTTTTAATGAAATGTTGTCATGAATTATTGTATTTTTTCACTTACGTGCTAAACAAAAATACATTTATCAGAAGAATACGAAAAACTCATAGTATTGGTTGGAGTTATATTTTTAAGTCGGATAAAATGTAGAACGGAATTGATTAAGGGAATACTGTTGAAAGGTAGGGTATCAATGTTGGAAAAATCGGTGCCACAGGATGTAAAGTGCCTTTTGGAGAATATTCAGCGCGTTAAAAAAAAATAATATAAAAATGAAATGTAACCTCTTTAGATAACACCAGTCGGTAGCGAATTTTTAACAATATCGAATAATCAAAATAGATTTATGATATTTTTAGTCTCATATATAATGTATACACTTATGGCATAAAAAAATTTTAAAAAATGATTAAATCATTGTTATTCAGTTAATATGAAAATAAAGAGGAAATACCATACAGGTAGGTAGTGAATTTACTGAGTAATTTCAATCATTGAATTCAAATGCTAAAGAAAACTTCTTTATGGTTGGGTTCAATTTTTCAATTACAAATCTCAATCAACATAATTATACTGGGCTTTGATTTTGATGATGATACTATGTTTTAACATGGTTTGGTTCAAAATTGATTTATAATTATTACATTACAGATCCCTAAGTTAATTTATTTTGACTTAACTTTTCGTTGATTTATCAATAATAATAACATCACCGGCAACAGCGTCTTATAAATTATAATTTTAACGCTAATAATTATAAAATCTTATTTCAAACATGAATACGATTATCAATGGTTTCCTTGTTGGGGCATTTTTTTTTTGTCTGGTTCTCATAATTGTTGTCGTGTTTTTTCCATGAATTATACCAAAAATAACATAGAAGCAGATTTTTTTACCGTATGACCTAATTAAGAGCTTTCTATTGCAGACAGATTTTCCTGGGATTGTTTTAACTGAAAAATAATCTGTAATTTATTATGGATTTTGCACTCCCATTTCAAAATAATTTACAAAAGTTTATCGAGATCCTGTCGTTACGCAGGTTATCATTTGTATGAAAGTCGTAATTATTTGTTAAATAACTTTTTTTTTTTTTTAAACAACTATCCTTTGAAGTACTCAATAAATGAGTAATAATAATAATTATTATAGTCAGTGCATTTGGGTATCTATAAAGTGCGTCCCATTTCAAATTTGTTATGTAAATTGCGGCCCGGGTATATTTTATACATACGTAAATTGCGGCCCAGGTATATTTTATACATACGTAAATTATGGCCCGGGTATATTTTATTATACGTAAATTGCGGCCCGGGTACCTATATTTTTGTACATATGCCTATCTATTTCTTATTAATATGTAAATTACGTCTAAGCCTTTTTTCCACAAAACCAATATTTTCCTTTCCATTTTTCAGACTTAGGACTATAACTATAACAGACTTAAAACTATCTATACAAATATTATTATCATCAAATTTCAAAAAATACTTACACGTTTTAACAGTGCAACACCAACGTTGAATATCATTGTTTAGAATTTTATGAAAACGAAATTTGAAACCATCGACTATTTTCAACGTTTTATTCCTTTCACTTTTCATAAAGTCCATTTTTATTAGATTGAAAAAATAATACTGTAAACTGTAGAGCAACCACAGATATATAAAACAACTAGATAGCCGACTCAACGAATAAAATAAAATTGAAGTCTAGAATCCATATGCGAGAGGGCAAAATATGATTGATTAATCCATGACATTTTATATTATTCCATGAAATATAATTTTTCTGTAATTGAAACCAAAGATATAATATAAAAATATTAGTTTTATAAATCAGTTATCTTTTTATATGGATTCGGATTGAAACACAATTTTTCGATTATAATTTATAAACTATAAACTATAAAGTGCAATTCAAGTAATTCAACATCATGGTGGTTTCTTGTTCTGTGTCTGGTTGTGTCAATAGGAAACTGAAAAGAAGCAAAGATCATTTTTTTGGTAAGTTCCCGGGACGCAATTGACGTATGTTTTAAAAATACTCGGGCCGCAATTTACGTATGTTTTAAAAGTACACGGGCCGCAATTTACGTATGTTTTAAACGTACGCGGGCCGCAATTCACATAGTATATGACCATGACCGTACTTATAGGGACGCAATTTACCGACTCCGGTGCATTTCTAAGGCACAATATTTTAATCGATTTGGTAATGCTGCAGATGCGTGTTTTATCATATCATGTTGTTTGAAATATCTAAGCACTATAGTTTTCTCTTTGGATATTACGATTTTACATCGATATTTGTTTTGAGTAATTTTCTAAATTTAAGTGTATACACTATACATGTTCATCTAATCAGTATACATGAAAATACTTTGAAATTGAATGACAAAGTGATAAGTTGTTAGAAATATAAGTAATGTTGATTTAAACAACCTAAGTTCTTTATGAGTTCAAAAAGCATCTCGATAACTACAATTTTTTCATTGTATATTAAAAATGTATCTCGATAGTTTCTTGTTCGAGGATGATTTACACATTATGTTCGTGGATATTAACTGAATATAAAATATGTCAAAACACACATATTAAAATATTATGATCGAATATTATTCAATATCACCATTTTGGTTGAAATCTTAAATTATTCAAATACAATAAAACAATTTTTTTGAAACAATTACACGTTAAGTTGTTTAAAAAAAACATCAATGTAATCATAAAAGTAAATAATGTTTCATTATACTATTCATATTTTATTTTATTCGAAAGCACGAGATGTGTCTAAATATAATTACCCTCAAAAATTAATAAGTATAATAATTGTAGATAATTGGAATAATCTTATGTGTTTTTGAAAATGAAATTAATATTCCATTACCAAATGAAAGTTTATTTGTTTTTCATCAATATTTCGATTCAATAAATATAGAAATAAGTGATCAATATCCAAAAAACTATTAACACACTTATAGGTACATACAACATAAATTACTTGTTGAAAATATCTCATATATAAAGTATACCGTGTTCTCACTAATAAACCAACTAAAAACTATATATAGTAATCAAATAAGCAGTTTTACTTGTTTATTACTTTACTTTAATTAAAAACAAACAATTTTTTTTTTTTTTTTTTTTTTGTAGTAGTAGTAATTCTATTGAGTACCATGGCTAATATTGGATGTTATTCAATTTGCAAGCATTTAAAATCTTTCCTGTTGAAACCGTTGTTTTTATTGCATTTTCACTATCCTGTTAGGTACTTTTAATGTGATAAAACACTTTCAAAAACGTGATAAAATTCATTACTTCCTACATTTAATCGAGTTAAAATATTGTAACTTACATTATCCTATAACTTTCGGTTCGTTATGTAATGTTAGTTCTTTTTATGTTTTATGTGATTTTGAACAAGTTTTTCAGCTTTCCTATGAGTATTCTTGTCCCATGAAAATTGAGCTAAGTGTACCTATACCCTTAAAAAATTATAGGACCTTGTTAGTCTAACAAGGTATGTATTTTTCAAGGAATATTATACTCACACCTATCAATGAATACATTTATTTTTACCTACGTATGTAATTTACGAATTGTATAATAACTACAAGTAAAATGTACATATATTTTCTTCACATATTTCAATATTAACGTAAACGTTTGGTAGTTTAAAATTTGGTTTTTAAAAGTTAATCAAGTTTAATTCTTTTAAATACAACATATTAATTCACCCATCTTTTTCCTTCATGAAACACATCCTTGGCTTTAGATTGCATAAATAAATTATTGTTATAATTGTCATGGCTATGAGATAACCATAAAATATTTATCTTTCTAAAACATTTAATATATATTAATGAAATCATACCCGATTTTCTTTATAATGAAATTATTACCAATTTATTGGTAGTCATATTTTCTTTATTTTTTTCACTATGCAGCAGTTAACATTTAATTTGAATCTTTTTTTGTAATTTGTTAAATTCTTATCATTTAAATATATTGAATGTTTTTACAATGTGACTAATTTTATAAATTCCTAAATATACAACACTAATATTGTAACAGTTATACCTATACTCATAGGTACATATATGGGAATTGGAATCGTTTTTTTTTAAATAATACAGATTTTTCAAATTTGGTAGTATTTTTGGTTTTTATCATACTTATTACAGTAAAAATGTACAAGTTTACCATAACAAAATTGTTGGTATAGTAATTGTGATAGTCACTCGTCTGTTGGTAGTTTAATAATATTGTTTTGAATTAGACTGTTGAACTATGGTGGATTATGTATTATTATCTGAAACAATAAATTACTAAAAACCTTATATATTCATAGTATAGGTACCCATTAGAGTCAAAGTTATCTATTTTAGATTACATTTTATGATGTATAATTGTAGAAGTTATAAAGACTGGTGGTCACAGCTATGAGAGTAATAGCGAATTTAAATGTTAAAAAACAAAATATTTGTTCTTTGGTTATAAAATATATAAATTATTAACATTATTTTTTCATTGATTATGCTTTTTTTTAAATATTTTTATCAAATGGTTTTTAAATAAGCTGTCAAGTATACCAAGATTTCAGATATCTTTAAAATATCTCAATCCCAATTCATATTGAATGTAAAATAATCAAAATGATTAAATCTCACATGCGCATCTACTCAAGGCGTATGGCGATGGAGATAACAAGATAAGTTTATATACAAATAACATTTTACACCATCGCAGTGCGTTGAATGTAATTATTAATGTAATCGTTTTAGAAATGTAAAAAAAAAAACAAATTCAAGTCCATACTCATAAATAAAATTAGTGTCGAGTATAACTGACTATTATTCACTTTATACATTTATTAATGCGCGTAAAATATTGTGTAATTGAACACCTGTTGCAATTTTGTGACACAGTATACCGTCCGTAATTTGTTAAGCGAACAAACAGTGCGAATTAATTGCATAAAGAATAAGAAGATAGTAAAGCGTTCACGTCGAAATGAAAACTACAACGTCGGAATTTTCAAGTCGTCGTCATCATAACCTTTTTTTTTTTAACCGAAACCTAAATGAAAGTTTGGCCGAGAATCGTCGCCGTGGAAACCGACGACCGCGCCATAACCTTTGAATGCGTCCGATGGGGCTCCGCGGCGGTCTCTGTGAAACTGGGCACGTGGAAACGTCATTCTTCCTTTTTTTTTGTTTTTTGTTTTTTGTTTTTTTTTTTATACGAGCGCGTGGTAAAATAGGCCCTATCACGCAGACAAGAGTCCGGGTTTCCGTCCGCAAAGACGCACATACGTAGTTACGGGCCATCACACCGGATTCGGATAGAAAGGTAGGACAGGTCTGTTGGGTGAGAAAAGAAACGTTTTCGTGTGTCGTCGTTGTCGTCGAGTCGCTCGCGGAAACCCGTACATAGCACTAGGCACGTCGAGAGGGAAACGCCGTTGGTGGGTCAGGTCGTCCTGCCGCAGTGAACGTCACGCGACGACGCGCGGCGGTCCGCGACTCGGGCTCAATTTTCGCGAAACGACGAGACTGCGACTCGAGAAACGGTCGGAAGATTTCCGCGTTTTTATTCCTTTTTTTTTTTACCCCGTCGATTTCGTACATATCACTCGCTACGCCCTGGGACCGATAAAACCAGGCGATTTTCACCCGAACACCGCGTCGACTACGCGTGTACGTACAAGGGTTGTGAATCTGAACATTTCCGTGCGGTCCTACGACGGAAACACTGAACAGTTAATGTTTTCTAAAATAAATAATCTTATGGATAACTTTTCGAAGTGTGATCTTAGATCCGTCGAATGGGAAAGATATAGTGAATTAATAATTAACGTTTGAATACACCAATCGTCTGCTTCTATTTACGTCCGTGTACTTACGTGTGTGTAAGCAACGAGTTAAAATATCAAATCAGAAGCGCCGGCGTAAACGGCCCGTCCCGGGCGCAAGAATGAAAATATAACACGAAAGGAAATTTTAAATACGTTTAAACCTGTGAAACAAAGATGAGCTCGAGTTTGACGCCAGTTTGACGCGTCATAATTCAACGCCGAAGACGATCGGTCGCGATCACGTCGCAGTGCGCATTCGTAAACGTCGTTGCCGAATAATTAAACGGTTATATTTTTTCCCTCCTGGCTTTGGTCCGCTATATACAAATATTGCCGTCGGCTTGTCTCCAACCTATTTCCGGTCCCATTGATATCTTTTTATATATGGGTAAAGGTTTACCACTCCTTCAATAAGCTGTCAGATCAGGGATATTTTTTCGCACCATACATGCCTCGCTCACATTGGTCTTATTTTCGCAATATCTTTTCAACTATATAATATATTAGGTCCCTGAAACCACATTTGGAGTTGATATATAATTACGTCGTATTTTCTTTTCGTTGGTTTGACTATTCAGAACTGAGCCGTATATTTTTCCTATTACATTGATCTTGAATACCTCTAGCCTCAATTCTTTGGTTTTCCTCAGTACTCGCGTCTTTAAACCGTATGGGACGATTTTTCGCGCGCACACTTACTATACAATTTTTGAAGGCGGTTTTAGATTTAAAACATTTTTCTTAAACATAGTATCTCTAATTTGCTAGTCTACCCTATCTGTCTTAATGTCATTATTCTGAGATAAAATTAATTCCAAATTTTCAAATTTTGATACACTATTGAACGCATGTCCTTCCAACTCAACGTACTGTTCTAGTCAATAATTTCTGTTACTTTGACCAACAATCAACTACTCCATTGTATCATTGTTTACGACTAATCCCAATTTCTCCGCGTCATTTATGAATTTTATTCCTAAACTCTCGGTCGTCTTTACATCATCCTCTGAGAGAACGATATCGTTCGTGTATGCTAAGAGTCCTATTGCCATTTTGTTTCGCGCGGTTTGTTCATTGAAACGTTCATTTATCGTTTTAATTTCTCGGCAGTAATAATAATAATAATAATAATAATTTCGTGTGCACTAACCTTTTTCCGGACAAAAAAACGTATAAGAGTCACACGTAAAACGGAAGACGATTGCGGACTTGTAACGAATGAATCGATCTATCAGTGTCGCCGTGTGCGTTTTCCGGACCATTAGGATTCTTTTCGTATTGAGTGCCGTTGTTCAGTGTCCGACATTAACTCGGCCACGGCCGTCGCACCGTGATTGGAAGTGCGGAAAAGGCGAATTTACAGATTTTATACGCCAATATTGCGGTGTCGTGTTGTACGTCTTTCGCTCCGCTCGAAACCCATTTCGCCGTGTCGTCATTACCCCGGGAACGAACGGTCCGTGCATTCGTTACTCGTTTCGCGTCGGGTCGAATGCGGGCGCTCAGCTTTCAAGACGGGACTAGGACGTCTGGCACTGATTCGATAAGATACACTGCGGTCTACGCGCCGGAGAGTCGAAATCGAATTCTCCGAACACTTCAAACGTATTGTCGATCCCCGCGAAAATGAACTTGATATCATTAATAGCCGCGGGAGTCGCCTACCGTGAAATTAAAATGCGATCGTTGCAACTGGGCCGGGGTTGGGGGGGGGGGTCAGAGCTTAACCGTTTGTTCGTATTTTATGGATATTATTTAATGTGATTCAACATGGATGTATAAATATTTGCGCATAAAATATCGGTTTATTTACCCCGTATTTAATTTAGTTATTTATTCGTCGATGAAATACAAATAAACCTCAACTATCTCTCGTATTTCTAGTCTTCTGAAAAAAACAACAAACAACTATGACTTGTAAATATATTTTTTCTATTACCGCACTTTTAATGAACAAAAACCATTTTAATTTATGAATGAAATGTGGAGAAAAAATAACGTAAAAATATATTCGAGGTCGACGATATCGACGTATCAGTAATACTACGAATTAATTCCGAGGTGTTCGACTACGTTTCTCCGTCGTATTTTACGTTAAACTAATTTGTCGAACATTGTCATCGAATAAACCACATATTGATTGGTAGTTCTAGATGAATAATTGAATCATTGCGGTTGAAATATTACCACGTGACCTAAAGTAAGGTAAGTCAAGTGTATACCGGTGTATTCGTCAAAAATTAAATTACGACATCCGATAATAATTACATTTTCATCACACCAGTGGCAACACTTAAATGGATTTGGGAACTTTGAATGTTTAATCAAATTATAATAAACAAGAAACAAATATTCTTTGAATGTATTCATTTCATAATAATTTGTATCTCTGGAAGATGACAATAAACTTGCTTCTTCTAGGAAAAAATTAAATGTAACACAAATACCCGATGACTACAATTATTGTATACGCATTATTGTGCTCTGTGCACATTATTCTAAAATATCGTATTTGTAGTATCAAATATATTGAAATTAGTGTATGGAATCTTTTGAAATGTATCTTTTGAATTAGAAAAAATAAAATTTTGTCGTTTATTTATTTCGTTAATAGAGTGACGTTGAATCGAATTCGAAAAACTAGGAATAATATTTTATAAAAAAACATACTAAACTTTCGAATTAGCCCAATTTCAAAATATTGTTATTACAATAAAATTTTGTGACAAAAAAGCTGATTGATGAATTATGAAGTATTATAATAATTTGGTAGCATTATGGTTAACTATTTTTTTTTTTTTTTTTTTTTTACTACACACATTTTAAAACCACAAGCTTTTTAATGTGACAAAACAATAAAAATCAAAAAATTAACTTTTAGTAATTTTATTTTACTATTTAACAAAAACTATTTGGTTTAAATCCATTTATAATACGAAAATTTGGTAAATTGTATAGTTTTTTAAAGTGATCCAATAATTACTAGATGACATAATTATTAGATAATTGGTTTTAAAATTATGAATAATAAAAAACTAGTAAAATAATGGAAACAAAAGCTCATACTTCATTGCTCACCTCATGGTCAAGATTTTAATGGTAGGTGCATTGTGTTTTAAAATAATAATAAATAATTTCATTAGTAAAATTATTCGGAGTCAAAAACAGTGTAGTATTTACTGTTAAGATTTTTTATAATTTTTGATTAAATTATCAGTTGTTTTTTCAGAATAAAAATCTTAAAAATAATTTTGAATTCTATATACGGGGAAAATTGTAATTGCAATATTTATTTTTACATCGTCAGTTTCATAAAGAACAGAATGATTAATTATTTTTATTTACATTTTAAATTTGATCTTGATGCCACAAGTAATTGATTTCATCGAAGTTTTAAATAAATGTTGGAAAAAATCCTGTTACAATTAAAAAAATTTAATATCATATATGAAGATTATAAATACAATTTTGTTGAATTTTCAAATTTTAGCATCAAAAATTCAAAATGTAAATAAATTGTATAAATATTTAAAAAAAGTGATACTTTCAGAGGTTGATACTTTGTTCTAACATTTTAAACTTTTTTGAAATCTGTATAATAGGGTTGTTGGTATTTGGTAAATATCTAAGTTTTTAGCATCATAACTTTTAGACCTATGACAAAATAAACTAAAATTGAATGCATCATAACAAATAATATGAACTCAATTTTAGGCAGTTTTTCCAAATGCTGAAAATAAATAATGTTTCAGATAACATTTTTTTTTTTTTTTAAATAACATAATTTTAAATCAATAGATACTTCCCTTTACTTAGAATATTAATGTAAGAAAAAGTTAAATTTATAATTATAGTTTCTATCACATCTATATTTGTTGCTTTATTGTAAAAATAATTATGTATTAATCATTAACTTAACACTGAACAC